>LQNS02278125.1:30890341-30923777 GCA_001587735.2 Parhyale hawaiensis
AAGAAGAACGGTTTGAAGAAAAATCACTATGAGTAACTGGTGAGAAGGAAGCAAAATGGGCACGAACGACAGACAAGACAATCGTGATGACGACCCAACGGGTCACGGGTCGTCTAGTTGTTACTAAAAATTAGCTATTCTCTTTGCCCGCAGTCGATATTGCTTCTAATGAATATGGTGGTCTGTATCCAAGATACTCGAGGGTGGCATAAAACTCGGACTTGGAGAATACTTGTTCTGTTGAAAGAAGAACCCAAAATGGAGAAAAAAAATTTCCTGTCAAGAAATCGTGGCTTTTACGCTCGTGCTGACCGCTGAAGAATATCTTACCATTTGCCTTGATAATTATGCAGTCAAAAAAAGACGATCAGTGTAAACTAAAGGCGGCTGAAGTTTGGATGGAGAAGACCTCACGATGAAAGAGATTTTTTAGACAAGCTGCATGCATCTGCATCGAGTGGACTTCAAATTTGTCAAAGAAAGACCGGAATCAGATATCCTGTTCCAGTGCCATCATCAGCAACCTGGAATATTTTCTAACTATCAGCTGCCTATGAAGCTTGGCAGGATCAACACAGTCTTTTAGCCGATGATAAAACTGATGAAGCCAGGAAGGCCAGAGCTAATGTTTGCCTATCTATTTCGTTAAGAGCGTGACACGAATCCTATAAATAAATATATATATATAAACACACGACGGTCATTCTTAGTATTAGATTAGATTTCCTATTACAGGTTTTAGCCTCCCTACCCACAGCCTATGTTGTGATCCTATGAGAGGAAAAAAGGAGAAACGTGTAGTAAGTTGAGAGAAATATGGACGTGATGTACACGGGTGTGTTCCTACACTGGAATAACGCAGTACAAAATGGAAAGAAGTAATACAGACCTGGAAAAAGTATGTCCTGAAGGCCTACTACAATGCAACCTGATGACCAAGTGATAGTAAGCACAGGACCATATACAAAACACGACGTGCGTAGTTCGAGGGTGCTAGGAACCGGCATGCACACCGAGAAGGGGGGGGGGGGCACCAAGGAGCTTGTATAGAGAAGGAGGGAGCCAGTAGCCTAGCCCGTTGAAGCTCAAGAGTCTCTTATGGCTGTCAGCCAGTTGTCTTATGCACCAATCGCATATCAGTAAAGAGTCTCTTATGGNNNNTGAAACTCAGTGCGCCCCCGTCTTTTCCACCAATGAGCGTCTCACAGCCATAAGAGATCTGGTTAACTCGCTGGCAAGTCTGTAACTGGGCCACAAGGCTCCCTCCTTCTCTATTGAAAGCTCCTTGGGGGGCACTAAGCCTGGCAGGCATTATTTGGGAAGCGCAAGTTTAAACCACTAGCGCCTACTGTGCTGTTTCTAGCGGACGTTAATAGTGCTATCCCTATGAGAATAAAATTTTACTTTATGTGTTAATCCTTCACTAGGCCGCCAGTGACCATACGTACATGGTTACTTTCATCTTATAATGCTCTTCCTACAAGAGCTTTTCCAGCCTGACCAATTGAGCGTTTACGATAAACAATATAACTTCACAAAGAGTAACACTATTATTAACGTCCCCAAATCAAGAGAATGAAATGTCAATGAGTTAGTGCGGTAAGGGCGCGCATTCATGGAGACGAAGCAAGGGACAAGATACATCATTGCAGCGAGCGTGTCCCTTCCTGTTCTGCCACTCCCCTTTTACGACGCCGGCAACTCCATCAATCAGGTAGTAAATCCTACGCAGGCTCACGGCAATGGCCCATTGTGCACAGAGCAGAAAATTTACCGAACAAGCATTTCAACACATTTGCGTTGTGTGCTATCGACCACCAAAATGCAGCGATGAGGAATTTCTTAGAACGTTGCGAACATATAAACAAAAAAAAAAAAAACGGCAAGGAAACTCAGAGCGAGTACACATTAGTTGCTTATAGGAGACTTCCCCTGCTTACAATGCTCATCCGGCTAGCTTAGTATTTTCTATGTAGAACATCGTCGTTGGAGAGACGCGCGGGCAGAGCGCTTCTCCCATCGCGTAACGATCTCGAGCTGATGTTCGATATTTCATCGGCACTGCACGGTACCCCCTCTATATGCACCTCAAGCACGCAGAGGGGCGCTGTGGTGTGCTGAGCACGGTGACTACATGCATTACCATCTGCTTCATTCATTAGAATGATACAGTCATATTCCTTCAGTGCAATTGTAGCTTATTTCGACACCGACTGAATGCTCCATCAGAACACGTAGCAAGAAAGGACAAAAAATAACTTTCTTCTATGTGAGCCAAAAGTAAAATCACAGCGACTAGATATGAACGTAGAATCGATATAGCAGATATAGCGACCGTGTGATTCTTCTAGATAATGGTATTGGTTCAAACCCTAATCATGGCGCACTAGTCTGGCAGCCAGAGAGGTCAACCATGTTTGATTAAGTTTTTTCTTTGCAGATTCTGGTTGTTTATTATGTGAATAATGTCACCTGGGTGGGTGTGGAGCTCTCACCCTTGAGCAATTTTTTAAAATCTCCAAAATCCAATACGGCCGCCGTGTAGCGTCAACAAAAATTGACACATTAATAACTTTATTAATATTTTTGATAGAAGCTGGATTTTGGTGTCTATATCTACGTTTTCAGGTTCAAGGATAGCAATAAAATGATTACTATATCAGTTGAGTCAAACTAAATAGCTAAAATATTACAAATTGAAATTTTTCTCACATTGTAGCCATCCATAACCTACATACACAACTGGTATTTTTCAAGATTGTATTTTGAAATGCGTGAGCGTTCCACTGAGTGCCCATGATCAACATGCATCAAATGTTTTTGTAAGATTAACGTTTTATTTATTGAACACAGTAGTATTAATATTTACATTCCAATCGAAAAAGAGTACATCGGTTAACTTCAGGTTCACAGGAGAATTTCATGTTCTCATAGCAAGCCGCGCCATTTCATGCACAGAAAGCGCTGCATTGGCGACTGATATTTTGGTAGCCACTATGTTGTTTTTCTGTAGAGTCTTTCCGCTGCACATGAGCTCTCGATGACTAGAAAAAAGTTCCTGGTGTATCAAAGCAACCCCCCCCCCCCAGGAACAGTAACTGGCTGCAAAGTCTCTGTTCCTTGACGTCTTGACCATCTAGGCCTATTTGATCTGGCATGAAGGTCCAGTGAATGGGGATCCAATGCGTGTCGCCAGATTGATACCTATGGCCGAACTCGAGGGATATTCTCTTCTGGCACCTACGTCAGCAGTGGTAATGACGACAGCTGTGGGGCAGCAGTTCCTCTCTGGGTGATTTTCTTGATCTATGTCGTCTGGTGAGCTTCAGGGACAGACCGGCGGCTTCCTATGCCATACCGTGCAAAGAGAAATGTCACAAACTTGTTTACGGCAACTGGTGTCAATGGTTGTTCATGGTAATCAGTTCGACCCATTTCATCAAGTGCCCACAAGTCTGACTGTAGAATACCCTCAGACCTGTGATAGTGCTAATGCCGTGAGGCGATGGGACAGTGGCGCATCCAACGAGAGCGTAGGTTGCCTCCGTATCTGGTATGACTGTTTTCAAGTCTCCACAGATGCATTCATGTCCAAGAAGCATCTACCTTCGATAAGGGAAATCATGAATACTGTGCAAGAGATCTCGCCTCTATCCCACTAATACAGTAGAAGCAGAAATACATCGGCATCACCTGCCATAACCAGGACAGTTTCTTTCGTTACTCAAGGGACCTGCCTTATTATGATAGTGTCAGCTTCTTCCTCGCTTGTTGACATATCATGTCGCTGTGCTTTTATTCACAGTTCAGTTTATAGGGAATTGGATCCTTGCTTGTCACAAATAACAGCTTTTCTTGATATTCATTGGCAAGAATCGTGAGATTATCAATGACGTCAGTCAGCTGAGCATTGTTCTTTGACACAGTCAGAACAACGGACTCTACTGGAAGACGAGCTGTGTTCGACAACCTGTAAGTACACTCTGCTGGATTAATTCTCCCTAGACGAAATTATTGCACCTTTTGTGCTGCTCTGGGTATTGCAGTCAAGCCTCAGCAACACATCAGCCTGCTTCAATCGTTTGTGAGGACGCATCCGAACTTTTTTCACGTAGTTTTGGCCAACTGCACCGCTCGGTGGCCATGGAGTGACCCACAGAATGGCACGCGTATCCAGTACAACGGCACCCAGTGGCCTGGGCTTTGTTGTCCGAGCGATTTCCACTTTGCAAGCGTTAGCTATCCCATGTTGTCTGCAGTTTGTCAAGCGCGTCTCCAAGTTCATGATTGCTAAAGAATGCAGTTAACCTAAGTGTCGATTCCTACGATATGAAATTCGAAGCTTCAAGTTCTCTTGAAGGGTTCTGTCACTGCTCTAGCATAAGTTGCCTCCATGTCAACGATCTTGTACTCGCCAACCTTAATGCGTTAGCGAGTCGTCGCCATAGAGTGAAGCAGTTTTGGCAAGGGTTGATGGAAGCCCTCCAATGAACTTAATATAAATTTCTTCATTAGTTGTCATCAAAGTTGAAGAGCTTGGTTGGGTTGACAGATATACATATGCTAGGTGATCGGTGCAGTTACTGCATTTACACGCTTATCAGAAAGTTCTGTTAGGTCTAAAGTGTCAGCAGATAGCACAAATTTCTTATGCGAAAATTCCTCCTGTCTGTTTGGTTACGCTTCATTCGCCCTGACGACTCTTTGAGTCTTTGTGTAAGGTGTGGATGAACGTATGCTGGCCATTGCGAATTTCGTTCAGGGTGTTTGGAGATTGTAGCTGGCATGTAAAACGTGTGCCCTCGTCTATAGACTTCTGATTTTCAAATTGATGCCAATGATGTAGTGCCTGCTGCAGCCACAGCGCAAGTGCCATTCAATAGCCCAGGACTGTGGTGAATGGTATGTTGGCCTTTGAATATCTGTTCCAGACCTGCAGTAATCAACTGGGTAGATCATACACGGTTCTCATATAGTAGGAGGCATAACTTGCGTAGTTCACACGCCATGCAGCAGAAAAAATGGAGAGAAATGATACTGAGAACTTCACGGTGTATGTTGCAGTTGGATAATTTCTCTGGACAGATGTATGTCATCATGTATTTTAAACATATCTGTTCATGTTTATCGAAGTTTATTGCATACTTGTGTTAGTATATTCCTGTGCAGAAATTGGAACAGTATTAAGTCTCTGAAGAAATTGTCTCAGACAATCAAGCATAAAGATGTATGCATACTGAATAGCCCGTACAATTTTTTTCGAAGTATCTAAAAAACAAGGCAAAAATAACAATAGTGCATCTTGTTTTAGACATTTAAAGTAATCAGGAAAACACACATCTGATTGCAATCCTTATACCAAAAAACCTAGGTCTAGATACCAAAAACAAGTTTCTATCGTAAATATTCAGAAAGTTTAGAGTATTTTAAATTTTGTCGACGTCGCACAGCGGCCATATTGGACTTTCACATATGTTGAAAATTGCTCAAGGGTGAGAGCTCCACACCCACCCAGGCGACGTTATATAGAGTCTACGCTATCAGAATGTACAAAGAAAAAACTTAGTCAATACATGGTTGGGCCAAAATTGCCCCTTTGGCTGCCAGACTACACAGCCCCTCCCTCTAGGTGATGAGAAGCCGGTACTCTTTATCACTGAGATACAGAGTACCGGCGTCATCGGTGACGTCACCGAAACATAACCCGGTAAAAATTTTTTTTCGCTTCAATGGAGTAGACAGCTGAAGCTCGTTCCTCTATATATATATGGATTAATAGGGAAGATATGCTAGACATCCTAGAGGAATGTATTAAGTAGACTAATACGAAAATGCAAAGAATACTATTATAAAAATAAAAATATTGAGTCCAAAAATTCATCTCGTAAATTATGGCAGGTATTAATGATGTTCTTGATAGAAAAACCAAAAGTAAGTCTGTTTCTTAGTGTTAATGGTACGGTATTTCCTGAAACAAAATCAGCTAACTTATTTAATGCACACTTTGCTGCAGTAGCAAAGTCACTGGTGGATGCCCTCCCTCCTCAAGAAGGAAATTTTACAATCAATACGAATTATGTTGCTACAGATTGTATTTTTAGGCCTACCTGTCCCAATGAAATCGTTAATATTCTTAAATCTTTTAGTAATAAGCGCTGTCATCGAGATGAGATTTAACCTACATTACTGCTTAAAGTTATACATTGTATTGCTGATGCTCTTTCATATTTTCAATTTGTGCTTGGAAAACGTCTATTTTCCTAATGTTTTAAAACATGCTCGTGTTATTCCTATCTTCAAGTCTGGTAGTCCGAATGATGTGGCTAATTAAAGACCCATATCTGCGTTATCTATCTTCAATAAAATTTTAGAGAAAGCCATTCATTCTAAGCTATCAAAATTTCCTTTCATCACGTAACGTAATTAGTGGTCAGCAGTTTGGCTTTCGAATGAAATCTTATACAATGCTAGCAATTTTTCCTCTTGTAACTGATCATCTAAAATGCTTCCACGATAAAACATATGGTATATCTTTATTCCTAGACCTTAGAAAAGCGTTCGATACCGTAGATAAAGCAGTTTCATAAAAAAAACTTGATCATTATGGCGTTCGGATGCAGCAAATGCACTGATTAATAGTTACCTGTCTAACAGGGATCAACATGTACTCTGTAACGATGCCAAATCACATATATTACCTATTAATTCGGGTGTTCCCCAAGGAAGCATTTTAAGTCCGTTATTATTTAACATTTTTCTTAATGACATTACTACACTCAGAATAAATTGTGTATTGTATGCGGTTGACGCAGTTTTCTACACCAATAGTAGTAATTTTTAAGCTGCTATAACTGATATGCAAACTTTTTTAAATGTGTTGTCTGAATAGTTAACTCAAAATAGATTAACTGCCCATGAGAACAAAACCAAATTAGGCTAATGCTTTTCTCCCCCTGTACTCACCAACAGTTGCCACCTATCTTCTTGAAGAATAACCTACTAGAATAGGTCCCCCAAATAAGATATCTTGGACTGATCCTGGATGAAAAGCTGTGTTTTAAGTCCCATATTGAAGACATTGGGCGCAAGCTTAGCAGTGTTCTCGGCATAATCTATGCAATATCCAATTATGTTGATCGTGAATCATTAAAAATAGGCTACTACTCGTTGGCTTATTCAGTGCTGATCCAGATTATCATCGTTTGGGGCGGAACCCCACGTTGCCACATTCAAAAACTTGAAGTAATATTGAATAATATAGGGTAATGTCTCAATTACCGAATGTCTTTCTATTACCGAACGCAATAAGATTCCTACCTATATTCGGTAATAGATGGGCATTCGGTAATTGAGACATTACCCTACTTGGGCGAATACTACCTGTTAGACGTAACGAAAACAATGTGCCTGTAATGAGTTGCAGTAAAATGTACTCGTCTTTACAAATGTTGCAATTTCAGGATGTTTACAACTGTTCCTTACTTAAATTTTATCGATTTGTGTTCTATGATCATCCTGTAGTATTTCTTACGTATTTCAGTCCCCTTATTCCCCAACAAAATTACGAAATTAGACGTTCTGTTCTCAATCTCCCAACTGTGCTGTTACAGTATTTCAAATTGCAACTCTTCTCAATAAAGTTACTAAGTATTTATTAGGTCCCATTTCTGATGTCTTAAAAAAAACGTTTTAAAGAATACGTCATGCAATTTTATTAGCTTTTTAAATACTTGTAATGTATAAAATGTGTCTGTGTGTAATAAACCTATCATATTATCTCCGCGTTTTTATGACTTGACCGAACTACAAAGCTAAAAAGCAGTGCGGCAGACGTGATATAGCTGCTTCAACCTAATTTGTGGTAGGAATCGCTGGTTGCTACTTGCGATTCCTTTAATCAATCTGCTTGCTTTCAGAATAAGATAGATGAAAATATATCGTGGGTATGATCGTGGGAAGAAAAAGTGCTGCGCGTGTCGCCAGAGTATGGTGTCAAACCCTGTTGCAGTCTATTTCTTGGGAACTTCTGGACATATTCTGATGTCCTTTGGAAACAAATCCACAAATGAAAGCTCTCAGCAGGTAGTTCCAGCCACTTGAATTTAGCCGTTTCGTCGGGTTTTCGTACTCCTAGCTCAATCTTGTTCCTTCTATAGTACTTCCCTCCGTGTTCAGATCACGGTTAGAATATTTGCCGTCTAACTACAGGAACTTATTTTCACACTTCGTATGCATGACTGAGGTTTGAAGGTATCACTGTTAAACAGTTCTTTGGTTTTGAGGGTATTTTCGCTGTTAAGGACCTTTAGATAATTTCGATATTTTGAAGTCATATACAGGTAGAAGCACTCACTCTGCAAAGTTTTCATGAATGATGTGTCAGTCGCAAACGTTTAGTTTTTAAGATATATGTCGTTGAGGTTCCCATTGTGTTCCTATGGAAGAAACACACCGCACCTCCCGAGTGTAATAGAAACCTCTTTTTATAGGTGTATATTGGGTTGGGTTAGCCTAGGTTAGGTTAGCCTGGGTTAGGTTAGCCTAGGTTAGGTTAGCCTAGGTTAGGTTGCGTTGTTTTAGGTTTCTATATGGGGTCGCTGGTTAGTTTTCCCCTTAGAATAACAATACGAAATTCAAAGTTATGTATCTTGAAAACTAAGCATTTGCGACGGAAACGTCATCGTGAAAAAGGCCTTTAAATGAGTCCTTCTACCTACTAACCATACAAAATATAAAAAATTTCTGAAGGTCCTATACAGTAAATTTACTGTTTTGAGAATTTTTATCAAGTTGCAGCTAGTTATTTATTAACACAAGCAAGTTATTTATTAACACAAGCAACTTAGCTATTTTTGTTCCAAGGCAACTTAGAAGCCGATCTAATTGTTTATCTTAAGTTCCGTTTTTTAATGGATTAAATTTTAAATCTGAGATCGACTTACTAGCATTTCATAAAATCAACAAGTGACACTTCATTTTACAAAAAAAAAAAAAAACGCTGCACTTGCCTTCAGTGTATTTTGAGAATATAAATAAATAAATCAATAAACGCGTAACAGAACGACTTCATTGCAATGCAACACTTGAAGTAAACCACTTAAGAACAATAACAGTTGTGCAGAAAGACGTCATTCTGGTACCACACAGCCAGGCAGCGTAGGCGTCCTACGATCGCAATTTATACAAATAACGCAAACGACACTGCGCTCAGCCACTCCGCACGCCAACAGCATTTTTACCGGCAAACGTCAATTAGCTCACATCCTCTGATCCTGTTAGTTCTCACCAAGAAATCCCGCCGCAGAAAAGCGAGATGCTCAGCAAAAGCAAAGCTATTAGCAGACAGCAGCAGATAACACGTCGATGCAGGGCATAACATGTCTCGCAATTTCTATATCCAATAAAGATGATAATCTGAGAGAAATGAAATGGAATCCGAAGTCTGCAGATGTTCACTTCCCATGGAGAACAGAAGGTTTCCATCGCTGGTGACTTGCCGGCCAGCACGAACGTTGCGCGTAGTTACTCTCTCGCCAATCGCAGTGTGTAAAGTTTAATACGCTGACGGGAAGAGAACCTGTGGTGTTTTATAAATTATAATAGAATTAAGAGAATCTTCAGTAATCACCATTGGTAGTTAATAAGCAGATGCGTCCCTAGCCTTTGTAACTGTTACCAAGAAAAGAAACGGAAGGAATGGTGCAGATAGATTACCAGCTTACGTCTTCCCGGCACTGTAACGCTGTTCAGGAAGGAATTTAACCCCTTCACGAATACGAGTATATTCGTCCAGTAATTGTTTGGATTTGGAAATTGTTTTCAATTTTAAAATATTTTTTTAAAAGGCCGAAGGCCGAAGATAGCCCAGCACTAGACCAAACCGGCAGAGAAGAGGAAAACAACAAGAAGTGGACTCGGAAGAGAGATATCCGTAAAGCCTAAAGGTGCTCTCACACTGCTGATGTTTCGTGTTAAAACGCCATATGACATGTCAACACGCCATATGACGTGTCAACAAACAGCAACAGATAGCATCATACAACACAACGACGTTTTTATTCATCTCACGCATGTTACGTCAGAAATATTTGATTTTTGTGGAGTGCTCACAACACCCTGTATATAGGCCTATGGCCCATCTTATGCCTTCTGAGGGGTCTCAACAAACGAGCGAGCAAGTGAAATTAGTATACTACTGCTCAAGAAGCTATTTGAAACTGCTAACGAACGTATTCTGAAGATTCAAGCATATTTGTATATATATAAAGTGATGGTAGTGGCACCAATAGGAAATTTTATAAATTACAGGGTGACATCGATCTTTTAAGGCGACAGCCTCTTGTGCCCGATATGTTGCACATAGCATGTTTTATGTTGCACATAAAAAAGCAAATCTACGGGCCGGTTCCGCTGTCTTCGCGACAGTAAAGGTTTGCTTAGATGCTGCCACCCACTACCCTAGTACAGAAACCCTTCAATAATGAATTGGCACTCGGAAGATTAGGTAAAGGCAAGGACTGGTTCTGCTAACGTCCCAATGTGCGTTTATTACTTAGCGTCAATTTTTGATTGGCCAAAATAGAGCTTTCGTTACTTAGCGTCAATCTTTGATTTGCCCCATCAGTGAGCTCCCGTTACTTAACGTCAATCTTTGATTGGCCTTACAGTTGTTCGTGACGTCATTAAAACGCTAGCAGAACCAGTCCTGGCTTTAACCTAACCTTTCACAGGCCAATTCATTGTTGGTTAGCTTCCCTAGTGAGCGACGGTTTGCTATTGTCGCCCTAATATCAAAAGCCGCATATTTTATATATATTTGCAAATTTGTGTGTCCACCCAATTGATTAAAGGAGTTTAGCAATCTTCATAATTTTTTGTAGGGAGTTTGGTGGGTGGCCGCAGCTGCTGTTCGGTGTGGGCGCTCCAATGCATTCCATGTTTATCAAAAACTACCAGCCTGCCTGCTGGCCGGCAGGCAGGCTGGTAGTTTCTGGTGTGCCAGCACCCTAAGGCTCGCCAGCGAGTCAACCAGAGCAGGTGCGGCTGTGACGCATTCATGAATCTCATTGGTGGAAGTGACACGGGAGCAGCGAGTTTTACAGGGGAGCAGCAGACAAATTGATGTAATGATATCCGATGGCGCATACGGCGACTGGCTGCAGTCACACCCAACTCTTGAGTTTCACGGACGAGGCTCCCGACTTCCTCCTATCTATTAACCTCCTTGGACAGTGTGAGCTTACTTAAAAGCGTCGGAAAAATTACATTTTGGTTGAATCACGTACAAAATTTATCTGTTGAACTTAAAAAAATTCAAGTTTAATTTCGCAACATACGAAGTACAATGAGGTTGAAAATTTCCTCAGTGCTC
Organism: Parhyale hawaiensis; assembly: GCA_001587735.2. Classification (NCBI taxonomy): domain Eukaryota; kingdom Metazoa; phylum Arthropoda; class Malacostraca; order Amphipoda; family Hyalidae; genus Parhyale; species Parhyale hawaiensis. Next base: position 30,901,713 of record LQNS02278125.1, read on the forward strand.
TCGACAGTAAAATTCAAACAACACATTGGAGCAATTTCGAACGGGGTACGATTAGGGTTTAAGCAGCCTGCAGGGCCCTCTCAGAAAGCCGCGACTGCTGCAATAAAGAAATATTGCGATGCAGAGCACAGTTTCCATAATCCATGCGAATCGAACAAAGGCTGCAGCAGACCCGACATTTACGTCTACAATCCCACGGGACGATTCGGCTGCACCTTAAATGCCACGCCGCGTTCTCAAGACGAAGAGGGCGTCTCGCTTTCATAGAATACAAGTACACGTAAATGTCAGCTTCAAGAGGTGTAGTGAATATTTCCACCCGTCGTAGTTTGACTTTCACCATCAGCTTTATGTTCGAAGGGAGAACGTAGTCAATATCATACTAGCCAAAGTTTGGTATTCAAGAACTCGTCTTCGTGCTCTGAAGAACGAGTATAGTGAATATCCTAGCAGTCAAAGCTTGGCGTTCCAGTCAGCCATCAGCTCAGTGTTCCGAAAAGTTAATGAATAGTCAGTGCCTGACTTTGAAATGAAGTTAGGGTTCAGAAGGCATACCGTAGTGAATATCACACTAGTCATAGATTGGCTTTCAGGACCAGCGTGGTACTCACAGGTAAAGACATTTGGATACGGGGAGCGTTGTAGAAAGTATTAAGTAGCACTAACTTTATAATACGGTACATAGCGAAATCTCTTAGCCCTAGAAACAAAATAGTTTCTGACTGAGGTCTGGTACATTAATGAGACACAGTTCTCTGTCTGGGCTACAATTGTACGAAGAAGTATGTTCTTGGGCCCTAACAACCACATGAGTCAGACTAAATCATTTAGTTACAGTAACAAGAGATTTCTGTCGATACTCGGAGTTTAGTTTCAAGCTATCTCCGTAAAACCATTTTGGGAATCTTCCACCACAGATAAAAAATAAGCAATTAAACACACCGCAATTACTAGACACGACCTCCATAAGCAGAATTTCCAAGAAAATAACAACTGTTTTTTGTTAATTACCTCTATATGAAGAAATCTAAGGGTAAGTACATGAATTTTCATCATATAATCATTAGGCATATATATAATCTTCAAAGAGGTCGAGAGCAAAAGAATACATTTACATCATTTGAGACTAGGTGGTCAATACGAGTCATAAAAAAATCAAATCAAATGAGCATTCACCAGCAACTAGTTTCAAACACTAGGATGCGCAGCAATGTAAATGAAGCAACTACCCCTGGACAATATGCAAAAAAATCTGGAGAGCCATACATTGAAATTACTCTTTGTTTAAAAGACCTTGATGTCATTAACGGGCAATCACTGCTTTGATGCGCACAACTCTATGCAAGAAATGAAAAAATAAATAAGTACAGTTCGAGGGAGCAATTAGTGCTATGAAAAGTAATTAATTTACAATATGGTATGAAGTTCTAATTAATGCGATGAACATTGGTCTACATATTATTATGAAACAGCCACAGGCGCAATTAAAACATCCACTTTCTAAAATTCGTTAACGAGGGAATCTTCACATAAACTGACGAGACTTTCATTATCTTACTTTAAGGACCTGTAGTTGCAACAAGTTTTGATAACAAAATTTGGCACCAAAGGAAAGCAAAATCCTGCGTAACTCGCAACAACGATGAAGAGGTTACGATGAGGAATCGCTTTGATAAATGAACACAAAACGATTCAACACGAGAAAGCCTGATCAAGTATGAGCAGTATCAAAATACACAGCATATTTTTGGAAAAGGTTTTCATATGACATAAAATCAGCGAAAAACTAGAGTACTCTGAGAGAATATGCCTCCGACAAGCAAAAGTAATAAAAAATTTAAAATTCTGAAACTATGATTTCCTTTGTATCAACACTAAAATCTAATACTTTGTGCCTTTCGACGGTAAGAACAAATTTTATAATTTGGTGAAGATCCGTTCTAACTTTTCGAGCTCTGCTACTAACAAACATTCCGACAAACATTAATCAAATTAACAGACCAACTGGTCATCACCAAACTGTAATAATTTATTTATATCAACATTTCTAACAATTCCTGCAAATTTCATAACTTTTGAGATATTTTGCAAACAAACATAAAATCACACAGTGTCAAACAAACCAACGTATTATCCCAACGAATTATCAGCCTGGCAAATTGGTTACACAAGAGCATGAAGGACGTTAATCCTGTAAAACATTAGTGCGAGATATCGCAGTTAATTTCCCAAAATGTTTGGACTTTCTTGCGCCCTTGATGCTTCGTAGCCTTCCTTGAATTCTCATTCTTCCCTTGGGCCAGCATACTCGCATACCTGTAGCTTACTTTTTTAATAGGTCTAATTCTACCATGACATTAGGTATTCCTACTCATTCCCGATAGCGAAGAAGTGGGAAAACATTTTGTCTTAAAGCCTTTGATTTTCCCCAGGGAATTTGTCACTCGTGCTGAATAATAATAGTAATGTCAAGGTATGTCTAGTTTCCATACTACAGCCATTTCAAATTGGAATGCCCAAAATTTCGCTGTCCCTTTTTAACATCAAGCTGCAAATAGAACAGTTTTTAAATAAATGTTAACTTCAAGCAGTTTTTGTTGGCGCTATCATAAGGCAAGTGACATGTCAACATGAGACAGAAGGTGAAGATCCCCGGCTCAGTCATAGGAGTAAAAAATGATCCAAATTAATTATTACTGTGCGCAATAGGCTATGGAAACTCACTACAACTACTCACTCACTACTACAAATACAATAGGACAAGACAACCCTGATAAGAAACTAACACAGCTGGTATAAATAGAGTTAGGGCTAGAGGAAATCCCGACCTTCAGTTAGCGACTGAGGTGCAACAATCGACTATACTTATTGGCAGTCCTAATAGTTTAAATTATAGTAAAATACGACGTCTGAACACAGAGAAGATTCTTAGTTAGAGAAAAACAGATGAAGCCTAACACGCAACAGATAAAAAAAACAGATGGCTGGAGGCGAGGATACTTTTACATCTTTCTCGGAGCAGCCAGAAGTTCAGGCATAAAAAGAACAGGTTGCAAACAAATATTTCATTGATGCAGACAACTGCATTGAACGGATACAGGAGGATTGCCAGGCAGAGCACGACATTTGTGAAAAGGTCAGTCCCAAGCATGCACTAAAACTTTCAACGCATAGAGCGGTTCACGGGAAATAACCTTTATACGCTCCCTATAGTATTGTCGATTTTACGTTGCTCTAAGTAATAACACTTTTGAAGTCAGAAGGGATCACAGTAAATGCCCTAAATCACCTTTATAACCTGCCAAATGGAAATTTATAGGCATTTATCGACAGCCTATGGGAATATACTGAAAGGTATCCGATCACATCGGATAAATGACTATAAATTTCCGATTGGGCTGCCTATAGTATCGTAGATTTTAGGTTTGCTCTAAGCAATAACACTTTTCATGTCAGAACGGTTCACACCAAATATCCTAAATAAAGTTAAGCAGTTAACTATAGTTTTATTAATTTTCGGTTAGTTTTGACCGAGCATATTGCTAGACCGAAACATTAGTATGATAATACATGAAAAACATTCGAACTAACCCGTCGATTTGTTTTTAATTGTTCCAATTTGGAAGTAAAAGATTTTAAACACCACACAGTTGCTGGACTACTATATCCCGATTAGCTGGTTAAGTGGGTAAGAACAAAATAAAACGCTTTCTGGTATGAACAGCATAAGCGTCGTTTATCCTAAAACACAACCCTAGATCCCTATCGGTAGGTACAGCGGAGGTGGAAGATAATATATATTTTGCTCGTCGGTGATGAGGTCAACCCCGTTAACGTATGAAATAACAAACAAGCTTCATAGAAACAGCGCTTTTCAACATGTAATAAAGTGCTTTTTGTGATAGTTAAAAAGTTCACATAAACATGGTAAAAAGTTAACACTAACAATGAAACTAAACGCAGAATATACATGTCTTATTAAGATATCAAATTTTATGAAAGGTATACCTGCAACATCTATATACTTAACAAATCTGTTGTGAAGTTAATTTACTAACAACACAATTCCAGTAATCGACTTTCAACTAGGACTGCAAATCGAAAGGTCACAAGCAAAATTGCTATAAAAGCAACAACTAAGTAGAATGCTCTTCAACGACAAGCTTTTAAGACTAGCAAAACAACAATGAAAGTGTGGAGATCTTGTTTAATCGACCAACTTAATCTAACTGAAAATTCGCATTATAAAAACATTAATTCGTTACTCCAGCAGGAACATCTGAGACGATGTAATGAACGCATAATTGCAGTGCTAACGTAACTAACGCAGTAACTCCGCCATTACACCTAAAAGATGAAACTTGCACGCAAACGCAGTTTTAGGTAAAAAATTGTATGCTACGTTCGTTAAGTCGGGATTCCACCAAGACAACATAACATAGGCAACATGTAGCATGCGACTTTACTGGCTTTCAACAAGGAACCACGTTGCCTGCAGCAAGGCAACATCATTGCTGCTTGCAGCACGCTACATGTGATGTTGCCTGTTGAATGCCACAAAACCTTTTCCACCAATTCAAAAAACTAAGCAACACGATATCTCAATACATGCTGGTCGCTCAGTCTGAGGCTCAGGTTAAGATGAGTAGCCAGGCCTTAGGGTGTCCAATCCAGATTTATTTATTTATTTTTCGGGGAGGGGGTTAAACTTTTCTGTTCACGGTGAAAAGCTGCACGAATATTCTTGATCTTTTTCTTCACCATCTCCACGTCATAACAATTAAATTTATCAGCCAATCCCTGCAGTGCATCTACTTTAGCTTGATTATTCTTGCGTTCTTGCATGTGTATATCCCACAGAACTGCAAGTTTTCTATCAATTCTACGGTTTTCATTGTGACCAATTCATCTTGTTGCTTTCAACGCGCACTCCTTCCCGCGAGGGGTGGGAAACCGTTCAGCACTTGGCGCATGCGTGAGGCAACACGGCAACATGTTGCCACCTGTAGCATGCCACACAGTCGCATGCTTCATGTTGCCTTCTGTTGAACTGGTTGAAACACACTTAGCCCATGCGACAATGTAACATGTACAGCCAAAATGTTGCCTTGGTGGAATCCCGCCTTCAGACAAATTTTTCGTAAGCCATTTACACATTGGAGAGGCGAAATGCAGATAAAGTACCCCCTGTGAGAATCCCGCAGCAAGTACAAAGTTGCCACGAACAGACATAAACGGGTGCACCTAAGGACCAGAGCAAATCAAATCAAAAAGTCAACATAGGCACATACAAAAGCTGAAGTCAGTCAGAACAGTTGAAGGGCGTGTTGAATGGCCCCAATTAGAATGAGAGAGTTTTACGCCATTTGCTTCGACTGTCCTTAGTCTGAGTCATGGTCACTTTGGATCGAGTATTTAGCTGTTCTTTGCAACCTGACTACGCTTGAAGCGACCAAAAATTTGAACTTGCACCGCAGGATTGTGTTTCTTTCGGAGGCGGCTCTGCCAACACGCTTAGAACGAACGAATCAAATTCGCCCACCAAACAAGCACACTTACACCTAATTACGTGAAGCTTTTGTAACAACGCTTCATGCACAAATATGTATAAAACTAGAACGCCTCGTGGTGTAAGACCATCACCCGCGGTGGGAGCAAATTTCATCGCCATCAGTTTTTATAGCCGGCTAATCCTAGTTCTTTGGTGTGGTCACATAGAAGATAGCCCACCAGACTCCCTGCAAAAAATCATGAACATAGCTCAACTCCTTCTACCTGTTTTTGGGAGTTTGGGTAGAGAAGAAATTTCATAGCCGTCATTTTTTATGGCCAGCTAGGCCCAGTTTTTCAACATGGGTCACATCTAGGTCAACCCACCAAACCCTCCACAAAAAATTATGAAGATTGCTCAACTCCTTCGATCACTTTTTGGGTGGACAGACATACAAATATATACACGTATTTATATATTTACTTAAATCTTCAATGAAAAAATCACCTCTCTCACTTCGTTCGCGGGTGATAATGAGTCAATAAAACATAGGCTTATTAATGCCATTAATTTGAACTTATGAAAAATACCTATATGAAATGCATCTAGCAGAAATATTTTTTTTATTTATCCATCCCACGATCAAAGAAATTTCTCAGTAAGTTTCATTAAGCCAACTTCGCATGAACAATTCAAAAAGTCATTGATCTTCATTACGGAAATAACAATAGTCGAGGCAGTTCAACAAAATAAACTCTTGTAGCGTCTACACACGGTTATGGAAGCGCATCTTTCCTCGGCCAACTGCACTAAACATTAACGTCTATACCCGGTTCTGAAAGCGCATATTTCCTCAGCCAACCGAACTAAACATTGTTTCCACCCGTTCTGGAAGCGCATCTTTCCTCGGCCAACAGAACTAAACATTAACGTCTACACCACGTTCTGAAAGCGCATATTTCCTCGGCCAACAGAACTAAACATTAACGTCTATACCCGGTTCTAAAAGCGCATCTTTCCCGCAAAGTCAAACATCAGAGTCTGTACAGCAGGCGCACAGCGATGCTATCACGTCAGACATACAGTCAAGACCAGCATCAAGTTTACGGTGAGCATCAAAGCAGCAGCAATCCGGGGCCGTATGGGCAGAGCGACACCCTAAAAAGGCTATGAAGCGAGAGAAAAATGGAAAAATTGAAGCCAGAGCAGCGGTGCTGTAGGGCATCTCTCGCGCCATGGCGGAGACCGGCGGTAATGCTTCGCACGAGGAAATGTTTTCTTTTTATCCCCTGTATGGCCACGTGTCAACTTTACTTTATCTCTATTGTTGCGTGAAACCAAATTAGGATTTTCCGCTGTTAACGTTACTATAAATATGATAAAATATGCGACATTAAAAATTTATCGTTCAACCGGGAAATGTTTTTTTATCTAGTTTTTAGAGGTCTTACATTTCCAGCACGCTAACTCGCATTGGGGTGCGCCTGGCAACACCCATTGCTTTAATTTTTCTTTTATTATAATCTATTTGTCCGTATTGCATCCGCACGCATCCTCTATTCTAAGTAGAACATAAAATTGCATTGAGCCGTATTGTGTTCAAACGTGTTCTATTATCCGTAATTAGGCTAAACAAAAAAAAAAAAAAAAAAAAAAAAAAAACGCGTAAGATTCGTTCCCAATCATTCNAAAAAAAAAAAAAAAAAAAAAAAAAAAAACGCACAGAGCTGAATTGTGTCTATTATTTCCACTTTCAATCTAAATAAATAGAAATAAAGTCCACCCTGATATTCAGTGTTCAAAGTGAAGACTCCGTTATAATGTAGACCCACTTACTGAAAGCGAATTGTTAGTGTTAGCATTATTGTGTTCCAGTAACTTAGAGCCTTACTTCACTCACAACGTACGTTGCAATGCAATCCTTTAGTTCAAGTCTCTTATACGCACAACGTACGGTGCAATGCAAAGAGAGGACGAAAGAAGAGGCATGTAATACTTCGAAAACAACGAGAAAAGCCCATGCACGGGAACTGCAAACAAGGACAGCCGAAAAAAAAACAAATAGTGAAGCATCAAAAATCCGCAGCAAAAGGTTGCATATCATGCACAGAGTATCAATGAATGTTGAATATTTTACCTGGTTCAGTAGATGAAAATGTACACAATCGACACTCTTTCGCCATTTTGTTCCTCTGACTTTAACGGATGTTAGGTAAAATTTCCAAGTCAGCAATTTTGATGTGAAACGCAAGGAGTGAAATCCGCAGACTTTATACCGAATACGTTGAATTTACTAAAACTTATTTTCGTCGAGAATACTCTATTTTGCTTCGAAAATATAATAAAAACACGCACTTCCGAAAGCGCTCACGTTATAACACCCAATTATAAGAAAATGCCAGAAAAATACTACTCAAGCAGGATGCGAATGCTTTTTTTTTTTGTAAAAAGTGATATTATCTTCGCAAGAAAATTTCATGAGACGGATTCTGAACACAGGTGGCAATGCCGCGCTGTACTGCAGCTCAGGAAAACTCTGCTGGCGTATTGCCGGCAGCTATCGGGAGCACAGCACCGAGATTGACCTCGTAAATTACGATAATGGAGCAACATGCACTCAAGTGCGTCGGTCAATAAGAGATGGAATTAATAACGGAGGTACGAAAACAATCGGCAGACCAGAGTGCGAGCGCCACATCCAATTTATTTTCCAGGGCTGGAAATAATACGAAGGGACACAAGCGAGCTTTTAATATGTACAAGATTAGACGTTAACTTCGTACGATTGTACAAGAAATATTTCTGTAAAAATTGCTAAATATTTTGGAATTGCAACGGGACGTCTCCTGTCATCGTACGAGTGACAGCAAAGTTGTAGTTGCAGTATTGCCCTAGTATATGCCCACCTACACACTGAGTACACTCTGATCCAAAAATAGGAAGAAAGAAGGGACACAAATAATGCCAAGTGAAACGAGGAACTGCACGAGTCAACATTATCATTATATTCCTGGTTTTACCACCGCACCGACGTCATGAGACGTGATCCAAGTAGTGAGACTCAGTTTATTATGTCGCATCAGTATAAAGATGTTGTATCTCGGCATTCCTGCCGGTCTCAGTTGGCCGAGTGCGCTACTACTGGCGGGAAAAAAGCGCAAAGAATAGAAACAGGCACTCGAGTTAGCGGCCCCTTTCGGGGTCTTCCACACGAGAGAGAGTAGAGGTGTCCCGCGTACTAGGTCAGCTATCTCGATCGGCAGCCCACCGTACGGAACACAAAAGGGAAAATAGAGAACCTACCTAACTTTACGAAACTAACCTCGTCAGCAGCGGCCAGCTGCAATATCCCCTGCGGAGGAGGCACTTGGGACCCTTGGGCTCGTGAGACCCAAATTTATTGTGGCAGGGTTAGGGCCCGCCAAAATATACCCCTGAGGCTGTACGACTTGACGCTCTTGGGAACAGCACGTCAGGAAAGAATAGGAAGAACATAAAAAACATAATTAATAGAAGTATGAAGGTGGAAGGAAGTAAAGTGGACACAAAGGAAAGATGTCCCGAAGGCCTAGCTAAAGCTAAAGACCAAACTTAACAGTCTCCCTGGGGGCGGAGCTTTCCCCATGGGCAATGAAGATTCCTGACATTTTCAGATCGTTACGATGTATACCAGCAAGTATGGTACCTTGACAGATATTTTTGACAACTTGAGAACAAAATATTATACCTAGTATGACACGTAACATTAAACAGAATATTACGTTCAGGAGCTAAACCCCAACGTCGCTACACAGTATTTCCAAAAAGGAGTACGACATGTACTGAAAAAAAACGAGGAAGCCATGAAAAGATGAGCACTGCGCAGGGGTACAACAAATCAAGAAAGAAAAACATATATAGACCAATAAACTAGTAAGAAAGAGAGAAGAAGGAAAATGGGCAGGAAAAGACAGATATCCTGAAAGATTGACCAAGGTAACGACAGACTTTGGGTTCAGTTGTTGGAAGTAACTCCAATTAAGAAACTAAAGAACCCAAACTTAATCCTTTCGCAACGGTAGCTGCGCTCTTGCATAAGAAAATCTTAGATGCTTGAAGAATAGGCCATACGTTGTTCAGAATAACTCTTTGATATCAAAACTTCAAACGATAGACAAACTGGCAGAAGTTTTGGCCTGGTTATTGAAAGTGCAGTCAATATTTGCATAGAAGGAAACAACCTATTGGTTTCCAGAATCATCTATAGTGGTATCCAGCGATACCGTCAGTAGCAAAAGGGTTACCTCACGACAAATCCTGTCGCTTCTCCAGGGAATTCTTTACGATACAATGAGGCTTTCCCTACCTTTACACAAATGCGGACAGAATATAAACACGACACATCCTATCCATCCCGAAAAAAAAGGTTCTGCATGCCCCATAGATTAAAGCTTGCCTTACCTCCGTAGCTAAATACGAGTACCGGTAGCATATTAAACATGGCATCTAATCCCTCCTAAAGGGAGCTCTGCCCGATGCAATCAATCTTTTTTGTTTTATCTTCTTAGTTTTACCACGGCATTTCATTAGAGCTTTCCAAGCTCCGCACAAAGCGAGCAAAATATCAATATGGCAGGGAAGCGCGGGCGATAAGAAACAAACGCAACACGCACGTCGTATCAGACGAGCACGCAACACGGGGACGGGGCTGGTTATCGGTGCAGGAAAAACACGCGTCCGATAGCAGCTCAAAGCACGCGACAAATTGCCTAACGCATGCACAAGCATCATGCGAAGTCCCTAGAGTCAAAGGCAATTACATTATACAGAAGATTAGTTTACCTCTCAGTAATTACTACCACTAACCTAGAACACTGATCATAAACTCCTGATAAGAAGTTTAAGACTTGAAAATGTAAACAAAAACAACGTTTTAGCGATAAAGAAATAAACTTCTTCGACTAGGGATCAGTAATTCCTAAACGTAAAAAGTGAGAAAGACGAAAAATACTTGCTGGACAATTTATTAAGAAATGTACATTTTTATCGAATAATGTGTTTTATTTTTCAAAATTATAAGAACACAAACAGAAATCGCAGGTAACCTTTCGACAAGGACGTTGAGGTGAGCAAAGTTTGAACTTGTTCCGAGTGAAGCTACTGCTTCCAATCTTGTTGATAACCTAAAAAATTCTTTATGGCACACTAGAAATGAGAATTTCCATCATCTCTCTCACCTTTTACCTTTAAGAATTACTATCCCTAGTCGAAGGAGTTTATTTATCAGAATAACGTTATTTTTTTACATTTTCAAGTGGTCTAAAAATTTTGATCAGGAGTTTATATTCCTGTCGGTGGCAATTGGGTACGTTTTACCCACGATTAGTGTTCTTCTAGGGTTAATTAACATCATATCCCGCTGAAGCAACGCGAAAGCGGCGCAGTAGTGGCGACAGTCCGCACCAGGCGAATAATAATGTCTTTGTCTGGTAGTAAAGTTCAGTGGCTCGTAGACCCTTGCCGTGGAGGTTGTGCTAGGTATGTCGCGGGCTATGAGCATCCGCGCCGATTATGCTTGTTTTGCTCATCGTTTAATCCTACGGTAAGCGAAGTTCACCGAAGCTTTCAAATAATGGTATTCCTACAATAAAGAAAAGTTTTAATTGATCGTGACAGGCTAGGCCGCCCTGCCGACATTATGCGGGCGATTCAGATGAGCAGAAGCAAGAACACGTACGTCATTTGCACCGAGGAAACCAATAATGATAACAGAAAGCGGGAAAAGAAAAGGAACAGCAGTAAAAACAACAGTGAGCAGGAGCATGAAGCATGAAAGCGCACTGCAGGAATGAAACTGTAAACGTTTCGAAGGCTTAAATGCAACTAATGTCATCATTTCCGTAGGGAACTCCTCAGCCAGTGCAAAAGACGAGAAGTCTAGTCATGGAGCAGCTGACGGGCCCACTACGTCCCCTAGATAATAATAAATACATGAATACACAATACGCTTGGGATAAGTCGTTCAGCGCAAGGTATATTTCAACAAATGACTTTATAACAAGCAAAGGTGGTCTTACAGTTATGATCCTGAACAGACAACTTTGCGAAAAGCCTTCGAAGGGCAGGCCTTTGGCAACGATGCAGAAATCTGATTAGCTAAAACAATTGTCAACCACGGGCCAAAACATTCTAATATATATCGTTTTTTAACCAATGATTGCCTGGTAGCATTCAGATTTCCATGAATGTTAACGCGAAATTATGCCTCCAAGACCGAATAAATGAAACAATCCACCCGTAGTAGTATTCTCCTAGGTTTACCACCGCACCCACACTAAAGGCCCTATTACACGGGCGGGCAATGTCTGGCGAACAGCGGGCAGAATCTCGGGGAACATGCCCGCCGAACATTGAGGTGCTGTTACACGAGACGGTGAAATCTCAAGGTCACGTCGGTCGGGCCACTCTAGTTATATACTTTTCATTTGAATATGATTTACACAGTGAGCAAAATCTGCAAGTTTTGGAGTGGAATGACTACTGCAATTAGTCTACAACAATTAATAACAACTTGAAAGGCTCAAACACAAAAACTTGGATGTTCGCCTCACAAGGCCCGCTGTTCAGGAGGCAACAAGTTCGCGCAGTGAGCAAACCTCTGGCGGCAGCGAATGTCTGCCGGGCAGCGGGCAAAATGTGCCGGCCGCCGGGCAAAGCCTCGTGTTTGCCGGGCAATGTTCGACCGTGTAATAGGGGCTTAAGTGTGATCCAAGCAGTGAAGCTCGGTGCGGCCGCCGTGGGGCATAACACACCACGGACGACCAAGTGTTCAATGACATACGTATGTCTTGAGTCGGCCACGTGCGCAACTACGGGCAGGAAAACAAGGCGCAACGAACAGAAGAACCTGAAGCAGATACTCAAGTGGACGGCCCCTTTCATGTACTTCCACGTGAGAGAGAGGACAGCTCACCTCGCGGAACACAAGGGGAAGTATAGAGAACCTACCTAACCTAACAAACTAAGCTTCACAGCAGCTGCAACATCCCCAGCGGAGTAGGCATTTAGGACAGCCCTTGGGTTCGTGAGGCCCATATATAATGTGACAGGCAAAGGGCCCATCAGAATACACCACCTTTGAGGGCACAAAGGATATCGTTTGCGTCACCATTACCTAGGTATCTGATTCTTTTACCAATGATACATTGGGTGGTGAACAGAAGGCATCGTTTGCGTCACCAATACCTAGGTATCGAACCCTGTTATCAATGCATTGCGGTCAAATAAAGATAACGTATGCGCCACCAATACCTAGGTTTTGGACCTTGCTACCAATACAAATACGATGCGGTCAACAGAAGCCATCGTATGCGTCATCAATACCTAGGTATCGGACCCTGTTCCTAATGCATTAGGAGGTCGATCACGGCTATTGGGTGCACTACCAGGTCCACATAATCTGACCGAAGAAGTCCGATGAATTATTAGACGGGCTTATGTTACGTACACGAAGGGCAGAGGATAACTAACAACGTGTCAGATTGTAGCCTAGAACACGGTTGTGGGGTATAAATATACTCACGCCCTTCCTTATACACGTACATAGCGTTATAGTAGGAATTTCACAACAGTGTTCCAGGCTTAATATGGTCATAAATTTTTTAGTGGTCTCCCTGTCCACTGTGTCTGCTGTAAAACACCGAATATACAAAAGACAAGCGACGTGTAGAACCACAAGCAAAAGCGAAGAGCAAACGTGGAACCCATGCGCGAGGGTGGATCAACGCGCATAGGAACAGCATGTTAGAAAAGAAGTGGAAGAACAGTTCAATAAGCATCAGTATAAGCATGAAAACGGAAAGAAGCAATGTGGGCACGAAAGATAAACTTTCCAAAGGGCTAGCAATCTATAATACATGTATGCTATCTATTCCGTACGACTGTATTCTTTAATAATTACATTTGAATCACTTTCGCTTTAGGTGCTTCCGCTCGATGAAACTTCATGGCATCGTTCTGAGCCAAATTAATAGCATGAAAACATCGGTAAAAAAAATACACAGATGGACCAAGTGAAATGTTTTGACGAGCGTTTACCCGCAGACAAATTTAGACCGTACGCTTCAATTTAATTTATTTGCAGCTGGGCTGACATAATGAATCTGCAAGAGTGGATGTTCGCGATACCGACGTCGGCCTGCAAAAAAAGTTTAATTAGAATGGCAGGAGCGATGCGATTTTAATACAGGGATAACTCCCAGATTTTCGAGTGTGGCAACTGGAACTCACGCCGTTGGGTAGAGTCTTGACAAGTATGAAACGTCAGATCTCATAATTGTGTTAGTCATGTTACGAAGAAACAACAGGCTTACGAACAAACGGTTGAAGACGTCGTTATCAAAAGTTAACAATCTATTCTTCCAAACAATCCCAGTAAATTTCATAAATATCCACCCATAACTTTTTGAGCGATCTTGGTGACAAACATACAAACTCCGACAAAAATATAATCTCCTTAGCGAAGGTAATAATTCATATTATAGGACCGTGGGTGTACATGGAGAATCGTTCATTTAATCTCGATTGGAAAAATAATAACACATTGAAGGAAATTGTCCACGACACTTTTTTGACGCGCAACCCCGCAGCGATGGACTTCAACGCATAGAAAAAAAGTCATACCTACATCTTTTCACTGTCACTGATAGGTTCCGCTGCTACTACCTGTAGTCCTCGATATAGAGGCCCTAGTTTTGCGCGGTTCCAAATTTTTGTTTTCAGAGGTACTCTATAAACATATATTACATAAACGTACTCATGATCCGAGATTACAAACATCTCATATATGAAAATAAAAATTTTAAACCAAAATAATAAAACTGCATAAAACAAGTGGTGGGGTCTTCATCGACGACGTCATGCGCATTGTAAGAGCATTCATCACCCAGGAGTATGCTGTGTTCTAACACTCATGTCAAACCCTTAATAACGCAGTCTTGACATATAGACCAAGATTCAACATTGCACTAGTAAAAGCTAATGAAAACCTAGTACGATAAGAAACCCATGAATAGGAACAGCAATTGATTCTATTAGGACCAACTAAAATGTCGGTTTTGTGTAGGAATGGAATTACCTCAAACGCCCTTTACGAAGGACCGTGATATTTACAGGGTTAACATCAGGAGAGGCAATATATAATTTTAATCCTCAGTAATTAAGAGCGCAGAGAACAAAAAAAGCAGGAGAGCAGGAAGAAGACGCTCCTATAAGTCTTAACCCAAGCTAAGGTAGCCGAAGAGATGGCACAAGCGACAATGAAGCATGAACAGGACGGAACGACGCGAACGCCATTTCGATGATCTCATAATCGATAAGCCTGCTCCGTTTACAACAAATCCACTCTCTCACGTTACTTACGAGTAGAAATCCATGAAACGCGAGCACGAAGCAGCAGCACAGGAGCTACCTTTTTATGACCTGTAGATAAAGCTTCTCTGTCTTCAATAAATCGATGAAGATCTTGACGTCTTGAAAGTATCTCGGGAGAAGTCAATTTGTCGAAACGTCGCGGCATCGTTGATCTCAGCAGCGTAGTGAGCCGACGGGGGAGCGCAAAAAGCCTGAAATGCGGTGCAATATTTCACCACTTTCGAGAAGGGGAGCACAGTGGCTCAATGTGGCAAACAGATTTATCGTCGATCTCAACAACTAGGCACTGATATACAAGTACAATGCTCTAGTCGGATTAGTGTATACAGGTTGGTTTACTACATGGAGGTAGAATTCACCTGAACTGTTGCTTCTAAAAGGACTAAAAGCCTCAATTAAGGGAAGGAAGAAAAGACATGTGGTGCAAGTTAAGTAAAACGAGTAGCTGGTGAGCGGGAACAACAAATAGGGAAAGAAAAGGTAACTATCAAACACAGATCACCATTGCAATAGGAGTACGAAGAACGACAGAAGCAAAAAGGGGAGACGTCTCGCTGTTCCACCTGAAGCAAAGGTAACTTAAGGGCAGAACCTCCCACAACACAGAAGGAAGGAATCGAATTTAATGAGACAGGAGATCAGGCGGCATCAAATTGCAGTCGGAGTGAATGCGATTGGAATTTTGACGGTAAACAGAAAGTAAACCACACAGAATTCCATCTACCAATCCTGCGTCCAAGAGAAATTCTCATTTTGAGACTCCACAACAAAACCTCATCGCGAATGAACAGTTGTAGCTTTGATTTATCTATCAACGACAGCTCCATTTTGAAGCAAAGCACTCTGAGAGCACATACCTCCGGAGGCCAAGCAAAGCAACGGCAATGAAAAATTCAAACTGGCCCTGAAACAATGATTCCCTTAATTTGTATCAACATCAAAATGTAATCATTTGTGCATTTTTGACAGTAATAACAGTGTCTGTGATTTTGTTGATCCGTTCATAACTTCCGAATTATGCTATTAACCATCATTCTGACAAACGTTAGTGAAACACACAAACAGACCAACGATCATCACCAAAATTTAATAATTTACGCCCTTCAACTGTACTAACACTTCCTGCAAATATCATTAACATACGTCCATAACTTTTCCAGTTATTTTGCTGACAACCATAGAAGAAAACACAGAAACAATTAAACAACCGAATAGACAAATCATCACAAAAATTAGGTCATTTGTTCTTCGTGATATACCTACCTAACAATTGATTCAAATTTCATAATAATCCGTCCATAACTTTTAAAGTTATATTTGGCATTAAAAAACTAGCAGACAAAAAACGGATGAACGAATTTTCATCATAATGTTAATCATCCGTTCCTCCAAATATACCTAACAATCCGTGTAACTTTCGCAAAGATCCGTCTCTTATACCTTTTTGATTTATCTTGGTGACGGACGGACGGACAAATAGATAGCTCGACAGAAGACATAACCTAATTGGCGGAGGTAATTAAACGAATTCCACTACTTTCATCGACATAGCAAAAGTGAACATTCTTAGCAAAGCATATTCATGTTAGCTTTTCTGCAAACAAATTCTTTGTCAACACTAAGTATCCATCTTTCTACAGCTGTAGACGATTGTTATGCTAACAACTCGTTATGCATCTTGCCATCTGTTTCAAAGAGTCGTGCTGCGGTTGCGACTAACTCGGACCCTTCCTCGTATCTGATGGCCATTACCCGAGTAATTTTCTATTTTTCAAAGGATCCAAGCCCAGTAACGGCAGCTGAGGATGGTCTGACCAACATAGGGGAAAGTCCTAAATTAAATCGCGTGTGTTTAGGAAGGAACGGCAATGGAAGCTGTCACAGTGGCGATTAGTTGGACGACAGCCACTGATAGAGAGGGGGGAAGAAAGCCGCTCCCGTTCCAGTTAGAGGGGATTATTTTTACAGCTACACAAGCAAAAATAAGGAGAGAAAAACGGGACAAAACATTGCTCCAGGACAACATGGCGCTGGCATGGCGAGACAGGGGTACAGAGTGCAACAACGTGGAAGGTGGCGCGAGAAGAACAGAAGGATCTTTCCTAGAAACCGATAGCAAGGAAGTTACTCGTAAGTTATAATCAAAGTTAAGGTTGGTTCACAGGAGAGTCTTTGCCATACGTGCATATTTCAAAACTTTCGAGTGTTTCGACGAGTCTTTGCAAGCCCAACTGCGTGTACACTTCTGAAATGCAAGCCCTCAAATCATATTGATTAGCAAGCGTCAAAAGTAAGGTTTCGGCAGCTTTTGAACTTCGGAATGAATCGTAAAAATCGTGCAACCTTTTGTTGTTTAAGCATCGCAGCAACGCATTCAACCTTTTGTTCTTTAAGCAGACGCAGCAACGCATTCAACCTTTTGTTCTTTAAGCAGACGCAGCAACGCATTCGAACACAGAGAAGCATGGACGCAGGGCAAGACACTAACGTGTGAACCGGTTGTTGCGAGCTGCCTGCATTTGTCAATCGCCAACATCAACTAGAACACACTCTGCGAGAGCATACCTCCGCCAAGCGCGGCAACGTTAATACTCAAAGTGGTTCTGAAATAATTATTTCCTTTCTATCAGCACCAAAACCTGGTCATATGGGCCTTATGACAGCAATAACAGCTTACATGATGTTCTTGAAGATCCATCCATAACTTTTCGAGTTATGTTTTGACAAACATATTGACAACTGGAATGACTCGTGGCGTAAGACCATCACCTGCGGTGCATGGGGGCAAATTTCAACGCCGTCATATTTGATGGCCAAATTGCTCTAGAGTTTTGGCATTTTTCACATCTAGGATAACCCATTTGACACTCTGTACACAATTATGAACACTGCTAAACTCCTTCTACCTCTCTTTTAATGGACAAACAATACACTTACATCTTTAAGGAAAACATTACCACCTCTCTCACTTCGTTCGCGGGTGATAAGCATTAGTCAAACACACAAACGAACAAACCCATCACCAAAATTTCAGCACTGGTGTCTTGCAACATTTTTATCAATTCCTCCAAATTTCATCAAGATCCATTCATGAATTTCGAGTTAGTTGGCAGACAAAAATTAGACAAAAAAAAAAAAATTGCTCATTTCCTCTGCGTGAAATACCTAACAACTCATGTAAATTAAAAAAAAAAAGTTCGCCTATAACTTTTTGAGTTATGGTACCTACAGAGAAAAGAGAGGCAGGCAGACAAATAGCTGAACAGATCTTCACCAAAATTAAATCATCTGTTACTCTCAACAAGCCTAACAATCCCGGTAAAATTCTCAAGGATCCGTCTATAATTTTTAGAATAATCTTGGTGACAGACAGATAGACGGACATATACACAGACGGACAAACTCGGCAAAAACATTACCTCCTAGGCGGAGGTAATAAGGTTGTCACCCACAGCTGCTGAAGAGGCATAGGATAGCTACTGCAATTTTTCCAAGTCGTTATCGATAAAAGATCCAATGAACCAAACGAACATAACCCAATCGGCTACGGTACATCCTATGGCTCCTGAGGAGAGTGTAGGTAGTTGTTGGTCAGTCATCCTTGGAGGGGCTTGAAGTCAGCCGGGAAACTCCCACCCTAAAAGACTCCACGTTTGTGTTTGCAGCGTGTCCCCCTAAATGAATTTTGGGAGATGAAAGCAGTTAGCTTAGCACGGGGCCAGCCGGCCCTTCTGACATGAATTAAGAATGAATGAATTCATTAGCAACCAGAGGCGGGGTGCTTGCAGAACGTATAAATAATGAATTAACTTAGATTATACGGAAATACAGACACGACGTTAAGCTGTGAAGGATTTGCATCAAAGCTACGTGTATTATGTAGAAGCAGCAAGGTGCGGGAACGATCTTAACACTCTTAGTTGATTAGTGGGGCAACCCTACAGTGAAGAACCAAAATTTTGCTTCTTGTAAAAATGAGGTAGCCTAAAGACTTTTTACATTTCTCTAGGAAACAAATTTCCATAAAAAGCTCACAAATTTTCTTGGTTACCTCATAGTATTTCTTAAAAGTCAAAAAAAGTGTACAAGACGGAGGACTGAGATCGACTGACACAGGACTGAAAACTTCGATCATAAATTTCTTAAATTTGATATCCAAAAAAATCTACACACAGAGAAGTCCATATACCGTAACGGTATTTTTATATTTGGTTTTAAAGAGGTAAATCTAAACAGGAGGCGGATTAGATTCACTTTTTAAAGGTAAATACATAAACTTAACGTTAGAGATTTTCCTGTGTCTATAGTTCACCATACTAAATTTGCCGCAAAGTAGCAACGCCAGTAACTACCCGAGAGTATCGAATTTTTTTTTTAGCTGAAGAACTATAGTTTATGCAGATATAAACGTGAATAACGGCTGCGGCAGTATATTAGAGCGTTGAACTCGCAGACACAGAGTGCGGAAGTTCAAGCCTGTTTGCCAAATAGGAGAATTCTTTCAGCGCTGGGCTTGCTGAGTCAGCATGTGACGTTCCTACGCTACGCTATTGTGGGGGTACTGACCCTAACCAGAAATGGGGCCCTGACAATCTGTGATCGACCGCAGCCGTGCACCCCTCTGGAACCAGTGGGCATACATCCGAAGTACGAAGTTACGAACCAGTGCGTGCGAATTTTCCAAATAGAGTATAAGGTCAGGTGTACTTTACCTTTACTAAATTAGTGAACACGCTGAGCCTCTTTGGACGTGGAGCCGGCGATTTTTCAAATAAGGAGAGGAAGGGAAATTTAGCACTTCGAAAGATAAGTAGCACCCTTGGTCGTACGTGCTCCCACACTGGAACAACGCACGCGGCTACAGCAAGTCCGGGTATAGCAGCGGCAGAGCAGAAGAATGCGACATCACTGCGCTTCGATGCGTTGCAAAAACATATCACTATTGCATTTGCAACAAATCTCGGCCAGTTCGTACAGCCACAGAAGCGGCGCACATGTCAGGCTGACAGGCAGTAGCTACGCAACGTGTTCCTCTTGAGGCGCTGGCAATTAGGCAACACGCAACGTATTACACTTAGGCCGGGGCCCCACAGAAAGCAACAAGCAACGCAATGCAATTTTTACGGGAGTCGTGTTGCAGCAATGCAGGGATGTTGCGAGGCATCGCAGTTGCGGCGGTGGGGACAGCACACTGCTGTACCCTCCGTTACATATTTTCGTGCAACAAATTTGTCGCGTTGCTCGTTGCTCGTCTCTCCGGTATGGCGGCGGCCTTAGAAGCTTTCGAGAATCCATTACGCACTAGAAGGCCTCGTAGCGTAATACCATCACTCGCGAAAAGTGCTGGAGTCAGGCGTTACAAATTCAACCGCCAATTTAACCCAAAATTATTTGCATTTTCACAGCTAGGTCAACCACCTGACTGCCTGAAAAAGATTTTGATGATGGCTCAACTCCATCTTACCTCTTTTTTGGTGGACAGACAAACAAACATACAACCTCAAAAGAAGACTGTATCACCACTCTTCCCTTCGTTCGCATGTGATAAACATGACCCTCCGAGGAGCTTAATTGCAGGTATTATATTGAATAGTTTAATCCTCCGTTTCTACACAGAAAAGGCGATCTCGCTGAGGAAAAAAGGAGGGGCATCGAGGAGGCTTACTGGTATGCAGTGTGTAGCAGGCCTCCGAGGCGCTGGCGATCATAGAGTACGTAATATGTGATTTTCAGTAACATCAAGTCCAAGACTGCAACAACACTACTACCAAAACGATAGACCCCACTCAGTAACACAAATGAAAAGACAAATCCCAACGTGTCAGAGCAGAAGCAAAGAAAGACTTCGCAAGACTACCTACTACCAAAACGAGGGATCCCACTCAGTAACACAAATGAAAAGACAAATCCCAACGTGTCAGAGCAAAAGTAAAGAAAGACTTCGCAGAACTACAACCAAGACGAGGGAGGGACCCCACTCAGTAACTCAAATGAAACGACAAAGCCCAACGTCAGAGCAGATGTAAAGAGACTCCCTCCTAAACGAACACGCCGATGTTCGAACCTGATCTTAAAGATGCAGTATCGATGACTGAGCGGAATGAAGGCAGCACGGCCGCGGCAAAAAGACCAGGCCGCTTCTATATTTACAAGCACACTTCATATAGCCACTGAAACCGACGAAAGAAAGAAACCCTCTGAGGAACGGAAACCCAACTGAATTCATGATCTCAGAGTTCTCCTATTTCTCGTTTGCCATTAAAGACACTTAGAAATGCTCGCATAGCGGCTATAGGTTAGTCAACCTAGCCGTCAAGAACCACAGTTCTGCTCAGATATTGGAATCATGAAGAGAAAAATGGCAACTTATTAAAGCAGGCCATCTCTGCAATGCAAAAGAATAATGCCAGGCTCTGCAGAGGAGGTGGTGCTGAAGCGATAAATCTGTTAGTTCTCTGCTCGATGGCTCCTCTACAGCAAAAATCGCCGAGTTGCGAAATTAAGATTGACTAATCTCCCGAGTGCGCTGTCAGCAGATTGGGACTAATGTCCGTTTTTATCACGCGACTACAAAATACATCGTCTTTCTGCTTCAACTGAAGGGCAAGTTCGGAAATTGAAGCAACGCCGTAAATTCTGCTTTAGAATTGCAGCGACTATTGGGGTCACAGTAAATATCGATATAACCCCCAAATTCATAGTGAAATGGAGAGACTCAACCGAGCCACAAAGAATATACATCTAATCTTCTATCTAATCTAATACTAAGAATGACCGTCGTGTGTTTATAAATATATATATTTTCGGAAATTTCAACATCTTCAAATTCGACCATCTTCGACCTCCCACCTGATGAGCCGAGGTACGGCGAAACGCGCGTCGTGGGTAACCAAATTTCTAAAATGCTTCTCATTGTATTCTTCAATTAAAAGTAATGCCATCTCAAGATAATAAAATATATATATTTATATGTTCGGTGTCACGCTCTTAACGAAATAGATAGGCGGAAATTAGCCCAGGTTGGAGGCTCTGGTGCTCCTCTCAAGCTCCATTGAAAGTGATATGCAGAAAATAGGCCGGGTTGCAGAAGATGGCAAACGTATCTTGAGCAGGGACAGATGAAATTCCAACAATGAAGACATCGCAGGCTTAGTCTGATTTGT
>LQNS02278125.1:30924406-30936834 GCA_001587735.2 Parhyale hawaiensis
TTGCTACGGAACGATCACATTGTATATAAGCTGCTATTTTGTTTAAGTTTGTTGGAGTATTTTACTCAAGATGTTACTTCGGCCTGTCTATATAAAAGACCTAAGGATGACAGCACGATAAAGGATCGATGAAGAAAAGAAGAAAATTAGGAAGCAAATAAGAGAAGAGGAGATTCCGCACCGGCCTAGAGGCATTAGGCAAACGTATTTTGGCTAGTAAAAATACTTTTTGTTGGACAATAATAAAATGAAGCACTTGGTAAAGCGAAGCTTCAGTTACAGGGAGAGAGCTAAGTCCTGCAATGAAACATTTTTCTAAATGTCAGTCGATTTCGTCCTGGAAGTTCCATTTTCGTGAGAGGACAAAACCAGGGCAGATTTCCAAAATTTCTTTGTCTACGAGTCGCCATGAGCCTCTTCGCTCGAGCCGGTCGGCGTTCCCAAGAGAGCTTGACATTCTAGAAGAGCCACTTGTGCAGGCCCTGTTTTAGTGGGCGATGGCGGGGATCTAACTAACTGGAAATATTCAGAGCGAGGGACCCAAGAGTAATCAGAAGCAGGATTTTGAAACTAAAACCCCTTGAGTCTCCGAAATAAGCGTATTCAGTCCCTCCTTCGAAGAGGATACGACTCCCATTCCTATCTACAATGTTACGCAAGGAAAAGTAACACTTTTCTTCAACTCTCATGCACTTTGACGGATTACAGAAGCAATACAGGTGGGAGGTTTTACTAGAGAATCCACAGTAAGGTACGCAAAAATAATGCTATTATCTCTCAAACAAGGAACGACGTTTTTGTACGGATTCCAAACCAAAGATGTCAACAAGTTTCTACAATGCTTAATATCTCGCACAGTATTTGAAATTGTGACTCAAAACTAAAGTACCAATAATGAGTTTGAAATGTAAATGATAAAATAAGGAGCTATAACAAATATGACTCAAATATCCCAGTTTCCTTTGCTTCCATAGCCATTCGCTTTGCTGACGGGCTAACACGCAAATTCTCAATTAGTTACAACCGCCAAAAATTTAACGTTTTTCAAGGGGTTTGTCTGTTATTCCCTTTGTCTACGAGCAAAATAATTCAAAAAGTTACGGACAGATCTTTGTGAAATTCACAAAACTCTTAGGAATACCACGATGAACGAATGATTAAATTTTTTAAAGATCCAACTCTCGGTCTATGTACGAGTCGTCTGCTGGGAGCGTTACTAAAAAGTTCTAGATATATCTTCATGAAATTCACAGGAGCTGTCAGGAATGTCACAAAAATTATAATTAAATCTGAACGACGATACGTCAGACCGTTTTTGTGTTCATCAGTCTACAATTCTATCTTTTCCTATTTGCGCGCTCGAAGTGCAGCTCTTGTTATATAATGCAATGAAGTAAAAAAAACCTAATCCCTTAAAATGAAGGCTTAATGCAGAGCTTACTCCTTAAAAACTGTAGAGTCCTGGAAGTTAGAAAAAGGTAGCAGCTATCTCAATCCTAAGAAAGTTAATATGGCGACATTTTCGTTCGTTATTTACGGGGCATACGATAAATTATGTTTTAAAAAATCATAGATCACTTTTGATACTCGGCACCTACCAACTAAAACTTCTTTGCAATCAGGCACATACTTGTTCATTGAAGGAAATAGGGTTTACTTAAAACAGCTTTGATATCAACACAAAGCTTTGTGGGGTAGTCACTTTGAGGATCAATAAAACAATCATAACGACTTTCAACTTAAATTGCACCAAATGCAGAAAAGCGATCCGTCCACGCAATGTTGAACGCGCTTCTTTTCGATATTCGAACAATGACGACTGATGCCATGCTATATCCTACATATATCAGTCAATTATATCATATCCTTGACAGTGGAGCTTCTTCTGCACGAGACAGGAGTACTGTCTGTAATTCTTCTGTAACGAAACCTGTCTCGTATTGGGTAAACACACCGCTTGGGGAATGGACAGAGGTATTACACAAAATCTAAATGAAACACTTCACAACTCATACCTACTAAGATTTTTGTACATCGCCTCAACAAAAGCCTAGGGTGCTGAGCTAATGGCATTGGAGGTTCCAGGGTCGAAAGGTAACCAAGGCAAAAGAGGTTCTTTCAGCGCTTGACGCGCTGACTCAGCATTTGGTAGGTATGCACAGCTGCCGTGGGGGTACTTACCTTCCCAGAAATGGGGAGAATAGAGGGGAACGGATCGTTGCATAAGAACCTTCCGTCGGTAGCGCCATAGCTCTCGGCGATCCGTAATCGACCGCAGCCGTACACGCCTCTGGGGCCAGTTAGCCTATATCCGCAGCACGAAGCAGTCCGTGTGGGTGTCTCAGTAGGGGATGCGATCAAGTTGACGTTACCTTTAATCGCTTATTGCTCGGCAACCTTTGTTACAAAGGGCAGGCTATGCACCTGCATGAGATGGGGGTTAAAAAAACGAGCAATAAAAAAAATACAAAATGGGTCAAAGAACAGTGCCAGCAAAAACCCTCAAGACTTTAAAAAATTGGTAATCATATTAAAGACTCAACATAAATAAAGATGTTCAGTAAAATTTTACTTATTATATACCTGTGCCACAGTGCATTTGCTATGGCATTACCTGGCAAATATAAATTCCAACTAGAACGCCTCGTGGCGTAGGACCATCACCAGCGGTGGGAGCAAGTTTCATCACCGTCTTTTTTTCTATGGCCAGCTAATCCCTGTTTCTTGGCATGCGTCACATCGAAAACAGCCCACCAGACTCCCTTCAAAAAATCATGAACATAGCTCAACTCCTACCTGTTTTGGGTGGAGGGCAAATTTCATCGCCGTCATTGTTTAAGGCCAGCTAATCCAAGTTTTTTAGTATAGGTCACATTGAGGACAGCCCAGCAGACTCCCTGAAAAAATTATAATTATAGCTCAACTCCTTCGACCACTTATTGGGTGGACAGACAAATATGCTTAAATCTACAACGAAATTATCACCTCTCTCACTTCGTTTGCGGGTGACAAAAAGTCTTCAAGCTCAAACTTGTTTTCAACAGGAACAAAGTTTTCGCAGAAAAAGAATGCTTGCAATCAATTGCACCTAATTTCGAATAATATTTAATTGCAACCACTCATCACTAAAATTGGAAAACCTTCTTGATTGATCTGAATCCAATACAAAATTACTGGAGCTGCGTATAAATATAACATTCTTAGGAAGAGTACCAGCTTAGTCTCCACTAAGGGTCATATTGAAGCTAGAATTAGTCTTGGATGCAATGAAACCTAACTATTTAAAACCCCAATTTAATAATATTAATTAATGCCTCAAAACTGAAAAACCTATTGAGAACAAAGGAGAGATAACTAAATAGTAATTTTTTTACCACCGCTTCAATAGAGTAGGTGCGCTGTATCCCTAAGGCAACATTTGAGGGTCGCCGCGACGTCGTCCAAAACCTAAATTGCTGTGTAAGCTTCTGCGGAGACCCTGATTGTTAGAAGAATTGTAACCTTTTTTTAATTGAAATAGGTTGCAAGGGCTTCGCGGACGCTCGGGAATCACGGGAAGATATGCAGTAGGACAAAAGCAACCATTTAAACCACAGTTCTATTGATAAATTTCAATAAAATTACTGCAAACCTAAAGAGATCAAAAAATAAATTATATAAATTATAATGCAATATAACAATAAAAGTTTATACTGCGTAGCTAATTTCGACCCACAAGATAGAGGTAGAGTCCACAAAATGAACAACTAAACAATTCCATTTAGTAGAAAATTTTACTAGCGCTTCAGTGGCACACTGCCTGTATCGCGCCGAGTTATTCCTGTGTTTAACCACAGGCTCGTGCGCCGACTAGGGCGCGTTTTAAATTGTCAATGATTTTTGTCTCGGCTTTTCTGCCGGTAGGTGTCACAGTGGTCAGTGCGCTACTGACAGGAAAAAGGAGCAAGTTGAGCATCTCCAACCCCCGGGCGCGGCTGAACGCTGTCGCTCAGTTACGCCGCACAGGGGAAGGAAACGAAATACTGTACAAGAAAGTAGAAGTCTAGCGGGAATAGGTCAGCCACCTCGATCGGCAGCCCACCTCCCGAAACAGAAGGGGAAGTATTGAGAGCCTACCTAACTATACAAAACTAACCTCGTCAGCAGGAACTGCGGCCAGNTCCTACATCCCCTGCGGAGAAGGCACTCGGGACCCTTGGGTGCGTGATGCCCAAACATATTGTGGCAGGGAAAGGGCCCGCCACAATATGCCCCTGAGGGTACACTTCCAATGAGGAAACCTAAAGTTAATATTTTTGCGTCAAGTTTCCTCTCTCATACCGTGCCAAAAAACTCAATGACGAGCTTTCAAAGATCCTGTAACTCACCTGCAAAACCTTATACAAATGTTTTTCTGGATAAGGGCATGTAGTTTTATCACTGTATTCATTTCTGCAATTAAATGTATAGGCAGGGTCTCCATAACGTCTCTTAACAATCTGGTAAAGCCTGCTAATGCAATCACTGGTAAAAGTTTTTTAAGGATATCTGATACATTCCAATTACCAGGTACTACTGTTACCCGTGTTGACAAAAGCGAGTAAATTGGTGTTTCCGACAAGCTGTAGGAACAGAAACGTTGTAGGTAAAACACGTAACATGAATAGCTGTAGTCTAATAACAAGGACAAGCGTGTGTCATCAATGACTCTCCAAAAAATGCTCTTCTTATGGTATTTAAGTTTCATTTGGTCTTTATAAGGCTACGGTATCAGATTTACACAAGGTTTCTGTGGAACAGAAAACTAAGTACATAGTATTCTAGTAGTATTATTCTCCTAGTTTAAGTCTCCCTACCCACAGAGTACACTGTGATCCAATGAGAGGGTGAATGAAGGGAAATGAATGTCAAGAGGAACTTGGAATCCATGCACGAGTCAACGCGCATGAGAAAAGTAAATCGGGAAAGAAGAGGAAGAGTATGAAGAAGGAAGGCAGGAAAGTGAGCAAAGAAAAGATATTCCGAACCTACAAGGTCCCCACAGGAGCGCTGCTCACCATAGCAAACAATGGGCGCAAACCTAACTAACCTATCCCTATAATAATAATTAATAATAATTAGCTTTTACTAAGAACACAATGGGTTCACAAAATATGCTTACAAGTACAAACAAAGTATCCAAAATTCAACCTTGTAATTAGGCCCAGTCACAAATATTGGTGGCCACGTACAATGAGAATAAATAGATACACACAGCCTACACCTGCAGACACGAATGGCATTGAGCAGGGACAGAATGTTTTACGGCCAGTGCAGCGCAAAATAGCTGTAGAGGCGAATTCTTTGCCTTTCTCAGAACCTGTAAAAACTTCGTCTGGCGACCAACTTTAGTGATAAAATGGCGGAAATAAAGCCACGGTAAAGGAAAAACCCAGAAAACAAACAAAAAAAGTTTTCCCTTTAGAGAGCCCATATAATATGAATATTGAGAGAACAACATATACTAGAAACGAGATAAACTTTGTTATTATTATGAATTAGTTTCAGCATCCCTAGGCATTGCAAAGATGAGAAGAAGGATGGCAAACTAAGTAGACTGAGAGAAACGTTGAGCCCAGGATCGAGGGTGTTCCACACTGGATCAGCGAGCATCAGTACAGCAGAAAATATCGATAGCAGGCGTATGAAAATGGAAGGAAGCAAAGTGGGTACTATAGAAACAGATGTACTGAAGGCCTGGCTAAGGCAACCTACAAGGTTTTTCTAGCTAGCCGCACTATTCTCCCACGACATAATATGAGTGAACCTAAAGCGGCCCCTAGACGTTCAATATAATTGCGCAATGTGGGTTGCACAATATTTTGGCGCTGGCCCCAAGACTGTTAATATTATTGTACAATATTTTGGAATGTGCAAAAGCTTGTGCCGTATGTAGGCGATATTGAAGGTTGTGCAATATATTGCGCAATCGCGAGCACAAACGTACAACCACATTGCGCAAGCAGTCCCTGCTAGACCTTCATGGAGTCAACATTTTTGCATTTGTGCTTGTATTGCTAAATTTTTGTAGCAAAACGGAGGATTTAAAACCTCTAAAAATATTAGCAAAGTTTTGTAAAGAGAACATTAGAGAGGAGCATTAAAGTTTTGGTTTTAGCGCGGAAAGCCATACAAGTTCAAGCGTGCTCCCGCCTCCCACCACTCTCTCCAGAATAGTGCGAGGGCCATACGTGTTTATCACTTGCAAAGTTCGTCTCATATGAAGCAGGGGTAGATTAGTAGTCTGCTACACTTCTAGCCGCTGGCATCAAAACGAGTTCAGAACTTGTATCATCTATATATTATTTACGTTTTCTTCAATTAACGTTGACAAAATATTTTGAAGCGCTTTGTGCCGGTGTGTAGTCTGCACAGCTTGCTTTCCTTGTTCCCTGTTTACAAGTAGAGATGAGTGAATTACCCCAAATTTTGCCTATATATATATATATACCGTATATTTCCCCTCCATTTCCCCAGCCGAAAAAGTTTCCCCAAAAGTGGGGGAATTCCTACATCAGTGGCAGCCCTGTACAAGATATGGCACTATATTGCCAAAAGACGTTACAATATTATCCCGTTTGCGCAATATGTTTCCAAGATTTTGAAAATCAAACAATATAATGCACAACCTTTCAATATTACCCATATACGATCAATTACATTGCACAAACCAAAATATTGCGCAATAATATTGAACGTCTAGGGCCACTTAATTCACCTAACCCTAAGGTCCATTTTGCAGTAAAATTGAAGAAACAATGCACTCAAAACGGGGTTACCTATACGTTTCCCAGGAGCCCTAACAGCAGACATATCACGCCTACAATAATAGTATAATTCTGAACGTTTTTATTGCCCAGATTAATATTTTTGCAGTTCAGTGCCAAACAATTTTCCTTAAGAAGCAGATAAGACCATAAAATGTTACTTAAATAGAAGTTAGTTCAACCCCAAGCCACTGCAGAGGAGAGAGAAGGAAGGGACAAGTAGTATGCCACAATAAAAAAGGAGCCCACGGATGAAGGAACACCGACCGGGTAGTGGAAATTGAATACAAACTGAAAGACAAATGAAGCAACAGAACTATGCCCGTCGGTGGGAGCAAGAAAAAAAAACAGGAAACAGTAGACACAAACGAAAGAAGTATTAAAGGCCTAGCAAACGATGCATGTGTCTAGAGCAAGCTATCTACCTAGTAATGAAAGCAATCCTATATCTGCGACGTACATATTTCAATTTCATAATGAAGTAGCACACCTCGTGGCGTAAGACCACACCCGCGGTGGGAGCAAATTTCATTGCCGTCATTTTTGACGGCCAGCTAATCCTAGTTTTTCGGGATGGGTCACATCGAGGACAACCCACCAGAATCCCTGCAAATAATTATGAATATAGCTCAAGTAATCCTACCTGTTTTTGAGTGGACAACAAATTTCATTGCCGTAATTTTTTAAAGCCAGCTAATCCTAGTTTCTTTGGTATGGGTCACATCGAGGGCAATCCACCAGACTCCCTGTAAAAAATTATGAACATTGCTCAACACCTACCAGTTTTTGTGTGGGCAGACAAATATAAATATATACTTAAATCTTCAACGTGATCAACTCTCTCAGTTTGTTCGCGAATGATAACAATCTGACATCTGTAACGGACTTTCAAGCTGGGAAGTTGATTTCAAACTGAAAGATGAGGATGAGAACGTAGAAACAACGAACCTTGAACTTATAACAGTTTCGACCTGAAAAAAAAGGTACACACCCTGCATAAGAAGAGGACACAGAAAGCAAGCCTCGGGTGTAACTACCCAGGCATACCCAGGCTAGCAGAGAAAGCACAAATAAGAAGGGAGGATACAGGTTTAACTTACTCGAACATGTCCTGGCAAGAAGAATAGGCACAATTAAGAAGGCGAAGCTCGGGTCTTACCTGAACATGCCCAGGCCGGGAGAGAAAACACAAACAACACAGCAAGGCTCGGGTCACCGCCGGCAGACAAAATAAGGCACCGCACAACCCCAGCAAAACTCAGATTACACGAGGCAGCAAATTGGAATTCGATAGCTTTCAGGGAAAGCTTTAGTGCCAGGCAAAGTTCCCATTTTTGCCTTGCCAAAAAGCCCTTCACTTTATTAGCATATGCCATGCGTTTTTTATCAGCACCAGACCTACGCGCCGTCAGTGATGGCGACAGAAAATGACAAGAGTGAAATCCCTGCTCTTGCGCCGCCACAAAAGTAGCGGAAAGTGATGCCAAATTGTCCAGTCCCAAGCTCGTAGTCGTGGCATTGCTCAGAATGATTAGAACGCCGTGGACTTGTGTTTTCTTCAACAGTAGTAATATAATAAGAAGATTTAAGCCTCCCTAAATAAGTACTAAGCTCTTCTAAGAAAAAGGAAGGGACACATAGTATGTCAATAGAAAAACGGGGAACCCATGCACGAAGGTGTTCCCACACAAGATCAACGCACATGGGAACAGTAAGTCGGGAAAGAAGAGGAAGAACAGACAACAGTAAGATAAGTAAGAGCATGAAAGTGGAAGGAGGCAAAGTGGGTACGAAAGAAAGACGTCCCGAAGGCATGGCTAAAGTAACCTACACAAATCCCTGAAGGCGCTACTCCCCATAAGTATTCATCAGCTTCTGATTTACTTAATCTGATAAGGATCAACTAAATGTCGAGTTTGTCGCAAGAAGAGCATGATTTGAGACCTGCTGTAAGAAGGACCGTGGTTCTAAAGGGTTGACGCATATTTTCCATTTTTTTGGACAGTATTAGAGGTGCTATTCTCAAGGGATAAAAAGTTATAGTCAGAAAATTTAAGCCTCCGTTTCCGAGCAGAACGATATCACAGAGGAAAGAGCAAGGGGCATTTAGTATGCCGATAGAAACGGGGAACCCACGCACAAAGGTGTTCCCACACAGGATCAAAGGCCCATGGGAACAGCAAGTCGGGAAAGAAGAGGAAGAACAGAATAAAGCATGAACAAAAAGGAGTACGAAATCTGGAAGGAAGCAAAGTGGGCACGAAAGACAGACGTCCCGAAAGCCTAGCTAATGGCTAAAGTAACCTACGCAAACCCCTGGGGGCGCCACTCCCCATAACATAGGACGGGCGAACGTAACTAACCTAACCCCATGGCCCATCCTATGCCCCTTGAGAGGGTACAAAATAAAAACGTACTTTAAACGTCAGTTTGCAATCATAGCTGCAATGCGATGAATTTCAGTTGAATTCGACAAAGCTCGCAAGCGCATATGTACGAGTGGTGCTGCATAAGGATGACAAACTGCGTAAGAGCAGGAACCGGCATCAAACCACTCTTATTACTTCAGTAGCAGTTACAGGGTTATCAAACTTTCAAATTACAAGTTACATCCATTATCCAGATGTAATGAGAAATGTCGCAGCTCCTACCCCGAACGGAACTGAGTTATCGAGAATCAATAACTGAAAATCTCTTACTCCCACACTGGATGCCGTTCTTGGTGGTTAGACGGCAGTGCAGTTGTGTTATTTTTGCCTTTGGCATAAAGGCTCGGAAAGGACGGGAGCCCAGGTCTCGGCTCTTCTCTTGGAATGAGCTTGTAGGTCTGTCTATTGCCAACTAATTCAAAATGAGTAACACTGAGAATCCATACGATTCGGACGAGTGTCAATTATTATTATTATTATTGCAGCAATTCAACACACAGACGTATTCGCAGACTAGACAAATGATGAGGACGCCACCACACACCAAGTGGAGCACAGGCGGTCGACAACTTGGTTGTAGATCACCACGAATAATTATATCTGCACAGTTCGAAATCAGCTGGATATGAACACTAATTATAGCTTCAAGATAGCTCCAACTTGCAACGATGCCCTCAGCAACTATAAATGTTTTTAAACCAGGACTCTATAATAATAGGCTGTTGTGCGTTATATTTTTGTATAAAGCCTCCAAAGTCGCAGCAGCGGTGCTTCAAGCTAGAGAATAAATGGACCCTGAGCGTGAACAGAAAATAAATAAACACGCGCTAAAAATATGACGGTACAGAAGAGCAGTATGTTGAAAAAGACGACGACTAACAATGACAAATAGACAAAGATTGTCAATAGAAGTACGAAAAAAATAGGAAGGAAGGCACGAAAGTAAGGTGTGCGGGAGGTTTGATTAAGGCTAAGAATTTGGTCAAGTTTTTATACGAAAAAACCTACCCATACGCAACACGGTGTTGTGGTGTTCTCAAAAAGGAAACAAAGCGCGACTATAGCACATGAAGATAAAGTGGATATTAGCGCACGGAAAGGCACTCAAGACATTCCATAGGTCTATGGGTAACGTAACTTCAGGGGTACCTCTGTGTAAGGCTGGCCAAGTTAACATAACCCCATGGTCTAAAATATATCCTAAGTCCCCTTAGAGAACCACGTGTCATTTCTATAATTTTAATTCATCCAGAGCGAGCTTGAAGATCCCGAATTGCATCTATTCATGGACGAACTAAGCTTACACACACATGCTTGCAAATATTTCAGAGTATTCGGGTATGCTGATTAAGAAGAGAGACGTTAACTTTAGGTAATCCAACTGAGAAGAAAATGGTACGACCACACACGAGCAAAATAAAAGCCTGGAGTGTTGGAAGTGCTGGATTTATATATGCTAATAAAGACGAGATACTTGACCTCTAGATAATCTCCACCTGAGAGTAAAACTATTATATGAGCAGACACGAGCTCTGTAGAGAGCTGAAGTGTTGGATTAACTCCGGGTCATGTCTTACCAATCGCCATGATGCCACAACGACGAGGTACGGGCATTGGCTGAAGAAGTAAAGACTTAGCCAGCATTGTAGGCAATCTCTCATTACGAAAGGAAATACGATACAATATGCACACCATATAATACAAAAAAGAAACACTGAAACCATAGAAAAAGCAAATAATTTAACGGCCTGCAACGTATCACATTTAACACAACCTAACAATGAGTGCAGTAAAACTAACCGAAAGCCCAGAAAACTTCCTCGCAATCTATCACACTAAAAGCAAAACTTGAGAGACACAAGACCCGTTAAAAAAAGAATGAATTAAGAGAATGAACAAACAGGTCAATGTATCTCACACTAAAAGGAGAACGTCGAGATTTGACTTTCATGGAACGCAAATGACGAAAAAAAAATCCCTCTAGTGTATGAAACTAAAAGCAAAACGGTGACACACAAAGCGCGTAAAAAATGAAAGACTCAACCAACTCGCGACAATATCTCACACCGCCGGCACAAGAAACATTAGAAGAGAAAGCAAGATCTCGAGCATCACAAGATGGACCTAACAACATCAGGAGACAATAACTCTCGCTGGTAACACCTCGAGAAAAGTTTTAGACGCAGGCCCAGGATCAGTCGTAAAATATAGAGCCGAGGCGCCGGGGGTGTACTCCAACAGCGGCTACGACAATCGTAAATAGGGCTATTTTACGACAAGACGCCCCCAAATAAATGAGGTTACGAGGCTGCCAAACTCTGTCGCGAAATGCACGTGCGCTAAATATTCGCTTAATAAATGTAAGGGAAGGGCAATGTGACGCCCGTCGACAAGAAGCTCCAATAAAACTGAACTCGGGCGTGGAAAGATATCATTATACGCCACAATTCTTACCATTACATGAAACATTGGCCATCATTTAACGGCGGCCGCAACTCGTAATTCAGCGAGACCTCCGATTTCTTCTCTGTTATCTGCTCTTCAAAGGACTTCTCAAGGGAAAATTCAACATATATAGTGCCTAAGAGATTGGATATGTATATGTTGTGTGCGTTTGGTGGATTTGCGCGATCGATCGATCGCGCTGCGCGTTTGGTGGATCGTTCAAATTTTTAAATGAAAAAAAAAAACAGTCCTTGCCTCCCCTAACCTACCCGGCATTGAACCCGAATATAGTCCAACTTACCCGAAATTACGGCCTGATACCTACAACATCCACCAAACGCGCAGCGCGATCGATCGATCGCGCAAATCCACCAAACGCGCGCAACATATACATACACACGTCGAAGTCAGCTATAACGCAGGTACCAGCTTGCGAGGTTAGGCCGAGAACCACGGAAGACAGGGACGTTGGTCGACAGAGGATGGGGGAAACACCAAAAACATTAGAGCGTTTATGTGTCATGAAAGGTTGTTTTACCACCCTAAGAGTTCTTCCGCAGTATAAGGCCGGCCATACACTATCCGGTATACCTGACAGGTACGCCTGAACAGTCATGCCGGACAGGTGTACCTGATAGTGTGTGGCGGAAAAAACTGACCAGTCAGGTGGCTTTCAGGCGACCGGACAACGTATGAAAATTTAATTCTTTCGACCGGACAGGCGAGTAAACCTGATGTGTGTATGGCGGTTCCATCCGGTATACCTGAA
>LQNS02278125.1:30937223-30981160 GCA_001587735.2 Parhyale hawaiensis
CCATGTTTTAACTGATAGACTTGTCAGGTATACCTGAAGAGTGTGTGTGCTCCTCCGGTATCAGGTACACCTGTCCGGCATGACTGTTCAGGCGTACCTGACAGGTATACCGGATAGTGTATTGCCGGCCTAATGAAATAAGGACTGCGGCTTTCCGAAGAGTTTTCAACCGTTTCCCGCCAATTTTTAAGTGGCCTTAGCGTTAGACGTACCAGAATTTTAGGTACGTCTATCGAGACATTGTCAACCTTATAGGTCGTTTATAAATATTCATGGCCGTCTAATAGTTCATATCGAAATGTATGACGTAGCCAAGTAGTATTTCGGGTATCACCTTTACATGTTCGAATATGCTCATGCAGGCGAGCTTAGGATCATACGGAAGAAAATAAGAGGAGCTGACCTTAGCTCTTTATCCCATTCAGCCAAAGAAGTAAACTTTTACCCAGAGCTTGGAAAATTTGCTGCGTGCACTTTCAACTAAATCTGGGGAGCTTCTGGACCTATTTGGCAGATCTAAATTTATTTTAAGAGGCAAACCCATCTATGAGCGCTTGCAACAGCCAGTTCCAGTGATTTTACTTTGCTTTCTCCAACTCACATAAAAAGAGCTCATGCTTACTCCTATTGTAATATCTTCCTGGACTCACCGTAAGCAATGCGCCGTCCCGAGATTTGCCCTAATTCTAACCCGTAGCCTGAATACGGTAGCGTTTCTTCAAGAGAGTGACAAAGAAAATATACATATAGCCTACTATAGTCTGACCATTTCATCAAGGCAGTTCGGTCGTTATCAAATTCCTCTGTAGGGTTGCTAATTCAATGGGTATTTCTGAGATTTTTTCAGCCCATTTCCTAGCCCCACCCACTACATGTATATATAGAGGAATCTCAAAAATACCCAAAGAATTGGCATCGCTTTAGAGGAATTTGACCACGACCGAACTGCCTTGATAAAATGGTCAGACTATAGTGGACCCGTGCGTGAAAAAATTCACGCAATAATCGATATCTTTGCTTACTGTAGGCCGGTGCGGAAGGGCTCGGAGGGTCTGGGCGGAGGCCATAATCCTGTGGGGGGGGGGGGCTCCTGTGCCGCATACAGTAGATGTATCTTCTCTCTCCATCGGTAGCACGTCTTTGTCCTTAAGACTATAGTAGTCTCGTTATTCCTCTACGTTCGCTATCCAGTCTCCTTTTCACATACATGTTCCATAGTGAGAGGCAGAAATGAAATCCTGTCTTGAATAGAACACTGCAATAAACTTTAATGCAACTCCAGCTTATATGCGATGTGAACGTTCCGTAGCCATGATACTGCCTTTCAAGAGTAAATATCTGCTTGATTGAAGTGCTAAAATTTTTGGCCTATGTTTCTTAAGAAGCGGACACGAAACATATAAATAAGTAAATATACGAAGAGTTTTATTATGTTAGGACTTGAGTACCGGCGCTGTAAAAAACGACAGCAAGGAATTTGCGAAGACCACTCTTCATTTAACATACTTTTGTAGCTGATATGCTTCTGAAGGATACGCTACAACGGCCAACCCGAACTATCATAAGAGAAAAGTGCTCCCTCTTTCAATTCATCTAAGCAGTACAATAGTTTCTGACCTTTAGACAACATACGAAAAATAAAATATTATATGAGCAAGCAGCAAAGCACAACCAGGTAAACCAACCTAGGGCAGCCGCTTCATTCCCTAGCAGGTAAAGTGCGGCTGTTTCATCAGCATTTATCCAAAGCGCTATTTCATTCCCTATTGCTCACTGTCAATCACAAAAACTGTTGTTTCATTCACTGTCACCCAAAGCACTGTTACTTCATTCACTTTCATCCAAAAGCCACGGCAGCTTGCATGGCTGCTGTTTCGTTCAACAGCATCCAAAGAGCGATCAATACCAAACAGAAACAACAAGCTCGAAATAAAAGAAGGCATGCCTCTCGTCGGAAGAGATTACTTCGCTCAGCCTAATAATTTGTTCCTGCTCGGACTTCAAATCGACAAGGTGGATTTTCCGTTCCTTTGTAGAGGCCGAGATGATGCCAGGAGCTTTGTTTCCACACAGCTTTGGTGATGACGAATGAACGCCCTTGGGAAATTTCGGCTGCAGGCGCAAGATCAAACTCTGCCGCCTCTGTCGAGGAGACAAAACTAACGTACGTACGTGGCAGACCGCGTCAGATGCTTCATTTTACTAAAACGTCTGCCAAGGAAACAACATTCAACGTACGTGGGCTGTCACTGTCAGCTACAGCTCTCGCACTATCCAAAAGCGTCGGTTCTCTGAGCAATGTATAGTGAGCGCCTCCACGAATCATCAAGTTCACTTTCCTGCGAGAAGTAGCGATCATGGAACTTGTTCGTTTTTCCACAGGCAACTTACAATGGTACTATAAGCGCTGCAAAATGTCACACAGAAAACGCTCTAGCTATAGAACAACAATGTTTCTATCGTCAGCAATTTGCGTCTAAGGAGCAGAACCAGCAGAGATGTATTGTCCTACTCTATAGATTTACCGAACAGTACTAATTTCTTCGTCGATTAACACACGCGACTCAGTGCATTTTTTCACTAACCTGAAAGTTCTCAATGCTATCTCAAATCAATGATAATGAAAGTTATTGATAATCAAGAACCGAAGAGCACGTTCTGTGGGAATTATATGCAACTGACACCGTAGATGAGAGCATGCAAGCAATAACAATTATATCCCAGATGCAACAGTGAAATTAAGAGACGAAATGGATGTAGTTGCTAAGGTTTTCTTGGCATCGTCAAAAACTTTTTATGACCGTTAACGAAGCATCAGGCGCAACATGCCTTCAAAAAGGCACATGAAACCTTTTAGTCGGAATAAATTGAAGACCAAGGACCCGTTTACAGCGTACAGAAGCAGTTACACTCGTCGAGATCTTTATCATCATCAACTCAAGTCTACGTAGAATGTAACATGTGATGAAGGAGCGTACATAAACATTAATTTCAACTTCAAAAACAACGAGAGCCAGGCAACAGCTCACATCGTGAGGCATTGCCATATCATACTTTTGGAAACTTATGGGCAGCCAAAGAATCCTAAAACAGCGTCATCTTTCCGAGTTCATCAGAAACCCATTGAGTAAATGGGCATTTCGGGAGGCAAAATCCATCTCGCAGATCGCCAGACGCAGGGCGACGGCAGGTATTTCCAAACCAGACGCGAATAAGTTGGGAATTTCCTTCTTTTGTGAGTGGATGGAGCAAAGACGCGATTTCCTATACAAGGACGTGGGAAATTTGAGGAACTTCCTCGGGAATGAGAAGCCGCGCCAGATTGAGGCCCTGATTGCAATCCGCGCTAATGAGACGGACGGGCTGTGGAGGGCGTGAGGGCTGTAGGAATTCCAACTCACCAGACATCAGCCTCCTGCACGCACGAACCTAACCGCGGCACTGCCACAACCTGCTCACTAGTTAACTCCCACTGGAATGATTTGAGCACATTAATAATAATGCGATTGTTTCAGAAATTACTACTGAATTGGAACGTAGTAGGGTTACTACCTCCCAATAAAACCATTAAAGTTACAGCGGACAGCAGTGATAGCTACGTAAAGGGAAGGCCCAACGTCCATACTGTATATTTACAACACTCATAGATATAGTCGCTCACTCAACCCACAACCGTAAATGCAACATTGTCTATTGAATGCAAGGGCTTTACTTGCGCATCAAAGCCTTATTCTTAATTATTTCTTTCACGAATTAATTTGCCACTTTTCCTAGGAGTAACACTACATGAAGTGTCATATGCAACGTCATGACATACGGCTTGAATAGATGGCTCCTTTAGCTTGGTATGAATCGGAAATCGGAAGGACGGAAGCTTCTCAGTGACTAAATTGGTACGTACGGAAGCCATGTTATTAAATTCATGGGTCTTTTACCTGTCTGAATGCATGAACAGGATGTAGAAAGATAGTTTGGAAGCTCACACACCATACGTACTACTTTGTTACTGCATAAAGAACATCAATCTTATACGCGCTTATGAAGCCGAGATAGCCTATTTTGGTACACATGATCGTTCTACAGTTATGTACGAAGCGGAGGCTGAGGAAGGAAGGAAGGGAGGAAGCTCGCTCAGCATCTACATTGCCCATCACTCAGCCCTAACTCCGCCATTACTACAGCCAGCTATGGAGCAGCCTGCAGCTGACCTGAGCACAAGTATCCCATTAAGATAAGGCTGAGATCGTTGATCCTGTCACACCAATCTGATACGGCGACGCTTGTATTTAAGAGCAGCAGGGCGAGGGTTCGAAGCACGGCAAAGTTCAAGGCCATCGAAGTGAAAGTCAATTAATGACGGTCCCTGTTAGCCCGTTACGCCGGGAACGAGTTCCTCAACTCGCTTGGCAGAGCGAGTGCTCCTGGAACTGTAGCTGTTACATTGCGAGCATACGTTATTACTTTCGCTAAAGAGGTTTTATCTGTGTCTGTTAGCAGCACAGCTCTACAAGTTATGGGCGGATTTTCACAAATTTTAAAAGAACTATTAGGATTGTCACGAGCAACAGATGATTAAGTTTCGGGGATGATTCACCCGTCCGTGTGTCTGCTACGCCTTGACAATATATGTAACTCAAAATGAAAAAAAGGATCTTCACAAAATTTAAAGAACCTGTTCGGAGCGCTACGAAGAACAGTTGAATAAGCTTTGGTAATGGTCCCGAAAAAATCCAGGGTACTAGACCATTTTCACGGTTTTGTCAGCATTGCGGTTTATGGCAGAGGTCTGCGCTTCTCTACTTATTATTATCATCATTTTGTCACTATCATTATTAATTTAAGTAAATTAGATAATAGCAAGTTGATAGAAACTTGGAACCTATCAGTAGGAACATGAAAACGGAAGGAAGCAAAGTGAACACAACAGACTGCTGGTTTCCGTTTTCCACCCACAGACTACCTACTCTTACGACAAAGGTGAGGCTAAACGAAGGGATATGTAGTACGAACAGATAATTGGGATCCAATACACGGAGGATTACCCCACAAATGAATGGCAAGTTAGAAATAACGGGAAAAATAGTATAAGGACAGTAAGGATGAGAAATGGGAAAGAAGAAGAGGCGGGAAGGAAGGCGTCTCGAAAGCCCAGCTAAAGCGAAGATAACCTGTGTAATCCCCCGAGGGACCAGACTTCGAACAGCATACAACAGATGTAGTTACTACAGAGGATGGAAAACCGAACCTACTGAGTACAACGGATGGCGGTAGCAAGCATCAAATTTCATAGAGTACTCATTTACGCATATTCCACGTATCTAGTGATGTAGATAGCAAAAATACCATTTTATCATAAGCTTGCTCATGCTCTCGTGCACAAAGGTATATATATTACCGTTTTTGAACTGAAACGCCGACATTCCTCGGACACCAAAGTGAATTACAGCAATTCCTCGGACTAAACAGCGAAGTTTTTCTCAAACAACGGTGTATCATAAAGATTTCTCAGATGAAACCGCAGAATTTCTGAGAGTAAGAGACAGAGGGCGATATGCTCAATTGCGTTCCCTAGGCCAGTCCCGAGGACAATGCAATAGACGTTATAAGATCAAAGACCGGAGTTAACCGAGGCCAACCAAGCCAAAGCCACGGCGGCTCTGGGTCCAATTCACTGGGAAACGTATGGCCGAACTGGCAGTTCTATTGGAACGTTTAGTCTTCGGCTTCTATTGAGGGGTAGTGCTGACCAACACCATCATATTTTAGGTCCTCTTAAATAAATAAAAAAATTTTGTTGTTAGGTATATATCCTTAGATTTTATTAGTTTTTGAAAATCGGATAATACTCCCGAAACGTCTACATATAGTGTCTTAGAACAAGTAGAAAACGTCAAAACTAGTCATTGTGTCAAAACAATCGTTGCATACTTTCGTACGCATTCAAGTTTTCAGACCAATTAAATTTTATGTAAAGAAATCGTAATAAATAGTAGGTACACAATAAAATATTGGGGTAGTAACAGAGAACCTAGGCAACAACAGAAATACGGCAGCGCTCAGCAACGAAAACCCTTCATACGGCTAGAAACAAGAAGGCTCAACACAAAAAGGTAAAAAAAAGGAAAGCAATTATAAAACACGCAGCAAGCAAAACGCAATACAGACCAGGCGCAAGTAGTGCTTGCGAAAAGTATTTGTCTCTCGATATTATCGGCGTATTTTCACTATAATAAAAATATTAGTATCAGGATAATCGAACTTTCTCATACTTTCAACAACAACAACAACAAAAAAAATAGACGAAAGGACATGTAAAACTTCAGATTTGAATACCAAATAAAGAATTTACACACATTAGAAAAACTTAATAAAACTTATTCATACCGAGAAAATTTTCATAACAGTAAATTGTACCGTATATATAAACATTTAGCTGTCTTACATTTGCCACACGCTAATGGTGATTTTTTTGAACTAAGTTCATACCACCACTATCCAGTGGAATTTAGAATACATTTGTATTTGCAAATCATTTCCAGCTCATTGATATCTTTAAGTGTCGCAAATGAACACGGACTTCTGCTCTCGCCATACATTTTCAATTGTATTGAGGTCTGGTGACTGTGACGGCCATTTTAAAACGTTAGTCTTTGCGTCATTCACTCATTCAGTCACCACGTTGGCCTTTTGTTTCCAGTCGTCAAGCTGGAACTTCAGTAGATCCCGCTTAAGGCGCCAGGCGCTTAAGAATGCACTCGGCTTAATAACAGCAATTCCAACCAAACCCAAACACAGCACGATCAAAGTTATTCTGCTTTAGACGTACGAAAAATCAGGCATAAAAACAGTTTAAACGACAAACTTGATGATAATAACAATAGCATCTTTTGGCGCATGAACTACACCAACTCAGCAAAATAAAATCTTCACAAACCAACGTTTCCATCCTAAACGGCAAATAGTTTCATTCCATTCCAACAGATGGCGTTAGGTTCACTTAGCGTTCAGCCGACACCGGGACTGCCTGTCTTATGTCTGTTATCTTGCATTAAAATTTTATTGTAGAATGAATAAGTTGTGTGCCGACAATAAACATGCACTTCACTGGATAAGGAGAACACATCAGTTCAGAGAGGCAGAACAAACTGTGTCTTGTTAACCAGATTCCATTGTACCATCTTCACCCAAGTCCATGCCCTCGAGCATCCTTCTTCAAGCTTTCCTCTAGATTTATGTTGTGCTATAGCTCCCTTTCTACAGAGAATGGTACCTGCATCACACGCATTAAAGATACCTCATAATATTATGGATAATTAATCATTATTCCTTCGAAAAACTAGCAACTCAACGTTTCATCCAAACATACTTCACATCTTTGAGCGAACAACTACTGCATGCCATCTGGCCACAAATCATGGCTCTAAAGTTTGTAGAGTTTATCCACAGGTTCGCTGATTTTAGTCGAGCTAATAAAAGATTATTTTTCAGAGATGTCTTCCTGGGGCGTGGCCCGAGGAGAAAACTGAAATCTGTACTCCAACTAAAACCGATGTCTTCCGCAAAATACTTTGGCGAGTGTTTCCTTGGATTCAAGGATTAACTTCAGCCACCCTGGCTATCTTACGGACACTCCGAGGGGGAGTTTCTTCTGGACGGCGAGATCTTAGATTGACTGGAAAACCAAATTCCTTGTATTTTATTTTCGACTCACAGGTTGATTTTTTATTCGTTAAATTGGTCATATATTTTTCTGTAGGTTCTTTGGTTTCAAGCATGAGAACACAGTAATTTTTCGGAACAAAAGGTGCCTTTTGCAAAGATGGCAGATCGCGTAATGATCAATAAGTACCCATCCCGGTGCACTCCAAAGATAACTATGGAAGAATATTCTAGACTATATCGAGTATTTAAGGTATTGCAAAGCAATCTGGATAATGACGAGAAGTAAACGTAAGTGTAAATGATGTATTTTAATGGATAATGCTTTCGTATGAATATTTTGTATTCATGAGTGTTTTTCTAGTATTATTCGTGTACTCTTTATAATTTTGTATAAATTCTTCCAAAAAATTTCGTATGCTATTGCGGAAAGTATGTACAAGTTTTTACGGTGTAGTAAAAAATGCATCGTTAATGAATACTATCTGTACGCAATGTGAATAGCAATAGATATGGACACAAAGTAACTACAGTCAAAAAGAGCACACCAACGTAATTTTGCCAGTACAACAAGAGCATAAAGAACGAATTGGATTAAAAGTATAAAAAGGACAACCACAAAAATAGTAGCTACTAGTAATATGGTCTATTGAAGAAACCCTGGTGAGAGTAGCAGCGACCTCCTCCACACCACCAATAAATTTTACAAGGAAGGCACAAAATAATAGTAAGCACAAGACGTATACCATAATACAAAAATAAAGCAACATGATGCGTAGAACAAGAACATAAAAGAGAGCAGCAGCGGCTGCTGGCAGGACTCGTGTCGAGGTAAAAATGATCACGCCATTTCCCGACAAGAGGCAGAGGGGCAGGAGCCCCAAACCCAATTTGCCGAGGCGCGCTCCCATCTGCATCCGTCCAACATTTTCTCCCAAGTGTCGATTTTCGACAGGCAAAAATCTTGAGGGAGCCTCAGATGTGACACGAAATTTCTTGCTCGGCATCGCATGTTGTTACGTGTTGGCCCCGAGCAAATTGAGACAGTAAATCCGAAACGAAGATTAAGCACATCTGCTCTGCAGGAAAATACGTCAGACAAAAAGTCCCTACCTTTTGGCTGCGTAAGAAGTGCTAAAAATTTAATCTAACGTTGTTTACGCGAACCCTGGAATTTTGTTACGCAAGCGCTAAAAGCTTGACCTTAGCAGACCAACCATTAGAGTGGGTCACAACTTATTATCCACCCACTACTAAAACTCTCACCCGTAAGTCAGTCACTATTTTAGGCGTGGACTGATCAAAGTGCGACTGGAACTCCGAGATGAAGATTAAGTTCATTTACTGGAAAGGAAGTTGAGACGGCGATACTCGACCTCTTTAATCACGTAAATACTTGACACTCAAGCTTGCAAAAACGTTTAAAATTTTTCATACTAGCAAAATAAGGGGAGCATGGGAGGATCCTGTTGATTTTGAATGCATTAGGAGCGTTTCATTCATGAACAGTTATTAATATGTAGTGTTGACTCTTACAAATTATGTGACGTAATCAACGGGAGTCACCACAGTAAAAATCTTCAAATTCACGGTACGTTAGGTCACCCATAGCCGCCAGTTCGTGCTATGTTTTCTGACTTGGCTGACGTCACTCGACAAACATCTTGCAGTTCGTTTACAGGATATGGAATGTTATGTGAACTCGACTCTTAGAACGGCACAAATTAACCCATTAACTGCAAATGTTCTCATATGGGAATACAT
Organism: Parhyale hawaiensis; assembly: GCA_001587735.2. Lineage (NCBI taxonomy): Eukaryota > Metazoa > Arthropoda > Malacostraca > Amphipoda > Hyalidae > Parhyale > Parhyale hawaiensis. Next base: position 30,946,647 of record LQNS02278125.1, read on the forward strand.
ATTAATGTGTTACAGCTAGAAGAAAAGCAAATCTGTTAAGGTTGTACCTATATGGGTTAACCCCATAATTCAGAGCATACACATAATCAGGTTCATGATATATTCCAGTTTACCAAAGTTTTACAGAAGTTAGTAAGCGATCGAAGCATTCGCTACCATTTGCAAGGACAAACAAGAATACACTTGGCGGACCTGCAGTGCAACAATTATGCGTGCATGCTACACATCTAAATATTACACATCTCTGTAAATGAAGCAACATCACACTTGGGAGATACCTTCAAATTCACAAACATCAAACAGCCCCTAATAAGACAAGAATATTTCAACTCCTCTTTTGAGCCAGTCACATTTCAACATCCAACAATAAACCAAAACGATTCAATACCCCAAATTAACCAAAAACATTTCAGCAGTCTCTAATAAACCAGGCGCATACTAACAGTCTATCAAACCAGAAACAACACTGAAATACTCTAAAAAAGCCAGACACATTTCAACACCTCGTGAGAAGCAGGAACATTTCGGTACCTCCAAATACGTGTTGAAGTAGGTACATGTATATGTCATAACTATTCACTATAGGCTCCACTTCCACTCTTCACTACACCTCTGCAGACTTTCGCTTCACGGAGAGGAAGCATGGCTCGTTTCTACAAAGAAACATAGCAACACTGACACTATAAGTGTAGCTACCAGATAGATAATCAATAGCCCAGCCGTGTCATAGCGCACGGAAGAAAAGTTCACAGATCGATGAACAGCAGCCTGAGGACGGCTGAGTTAGAGTGGCCATTGACCATAAAATTGTGTGAAGTTTGGTAGAAAAGAACTAATGAAGCGGCAGCACCGTCACGAGTTGTAAAATATTCGACGAGTCCAGCCTAATGGGAAAAAACGTTACGAACTTAGCGATGGTGCAGCGATGCAAGGAAATGCTTCATATGGAACCATCTTCAATACGAAGACGGAAGTGAACTGCAACTGCAGGAAATGCATAAATGACGGACGGCTTCTGACCCGAGTTAAGGTCCAAAAGTGTGTTACCATAACCCAAGGACATGCTGCAGATGCAATAACATTCTGAAGTACTGTACAACATGCCCTACATGAAAAAACTTAACAATACAACGCTAAGACTTACATTAGTCGCTACGACTTCAATGTCGTGATGCAGAGACATAATACATTATATTTTGCTGGATTCACATTTAAGAAGAATACCAGATAGACCAGCGGTCAGCGGTTACGTGCACTGTGGAGATAATTCGCTGCTGGCTCTCTCTTTGGTCGCAAACTGCGGCACCACAGAAGACACCCAGCAGAGTGACTCCACACACGTGGGGTGACGTGAGCAAAGTCACCTGGACTTCTTCCGAAGACTCTCAAGGTAACTCAAGGTATACATATGCTTTAGACACTATGACTTCGACACAACAGCCTTATCAGCTTTGCTACAGACCCAGTCATTTTAATTAAGATCACAAAGCAATTTAAATAATCTGCAGACGCAGTAACTTGATCAGAACGTTAAAATGTGCTATAGACGACGTAAGTTCAAGATTAAAACGCTAAGCTTTGCTATGCAGTACAGGCCCCGCAAGTTCAAAATCACAGGGTTAAGATGAGTTACATATGCAGTAGCTTCAAGATCACAAAGCTAAAATATGATCTTGAAGCAGCAAGTTCAAAATCGAAGGCTACACCATGTTACAGAAACTTCAAAAATACAGTGCTAAGATAGGCTAAAGACGACGTAGGTTAAAGAATACAACGAGAATACACTGTGCATGTGTATTATCATTATTATATTCGGGAGTTTAAGTCTCGTTTCCACAACAAAGGCGATATCACAGAGGAAGAAAGAAGGGACATATAGTATGACGATAGACACGAGGAACCCATGCATGAGGGTGTTCCCACACAGGATCAACGCGCATGGGAACAGCAAGTCGGGAAAGAAGAGGAAAAACAGATGGAAGAAAGATCAGTAGGAGTAAACGATGGTAAGGAAGCAAAGTGGGTACGAAAGACAGACGTCTCGAAGGCCTAGCTAATGGCTAATGTAACCTACAGGGTCCCCCTGGGGGCGCTGCTCCCCATAACATAGGATGGGCGAACCTAAACTAACCTAACCCTATGGCCTATGGCCCATCCTATGCCCCCTAGCTGAGGGGCTCTGCATGTGCAATAACGTCACGATCGTGGGACTAAGACATGCTACAGACGCAGTAACTTCAAGATCGTGGCACTAATTCGTGCTACAGACGCAGTAATTTCAAGATCGTGGCACCAATTCGTGCTACAGACGCAATAACTTGAAGATCGTGGCACCAATTCGTGCTACAGACGCAGTACCTAACTTCAAGACCGTGGCACTAATTCGTGCTACAGGCGCAGTAACTTCCAGATCGTGGCACAAAGACGTGCTACAGACGCAGCAACTTCAAGATCCCATCTGTACCACAGCACTGAGACATGCTAGAGACCGTATCAAGAAGTGCAATAATCCGTGTAAGACTCCCAGGGGAGAGTTGTACCTCACCAAGTTCTCTCACAAGTTGTTCGTTCTCCCAAGAAGTGGAGAGAGCGCGGAGGCCTTCAAACGAGGCAGGGCGGTCCGAAGCGCCGCTCAGCTTCCAACTTCCATTGGAACTTTCAGAAGCTGCCATTAGAATTTCAAGCGCGCTCGCCTAAAGACATCTTTGTCCGGGCGCAAGATTTTGTTAAGATGTGACAAGGAAGTTTAAAGGATCTTCTTTGGAAGTGACACGTCAAAAAGAAGCTGCTTCAACAGGAAAAAAAAGATCCATCATGCAAAGAACGATCCTTCTAAGAAATTATTCTATCATCGCTCAGAGAGGAAGTGCTATGGGTAAAGTACGTAGGAACTTTAAAACTATTCTCTCACTGGGGGAGTAACTTCACTGAATTCATAAAAGACATAAAAAGCTGTGAGAGAGAGCGACGCAATTCGTACGCTTAGTTCTGTACAAAATACATGCTTGACTTTCGCTTCATCGAAGTGCAAAAGGCACTAAAAAAATTACGAGTAGAAATATTAACCACAAAATCATATGCAGCGTGCGGCAGTTCAATAACATTCACACATTAATTTAATACAGTGGTTCCCCAAGTGGGCAATACCGACCCCTGGGCGGATATAAAAATATCCTAAGGAGAAATAAAGCACATCGGGATGGTAACTAGACGACGGGGTGGAGTTACGAGTTAATTAATATCAAAGTATATCAAAGCTGGGCATAGGTACATGAGCGTATGGATGGGGCGCACACACACTGCTCTCTATGGTGTTTGACTTCCTTAGTTGAGAATACAATTTCCAAAAGGAAAACTTTCAGCTTTGGAAGAAAGGCTGCGGTGTCGATGGTTCAAGGTTTGATTCAAACTTCAACTCTTTGCAATCAAAAAGCTCCAACTCCTTCAGACTCTGACACCGTTTACCCGTACTTAACAAAACAAAACAAAGCTGCCAAAATCCGAGGCATGAAAGATTTAAACTATCACGAAAGACTGGCTCAACTTCATATGTACTCAATTCAAAGGAGATTCGAGCGCTTTACGATCATATAGACTTGGATAATTCTAGAAGGAATTACCGTCAATGTCAATGGGCGAACCCAGGCCAGACATACAAACCGTATTGGTCGCACTTGTGAGGTGCGCATTTCGATCAAAACTGGCGGTGATGCAATAGCCACAAAGTATTCTAATAGTTTCGTAGTCCGAGGGGCGAGACTATTCAACAAAATGCCTCGTCACATTCGAAATATCACCGGTACAGAGACTGCGAAATTTAAACACTTACTGGACGCATGCTTACTGAAAGTGCCTGATAAACCTGCTGTAAGCGGCTTCATGAACTGTGGGGATAACTCGCTGTTAGCCACCCCGCTGGTCACGGACTGCAGCATCACCTCTGCATAAGATGGGCGGCGTGCGTAACGTCGCCTAGACCTCGTCCGAAGTATCATCAAAGGTGAAAGGTAAGGTAGTTAAACAGGCCTCCTAATTTTCTTCTGCTTCCCTTGGACAAGCGCTCCCAAAAATATCCCACTCTCTCTCTCTCTCTCTCCAACTGTGAGGCATCCGGCTAGAAAAAGCAGCCACATCCAACGGCATACGCATTCTGTTCTCAGGTAACACCAATATAGTGTTTAAAAAGCATTTTAACTGACGCATGAACTTGTCTTTATGTGGTGTCAAAAATTGGTCATCAATATTTCACTGGGTTCGCAGTGACAAAATGGCCAGGGTAGGTCGGGACTTCCATCAGTATATACTTGGGACTGGCCGGAATGAATTTCGCAGAGGCTGGGGCTGACGAAGCTAGCTAGACAAGACAAGAAAGGCTAGGGTTGGCGTGGGCCAAAGTCCCAGTTCGCCGATAGAATACGACATTCAATACGTTCCAGCTTACGATACCCTGAACCTATCAGAAATAGTAATGAACACAATTCAGTGGCTGAAACCAATGACCACTAAAAAAAAGAGAAATAATGGACCAGAGACCCACACACAGCAGTCAACATAACCTGAATGAGCGGTGATCATTACTGCAAGCAGAAAAATACAGCACTTAGATCTAATTGCACCATTACGTAGCTGCAGAGTTTTTTTTTTTTTTTTTTGCTATGAAATTAATATGACTTTAATATAGGACCATGCATGCGAGGGAGCCTACCGCCATCTTCACAACTGATCACAACTTAATCTATGAAAGAATACATCCGGGCAACCCATGAAAGCCATGAGCATCCAAACATGTACCGAAGAGTTCTGCTGTGGGCTGTCCACAAGTGTAGCCGTTCATCTTCATCATCATCATTCAAATTCTTACCAAAGACGCCAGTCTATACCTGTCGGCAGTAACTCATCTCCGTAGCAATCGAAATACACCCGCTTACGAAAGTAATTATCAGTACCAGCCAAGTAACAACAAAAGATCACTGCCTGCTTGCCTTCCATTAATAATTATGTACGTACAAAAATATTCCGTTTTCCCAACATTATCATCACCAACCAAACAAGCCCTAAACTAATAGATTTCTGCTAGTTATATACCATACCTATCATAAATCTCGCTTCCTAGAGTAATCATCATAAAAAAGAAAAGCCAATCACCTCAGGCTTTTGCTTGCCTTTCCAAAGCACTCACGTAAGCACCAAAATATCTCCGACGTTGCAACATTACCATCAGCAGCCAGGGCATCATCTCGCAGGCCCTAACGTCAGACCGAAGTTCTTCATTATCTGCTTAACGGAACAGGCAAAAACTGGCAACAAAATAATTCTCCACGCCGAGAGCCCGAAAAATTAGCAAATAGGACGTGCGAATGGCTAGACAGAATAAAAGGGCGACAGAAAACGATCGTTTGGCCTACAAAAACCTCCTATATTGCCGACCTTAGGGACGGAAACGGCTCGGGCTGCATCCAACTGGACGTCAATACGAACTGGTGATTGAGAGTACGAGTTCCCTGCTCATAGAAGTAGCTGCAACTTCCGCTCTTTTCATACGCAATGAGATGCTACATAATGCAGGCACACTTGTAAGATGAAGCCAATCAACCTTCCTTTTCAGTTTGAAGTACAAATTCAAGCGTCAGAATAAAGTCTAGGGAAATGAGAACCAAAATTTCATTTACTTTTGCTCAGAAGTGGAGATGTTATTGCAGTCTCTAATGGTGCAATAAAGGCCGATAATAACAAAATACCATCATTACCTAAACTTTAACCTTTTGCAAAAATTAATTTACATACAATGGAAAATTAGTAATTAAATACTAATATGTTGAACGAAGCAGGCAATATTATTTTTGATACAAGTGAAATTATAAAAAAATCACTACAACGCACGCATTCTCTTATAGTGAGCACCATACACTCCGCTATTGTTAAGCAGGAACTTTCAGAGAGTGCAACTTCACAATGAATAAAAGGGCTACTTTTTCCCTAGAGTAAACACAAAGCAAAAGTTAATCTCGAGTGATGAATTCTGTAGACGTTGGTCGCAAAATATCAAAAGATGAGGCTGCACTGTATAATGAGTGATAGCTCACAGTGCCTCTTCACACCAGCAAATTACAGTAATTTCTGAACGAATGGTGTTTTAAGTGAACACGTAAACTATATAAAGGTCACTACGCACATTTAAACGTGCGAACAAAACACCGGAGACTGGCGAATGAAGTAACGAAATTATTCTTCTAGGCACAACTCGTTCGGCACTGTATGTAGTCATGAACACGTAATGAAGGAAATCGTAATGTGCAAACCATAGAAGCAAGACTATACCGCTGTAACTGCAAGCCTGGAAAATAGTCTATTGAAATCAACAGATCAACATAAGAATGCATTATTATTCTTGTACTAGTACTACCTCACTGTCCACTGAAGAAATTAATTTGTGTATGTGAATGACATTGTTTAGTACGTGACCGAACAGCGTATTGAGTGGTAAAAAGTTATCGTTCCTACATACAGAATGTTTAGTCTCCGCCACTCTGACTAGGCATGTAGCTAGTAAGTCAACAAAGCAGAGGAACCAACAATCGGCAGCTTACTAAATCTCCATGACATACTGGGAGCCTAGGTAGAAGAACGCTCTTGCCTGCAGCTCCGAGCCACAAAAGCAGTTAGGCTCTTTCAGGCAAACCTTACCATCGATTTATCGGGGGATATTATAGGGCTCGTTTGTATGGGTGACGTTTGTATGTTCCTAACGTGTCTGACTGTGGTCAAAGGAAAAACAGTCACTTCAACCCGTCGCACAGGCACTTGGTAAGAAAAACAAAGCGCCCACAAGCACCGATATATACTGGCAAATTTTATCAAAGGCGAGCCGGAGAGTGGTAAAAGGTGGTGGGCATGCAAAGACTGAAGACGATCCGTGAAACACGGATATCGATTTTCCCGACTGGTTGAGGAAGATACGAGGCAGCAGTGCAGGGTGTCACCAAAAATTTAATTGACATCATTTGGCAAAAGAAAATGCAACAGAGGAATACAGAGAGCCATCAAAACTTTAGTATACTTGAGTGACGAACTGCTCTGGGCCACAGGTTCACTAGGCAATTAGAACCGCCCCAGCGTAAATGGAGCGCAAGGAACCCTCCGGAACGCCAAGTGGGAACCAGCTTGGAAAAATTAGGGAACCACTACTCTACAAACCCAAACAAACTTAATGCTAGCGAAAGCCATTCTTCCTTCTTAAATCTGTTAAAGATAAACATTCATATTATTTATATATGTTTTGTAAAACTGAATACTTAACCAAAACTTGGCAATGTTTTAGCATGCAAAGGACGTCAAATTTCTCGAGGACATTCAGTACTACGCAGATTAATTGCCCAACGCAGCAATAAGCCACATGGGGCAGAGTCAGATTTCAATGAAGAGAAACCCTAGGCTTTCAATGGACTTGTAAGGCTCCACCACATTGTAATTTTCGTCATGTTATTAATAAAACTTCATGCTTGAGCTCCCACGGACAGGTTATACAACCCAAATGAAGCATCTTGTAACACCGGGAAGCCCAAAACGCTGCTAAAGGAAATCCAACAAAAAAAAAAAACATTAACAGCTGATTTAAACGCCTGCAGGCCAATCTCTCCCAAATACCTTGAGGGCAGGGAGAGAAGAATACAACCAATGCCTTTCATTATTGTACACCTTATAAAACATACATAGCTCGGCTACTCTTCTCCTGTGGGACAGGTTCACCAGATCATTATCAGCGCACAGCCTGCTGGCTGAACTAACAGGTCGGTCCAACAGACGCAAGTGAGTGTCAGCAGCTGAAGCCCAGACCGGTGAGCAATACTCTAACAAAAGCAGCAAAAAAGCATATAAACATCTGCGGACAACCTGACTGTCACCAAACACAGAATTCACCTTACGCTGGGGCCCAATCTTAGTGGAAGCACGTGACACCAACCTCCTAATATGCGGCTCAAAAGTAAGCTTCTCATCAAAGACAACACCAAGAATCTCCAAGGAGATAGACTCCTGAAGCAAAGTGTCATCAATCTCCAGTTGGGGATGCTGCGGTACAAGTGTCCGAGACCGACTGATAATCATCGACTTGGTCTTACTGGCATTTAGCTTCATACTCCAGACCGAGCACCATGCACTAATGCGTGACAATTCCCTATTCAGAGACTGAGCGACATCATCACGCAGACGAAGAGCAATATCACTGCTATCAAAGTGGTATTGTCAGCATAATTGATCATCGTGTTTTCAAGCGCAGAGAACATGTCACTAGTAAAGAGAACAAACAACAGCGGGCCAAGCACACTGCCCTGAGGGACGCCAGCCACCACCGTGACTGAGGCGCTCAAAACGCCGTCAACCGACACCCTCTGTGTTCGCTCAGAAACAAAATCGCGAATGACTAACAAGACCCTATCACCCACACCAAAGGACTCCAGCTTGTATAATAGACCCCTGTGGTTAACCCTGTCAAACACCGAGCTAAAGTCCAATTGGACAAGGCGTGCCTCCGACCTATAATCCAGCACGGACTGTAAATAAAGTGACACCGACAACAGAGCGTCCCAACAACCCAAGCCAGTTCTGTACGCAAACTGACCAGCAGGCAGCAACCCCATAGCCTTAGCGAAACGACCAAGCTTACTAGCGATCAATTTCTCGAACACATTCGACAAAATGAGCGTCAGTGTCATGGGTTGATAGTAGGCAACATAGGGCGACACCAGACCCTTGGGAGTAGGAATAATATTTCCAATACGCCCACTGCGAGGAAAATTTTCTCAAAAACGGGAGTGTCTCCAAATGAGCAGGACTGCGGAGTCGGAGGTTTTGGGGTGGACTCAAAGTTGGATACCCATTGGCTCCAGGAGTCGCAGTTGGTTCTTAGAGAACGACATTGACTCCGGAGACCCACTTTATATAACATTTTATACTTTATTCAGAATCTTTGGTCTTGTGTTATAAAAAATGTTGTAAATATAATTTTTTTGCTCCATGTATTTCCCACTGTGAACAAGCGCCGACTTGGTGTAATAGACTTGCCTAATGCTAGTTATTTATATTTTCTAGACTAATTATGAATTTCACACCCCGAAATGGTGCAAATGCAGGACTCCATTGAAAATACACAAAAAATATTTCCTTAAGCTTGCTGCGGGGGCATATTTTACGTATTGAGTACTTACCTTGAATAAACAGAATTCGCATTTAGTATTATTTATGAACTACTGTATAAGCATCGGAAAACTTAAAATCCGAAATGAAGCTAATGAATACAAAATATCACTGTACATAACATGTCAAACAGCTTTTTTTAGCTCAATATACGTACATATTCTATAAACATAGTTTATAAAAATCAATGCCAAGCTAAATTGCTAACTATGTTAGGGAATAGGAGTCGGAGTCGGTCTTCTATAGAACTAGCGAAGAGTTAGAGTCGGAAAAACTGGACGACCAGGAATCGGAATATCATTTTAACGATCGACTCTGCAACTCTACCTATAAGGACGAAATAAAACGCAGATTCCTTGTCAGAATAGCTTGCATGAATGAAAAGTTCATCAGGTAAGTTGTTCTTTCTCATCATGCGGTTACGGAAACCTAATCAATTCGGGGATTACGACAGCAGTATAGAGCTCAACAGCTGATAAATCCTCTTTTACAATGCGTTACGACAGCATGCCAAGGAAAAACTTATAAAACAACGTCAAGGATAAAATGTTTTTGGCTGAATTTCAGGCCCTAGGCTTCAGTGTCCTATATCTTGTGGTAAATCTGGAAGAGGCCGTGTGTTAAAACGGTCTTACCTGAGTATTAGAGATAGGAGCGTTGTACCAGCACGCACCATGGCACCTGGAATAACAATATAATGCTCAATAAATACTGATATCTATCATTTGTTTCATTGTATGAACACCGCGTGTTACACAAAAGCTTAGCTAGGTGCATATATTCAAAGACAACCTTTTCTATCTGCAACTTCGGTGTTCCGATAAGAGGGAAGAACACAAAAAACTTTCTGCGTCAAGCAAAATAAAGATTTACAGAGCGGCACCACGTATGACTCTGTACAACAAGGTGAGAAATAAAAGGAAAAGCAGATAAAAACTTACTAGGAAAAGAAAAAAAAAACGACATCGAGGATTACGCCCGCCCTAAGGCTAAAGCTCCTTGAGGGCGTAATGGAAACAAATTTCATACTGTCTTATCAATGACGAAACTACTCAAACCTAGTATTTTTTTAGCAGAAATCAAGAACGTTGCCATAACCGAAACTGCACACACCTAGTAAGTTTACCCAGCAGAAGTTTAATGCGTTCCCTATTACCGATGATCGTTTCGAGGGATTTGCAAGCGCCTAGCGGTGCGGTGCAGGCGCCAAGAAATGTGCATTGGGGCTAGGGGGGGTCTACAAAAATGTGGAGGGGTTCCACGTTGCTATGCGATACATGTATATTGGGTACATGGTAGTAATATTGGGCTCTAGGCCCTCCAAGCACTCCTTGGCGCCGCTACTGCAAGCACAAACAAAGGAAAATCTACTGTCTATAGTCTGTCGATTTGATGAAGGCGGTTCAGTAGTAGACAAATTCCTCTACAGCTGGGCCAATACTATGAATATTTCTGAGATTTCTCTATATGCAGTTAGTGGCGTGTCTAAGATATGGGCCGAACAAAATTTCAGATATACTCATAGAATTGGCAACGCTATAGAAGAATTTGACCACGACTGAACCGTCTTCATAAAATGGTCAGACTATAATTATTTCTCGCCTGGTGCCTTACTGCCTGCTGTTAATGATAAGCTTATACGCAAACTAGCGCAAGTATAACTTTCAGTAATTGTAGGAATCAGAAAAAAGCTACCATATTTCTAAAGAAAGTAAGAACGACTACAACATCTTATTAACAGGCCTTGCAAATTATATATTGCATTCCAGAAATATAGAACCGGTCAAGTCGAGAGAGCAATTCTGAAAATAACAATAAAATTAAAATATTTCACTCTAACCAAATCATGACACTAGATACCGGAAACCAGAAAAGAAGAAAGAAAATACTGAAAACAACACGGAGCCACTCAAGTGCACTAGTGCAAGGATACCAAAAGTCTGCCGGCTCTTTACTCCTCATCGCCGCGCAGCCTTCGCAAGCGCAGAGAGTAAATCGCACGGCAAGGGTTTATTGGCGCCATTTTTCTTGCAGTGTGAGCACAACGGAAATAAATCCAACGTGGCCACTTTGTTCATGCCTTGGTATTTACACGGAACAGAAACAACGAAGAACTAAATCCAAAGCGGCTACTTTGTTTATGCCTTGCATTTGGACGGAACAGAACTAAACCAAATGCCGCAGTTTCGTTCATGTCTGGTATTTACTACCAAATGCCGCCGTTTCGTTCATGTCTGGTATTTACTACCAAATGCCGCCGTTTCGTTCATGTCTGGTATTTACTAACTAAATCCGAAGTGGCCACTTCATTCGTGCCTTTGTATTTACGCACCTGCAAAAGTAACAACTGAAACGACAATAATGCCCAAGATACGTATTTTTTTAATGCTAATTACAGTGTTTGTAACCTTTCAATTATAACGTTTTTACCTAGGCAAGAATTATGCTATCGAAAGCATTACTACAGTTGCGTTGCTGGCTATTGCAACACAACGACGATCAATAGCGTAAATTACGAAGGCAGGAGCCAGTACCCCGACGTTCATCACAGAATAGCATCATCCGATAAGGCGACAATTTAGGAAGTTTTCAATAGCCTTTGAGCGTTCCTTCCGAAAAATGACAAAAGAAGCCATAGCTTATTCTTATCATAATAAATGAAGTTTCTTAAAGCTTGACAGACGAGTACTCCTATGAATTCATAAATGTATTATAGCATTAGTATCCTTTTACTCATAACAGACTGCTTAACAGTTTAAGACTCTTCCTTTTGTTAATTAATCTTGTTTGGAAAGCTCTAGTATATGCCCTCTGATAACAGAATGAACCGGGCATGCTCCTTCAGCTAAGTATAATGAACAGTCTTCGACAGACTTAGCCCATAAAGTTTTCAGTCCGCCATTGTAAGTTGTGTCTGTGCGGTGTTTCTCTGGTTCAGAGCACACTGCCCATCGCTGAAGTTCTTCCAAGACACACACACGAGAAGCTCCCCTCAGGCAGCACGAAGTTTACTAAAGCAGGACTGTGACCGCACGACAAGAAGTCGGGCAAAACTTCGTCAGCAGTCTAAGATCCCAAAGTCTCTTAATCACCTCCTAAAATCGTCCCAAGGCTCCAAACTCGGCTGGTTGCTGGAGCACAGACAAGGAAGTAAAGCAGACATGTCAGGGACAAAACGCTCAAGATCCAGTAGCCCCCCCCCCACTGGCGGTGTCAAGAATCAGCGCAAAAAAACGCCGTTCAAGATCCAACAGCAAGCTGGCAGTAAAAAGGGTTGACCCAGAAAACCGCGCCGAAGAACCAGCATACAGACTCTCACAAAAACCGATCGAAAAGTAAACACCTCTCATGAACAATTAGCTAGTAGGTAATAAACAGAATCAAATAAAATTATACGCCATGGCATGTTTTACCTCATCGACAGTGTCAAAAAACAAACTTGAAAGAAGACGGGCACAATAACTGGTACAATGATCGCTCAAGATCCAGTAGGCTATCGACGTTATCTGAAATCCACATAAAAGTGAACGTCACCAAACGTAAAAAAACTGACATCTTTTTCTGAATCCAAAACGGCAACGGCGCAACTGGATTCATTAACACAAATAAAAAACAAAAATAAAAAAAATTCTCGCTGCACGTTATAATAAATGCCCAGAATTTAGCAAGCAATATTTTATCTCCGCCAGCACCGAAATGCTGAAGAAAGTCTCCCGGTCAACGGCTTAAAAAAGCACCAAGCCATAAAAAAAACGTTACAAGATCAAGCAGCGCGTCGGATGCCTCAGTCTAATTACAGGAAGAAATGAAGCAGAAGAAACTGAGCCGCCGGCGATACCAAACCAGCCATCGGTAATATTTCAGCCGAAGTCCCAAGAGAAGAAGATGGAAAAAGACAATATCCTTCAGGCTGCCTAAGTTATTTGCTGCTATAGTGTAGTAAAATACCAAGCGGAAATACAATGTCGTTGACAATCTTCAATAATACGCAGAGTATCTAGGAGCCCATCTGCGGATTTTAGAGTGAACGACGGGCAAATAAAAAGCGGTTAAAAATTCAAGTGCGTGATACAACTAGAATTCTAGTCCCTGACAATATTAGATGCTAGCTTTCTTAGCTAAAGCTTCAGTCTAACTAAAACAAAACAGCTGTGATGGAAACGTCCTAACAAGTATTTCCAAGAGATAAGATTGTCGTATCTACAAGGCAACACGTCAAACAATTTAATGAGTACGCATTAATATCACTAAGCTCTCTCTATACACTCAATAAATAGCCATCAAGTAATGATAACTTAAGCTCTGCACATACTGACATACATAAATGAAATGGTTTGTTGATGGGAGAGAAAACGGTCTTGACGAAACAAAAACGCAGACGCACAGGAGAAGCGCGTAAATAAAACCAAATTCAGTGACAAAACAGCATTACTCAGTCGTAAATCCTGGATAAAAGTCTTGATGAGATAGAAAATTGAATCGTAAACCCAGGACAAACCAGTCTCTCTGACACAGAAAATTGAAGCTGAAACCAGCCAGAGACAAGAACAGTTCAGAAAAAGCACAAGACCGAAGCAAAACAGTGTGAGGCCCCGGCAATCAGTCGGCAATATGGAGACAGAGTCGCAATTCCTAAGGCAGCGAGACGCAGCAAATCATCGCTGGCGACAAGCCGGTCACCCGAAAGAAAAGGAGGAGCCAAAAAGACGACAGGGATATGCGAGCGAGAGCAAGGAGAGGATTGATGCGATCGGGTCGTACACAAGAGAAGACGTTTACGGCTGCCGGGGCAGTCCTGCCGTGAAGTGCGAGACCAAGGAGTTGCATGGTGCGGCGGCGGTGCTGCATCACATGATGCAGAGACGTGTGTTGCGAGATCAACAGCAGCAAACGACCAGATCCAATGGTCGATATCCGGCGGGTGGCGGAAAAACGAGCAACGCCGAACGCGAAGGTGACAAACGGTGAGTGGCAACAGACCTACAATACAAATGGTCAATATCCGATGACGGGTAAAGAAACATCGACCGTGAAGATAATTCTATACTAAGATAAATATTGGTTTTAATAGTGGAAATAATGTTTAGTTCGAAGAACGTTATTAATGAATGTGTTGTTAGTTAACTCTATAAGGACTTCATAAAACATGGGTTTGTATTATACTAAGAAATGCCCTGTTTGAAGCGTCACTTCCGAAGTACCGGTACGCTTGTTCTTACAAGGATAATATATACTAGCGGGACCCGTGGAAATTCCACGGTCGGTACTTAATGTCCTCACTTTTTATAATGAATCAAACTAACCTTACGCTATTATAACTCACTTTAGTTTACCTAATGCAGTTTCTCAACCTACCCTACCGATAAATAGCGCCTGTTCCTTAATCCTAACGAACCGTCTCAAAGCTCAAGTGCGAGAGTCGAAACATGGCAACATTGCTCCCTATCCTTCCCCTTGCGCTGCTGTGTATGCAGCTTCAACTTATCTAATATTATCAGTACTATATAATAATTCACGTCGTGTTTTTATTTATTTATTTATATATTTATATCTTTCCTGTCACACTCTATGGGAATAAGATAGGAGAAAATTCAGATTTCAAAATGTAAAAAAAGTGGGGTACCTTGCAATCTTTTTCTTCGGCGAAAAAAAAAAAGTTGGGTACCTTGCAATCTTTTCCTTCAGTATTAGATAGGGGAAAAATAGAACTAATAAGATAGGAGAAAATTCAGATTTCAAAAGGCGAAACAAAAAAGTTGGGTATCTTGAAATCTTTTTCTTCAGTATTAGATAGGGGAAAAATGAGGAAGCCCAAAAGACGGCGGGGGTTTTGGTGAAGTGTTAATTTTTTGCCGTCATTTATAATGACGGCACGGGCCAATAGTATTCAATAACTGCTTAAACTCCAAGCCACGGCAGCTATTCCACTACAGCCAGGGCCACGTGCTCACTTTAGACTCTGTCTCTGAATTACTTCTGAGTTTCAATTCACAACTGTACATATGTTTTGCAATCGATGCGTCTTAATAGATTCAACCGTGCATGCGCACCGAAACAACTGTTCCAAGAACGTGAAGCGCTCCCGTGTTCAAAATTCAGAGTCACGCAAAAACTATGCGTCATTGCTACTCTAAACTAACTCAAAAGTAGGAGGTACATACTCCCAAAACTAGGCCATTGCTTCTTGTTTTAACGTAGAAACTGCCAGAAACAATCTCGCTTTTAGGAGGTACTTTTCTCACTGCTTCTCTTCTATATTTACACGCCTTCACAATCCTTTGTTTCTCATCGTCTGAAGATATTATTTAGACTTTCATATTTTCAACGTTTCCATTTTCAACGGTATATTTGATGATTTCAATTCTACAACGGGACCTGTGGCTGCTTTACACTTGATGTGCGATAGCCTCCCAATATAATACAACACTCAGCCCATTAAAAAAAATTGATTCATGTCGCTGAAAGTACTTTTTCTATTAGTTTACGTAATTTTTTCTAAGCATCGCACTTTAAAAATGCAGTTTAGAATGATGCAATTGAGAATAGCTTTGTTTGAACCGTATTATGGCTACGATCGGATTTTCCCATATTTGGATCGGTATGCAACCCCAGCAACGTGAATATTACAAGAAATGAAATTTTATATCATGATAGGTATGATCCGTGTAATATGAACTTCATGTCTTTGCTTCGAAACTGACTGAAATTTTTTCAAGTACGAGCTGAAAGAAAACAGTTGTGGTTAAACTTCCTTATAGAGAAAATCAGAGCTTCTTGCAAGTTGAATTTTCCCCGATCCTTTATTGATGAGCGTAACACACGATGGAAGGAAGGAACGAACGAAGAAACAACGCTATTAATATTATAGATTCCTGCAATTGACTTTACCGTTCACAGTGTGCAAGGTATAGAATTTATATTGAATAGTTGAAGCTTCCGTCTTAACAACAAATGTGACCTAACCTAAGAAAAAATATGGGAAGTATAGTACCTCTATCGATAACACCGCGCACGAAGATGTTCCCCTAAACAATCATCGCTCATAGAACTAGAGCACTCTGAGAGCGCATACCTCCGCCAAGTGAAGCAACGGTAGCAAAAAATTAAAATTGGCTCAGAGGCCATAATGTTCTTTGTATAAACTCCAAAATCTAATCATTTGTGCCTTTTCATATTAACAGTTTGTCTAATTTTCTTGAAGATCCGTTCATAACTTTTTGAGTTATACTGTTAACAAACGTTATGACAAACATGAGTCAAACATACAAACGAACAAACCAATCTAAACCAAAATTTGATCATTTATGTCTTTCAACATTACTAACAACTCCTATAAATTTCATACAGATCCATTCATTATTTTTTGAGTTATTGTGTTAACAAGCATAAAATTAAAAACAGTGATAAACGAACGAACGAACAAGCGAATCATTACCAAAATTTGGCCATCTACTCTTTGTTATATACCTAACAACTCATGTTAATTTCATCAAAATCCATCCATAACTTTTTGAGTTAGAGCGTCGAGAAAAATGAGGCAGACAAACAAACAAACAAACGGATGAACATATCTTCACCAAAAGTTAATCATCTGTTCCTCCTAACATACCTAACAATCCCTGTAAATTTCATCCAAATCGGTTCATAACTTTTTGAGTTATCTTGGTGACAGACAAATAGACAAACAGATAGACAGATAAACACGACGAAAACATAACCTCCTTGGCGGAGGTAATAATTAGTCACGAAAGAAGAGTTAGAACAGAATACAGTACCAGGAAGGTCGAAGGAAAGAAAATGGGCACTAAGGAAAGACGTCCCGTACGCCTAATTAATGCTAACGAAACCTAACCTAGTGGTCCATCCTATGTCCCCTGAGGAACAGTAGGGGCAGGCTTCAAAAGACCGACCAGACAGTGGCACGAGGGGACACAGCTCCCTACACCGACCGATTCAGACCTTGACAGCGCCGGCGTAAACAGTCCCATTCCTCTCCAAAGCACCCCGGTACCGTCCAATAATTGCTACTTCTTGGACCCTTATGTTGGCCTAAATAATTACCTGATTTAATGTTGTCCCTAGAGCCTTTCTCCAACTTTAGGCTGAATAATAACACGGAGTTGTTACCTTGTACTACCGTTAGAGCAACGTACACTTATTTCGGTAAAGTCTGTTGTCTAGTGCATTTAAATGCTTCATATTTAGGATCGCTAAAGGTCGGTTGACACTCACGGTTTTTTGGTCACGGTGTGGCACGGCGTGGCACCGTGCCACACAGCGACCAATTTTGACCATTTTCACGCGACATGGCACGGGCCCCGGAATCTCATCACGACGTGTGACACGGCGTGGCGCGTCTTGCAGCGCGGTGTGGTGTGACGAGTTGTCCCGACCTGCCACGGAGAGAGAACGGCGAGGTGCGAACGAGTGTTGAGGTGAGTTGTCGCGCGTAACACGGTGTCTAGCAGGGTAAATGTGGGGCTCTTGCAGTCATTTTCAACATTGCTGGGCACCAGAGAATACGGATCAAGAAATACTACAGGTCAACAGAGTGATAGCAGGTATCCTCTTGATTGCTGCAGTGCAAGTGCTGCAGTTTGTGAGGAGAAAACCCAAACGACTGCATCGACCAGCTATGAGATGCTTGAGAAGAATATGGTGTCATGATTGACTCTCGAGAAGATCCATGCAACTTTAGACCAATCAGCAGTCAGCAATCAATCCCTCACTGCACCATGTATGAAGAAACCGTGCCAATACCGTGACAGTACGCGTGACAAACCGTATCTGCATCGTGACACGACGTACCACATGTCGCAACAAGTCGTGACAGGAGGCACAAGCTACGCGACACACCGCGACGCTCCGTACCACCCACATAAATGCTGCGGCATGTCACGTCGTGGCAAGCGCCCCGTGCCCTTGTCACGCTTACGGCACGACCTCAGAACTTCGCACCACACCGTGACAAAATTTCAATTCGTTTTGAAATTTTCCAGACGCCGTGACACTCTACCCGACTTGTCGCGGTGTGTGGCACGCTACGTGAAACGGGCTAGCACGGCGTCACGCCGTGCCACACCGGGACCAAAAAGTCGTAAGTCTTAACCTAGCTTAAGACTAATCTGCGTCAGCTACTGGGAATGTGGAAAAGGACGCACCTCCGAAAACGAATTCCGGCGTCTCAGTCGTCAAATATTTTACATGCTTATTCTCTGTCCCATTTTATAAAGGCAGTTTGGGCGTGATTAAATTCCTCTAGAGGAATTTGACCACGCCCAAACTGCCTTGATAAAATAGAATATAATCGTACGCGAAGGCAAGCTGTTGAAAAACAAAACTACGCGGTAATTTCGACACTCTACAAACAGGAATCCTGAATATTAAAATTTACTGGACTCTCACCTACTCCAAAAATATGTTTAACCAACGGTGACCGGTTACGTGCAGTAAGAAATAACTCACTGTTGGCACTCGCGCTGGTCCCGCTGGGTGGTCGAGGGGCGTACATTGACACCACTAGGGCCTCGCTCGAAGAATATTAAAGATATCATTATGGCACGGCATAGGTTACAATGTTATCTTAACTACCTACGCCTCCGAGCTGAGTACACCCAAAATGTCGACATACTATATATTACATAACATGGGCATATCTAATCTCACGTTTAAGTTTTAATATTAAAATTCAATACGAATGCATAGAACGAAAATTTACTTCTGTGTAGGGAACATGTCTAGTACCCGTCCACCATGCTAGTAGCCGTCCACTTGGCTTTAAAAACTTTCTGTGTGAAAACTAGCAGTACTAGAGAGCCGTGCATAGGCTTAAACTGTAGGGTACTACCTAGCCTACAGTTTAAGCCTATGTACGGCTTTTTAGTACTGCTAGTTTTTTACACAGGAAGTTTTCAAATCCAAGTGGACGGCTACTAGCATGGTGGACGGGTACCAGACATGTTACCCTATGCAGTACCAACTAATCACCTGGCGTGATCGGTACACACAGCTGTTTCATTCTGGTAGCGACTATTCTTTGAATTCATCATTCCATCAACACGTAGCAACCAAAACCCCACTTCAATGGAGTCATTACGGCGCAGAAGAACGCATACGCGGAAAAGCATTAATAATTACGGCTACTTGCAAAATATAAAAGTGATTGCGTACAAAATGTTAGCTCACAACAGAGTTAACTATACTTCAATTGCATGGAAGGGTGACACACTTATATATAACAAATAACTTATTACAGTTTGTAAAATTATCAGCCTCGTAACAAACAAACAAACTTCGCAAGAACACTCCGCTACATTCATGCAGCGTTTTTCAACAGGCACAAAAAAAAAATACATAAATATCCAATACAATTAATGCATGATCTTATGGCATTGAACATCAAAGAAAAAAAAAACAATCATAACGCACTTTCATCTCGCACGCTACTAGGGAATGCCATCCAATAAATGAAAATGTTTAATAAACGCAAAGTGCACGTGTCCAGTCAAACTGCAGGATGCACCAGCACGCACACCAAGTTTATATTTGTCAGCAGTATAAGGCACTACAGCACAGAATGACGGGTGGAGCAAGACTTGAAGAGCACGAATCCATACAACGGGATGCTCTCTCCCGACTCGACTGCCCCATGCATGCACGCACAAATTTCTTTAGGCGACACAGCATACTTTTCACAACAGCATGGAATGGCAAGAAAAGCACAAGACCAAGTGTGTACACACAAGATGAGAGGCACTCAGGGCTCTCCTGTCCCATGCACGCACAAATTTCTTTAAGCGACACAACATATTCGCTACACCCACAACTTAGGATAAGAGGGAGCCAGCACGCCACTATAGAGCATCTACTTTATTCGCCGCCCAAAAGCACAAAGCTCGTTCAAGCCATTAGCCTAAAAGCTTTCGCCAGCACCAAAACACGGACCCAAGGCGAAATCTTCTTGCTCCAGTTCCAAAAGCGCCTAATTAAGAGATAGTATGCAATTCACACGGCGGTTGCCGAGTAGAAATGGCCATTAGGGTCGAGCATTCATTGCGCATTGGAAACAATCCGAGCTGTTTAGATAATCAATTAAATTTGGAGTGAAGAAAAAGGTTGCCGAGGAAGTTGACAGCAAGCAAACGGCAGACTATTTCAATGTAAGATTTTCAACCACGCAATATGCGTCAATAGTGCAGTTGTGTCATAATAAGGAAAAAGAGGTGATGAAAAAGGGGTTGAAACGGGGATCAAAAAAGGGGAATCATCCGTATATCTACTATGATACAAAAATAATGAGCGCCGTCGCCCTAACAGTTCCGCGTTCGAATCCCAACTTGACTGCTGGTATAATATTTTAATATACCCAAGACTTTCCACACTGAGCGTACAATGGAAGCGAATGGTACTACCGTGTGGGGAAGGGGCAAAGTCAATGCACATATCAACAATTGAAATGTAACAGTAAATTTGCGTGTAAAATCACGACAAAATCCGCAACAAAGTCTGCAAACGAAGTATACAGCCACATTTCACTTTTACACTTAGTACTTGTACCGGTTGTACGAACACTAATTTCCAAGAAGACACTCATCAAAGGATTAATTACCTCCGCCAAGGAAGATATGTTTTCGTCGGGTTTGTCTGTCTGTTATTCTGTCACCAAGATAACTCAAAAAGTTACGGACGGATTTTGACGAAATTTACTAGGGATTGTTAGGTTAGATTACTTTTCGTGAAGATCCGTTCATCCATTTGTTTGCCTGTCTGCCTCATTTTTCCAAATGCCATAACTCAAACAGTTATGGACGGATTTTTATCACGACGAGTAAATGTACAAATTTTTTGTGATGATCTGTTCGTTAGTTTGTCGCTGTTTTTAATTTAATGCTTGTTAGCACAATAACTGAAAAAGTTATAAATTGGTCTTTATAAAATTTACAGGAGTTGTTGGCAATGTTAAAAGACATGATTGATTAAATTTTGGTAATGATCGGTTGATCTCTTTGGGAGTTTGGCTAATGTTTGTCAAAATGTATGTTAGCAGCATAACTCAAACAAATATAAACGGATCTTCAAGAAAACTAGTGAAGCTGTTAATATGTTAAAAAAGCACAAATGATTAGATTTTGATGATGATACAGAAGAAAATTATGATCTCAGCACTAATTTGAAAACTTCGTTACCTCTGCCTTGCATGGCGGAGGTATGCGCTCTCAAAGGGCTCTAGTATTGTAATGCAAGGCACTTGCTCAATCGCTGTTAATATACAATACTGATATCGATTACTCAACCCCCACAATTTCAACATACGCTGGGGCATTTTTTTAGAAATACTACACCGAGGCTGCCGGTGGGATACACCCACTTAGCATGGAAGACTGAAAGCCTTTTGGCCAAAAACAATTATTAATAACTAGAAAGCTAACCTGCCAGGTGTGGTAATACTATTTGATTCACACTGAAGAAGACACGAATGAGGATATTATGAGAGAGTCACCTACTTGTGTCATGTGCTCTCAGAGTGCCAAGGCAACGAGCGGCACAGTGCCCTCTGACGTAACAGCTTCAGCAGCACAGGGCGTCCTTTCAAGCGAAGCAATTATTGACGCTCGACAAAATATAAGCCACGACACCACAATCCCTGACATTTCATAAGTTAGCAGATATGCAGAAATTTCTAACACACGGATTAATATGTAGCAGTAAATTGAGTCTGTATATACTTCTGTTAGAAAAAAAATGGCCTTCTTTAGTTCAACATCCTGGACAAGCGCTTCCTTAAGTCAATTAATTCTCTCGGTTTGTCAACAAGTGCTTTTAAAATATCATACCATGCATATCCTGAAAGTCAGGTCGCTAATACCTATCCAAAACCGCTTTACCTGTCTGCAAAATACCCACTTGATTTCAACGGTTTGTCACCTTACCTTTTCTAACACAATTTAGAAGCTCCTTCTAACCTGTTCAAGCTAATTCATCCACGCTGACCTCCATCCTCTCGACTAACCGATACATTACATGTTCTAACGCAATTGTCAATGGAACCCCTAACCTATTCAGGTATACCTTTCCCCCTGCTACAGGCTGCAACCGTACCTGCTCTCTAAAGTAATGAACTCGCAGCGCTTCCACAGAGAACAAACCTAAGCTCAAGCGTCTCTTCAGTTCAACATTCTCAACAAGGGAAATCCTTTACAGCATCGACCAACAGCATCTCCTTTAAGCCACTCCATGTCATCGAACTTGGTTAGCTTGGTATAGAGCTGCGACAGGTAACGTAATTTCTCGCTATCATATGTCTGCGGCATAGCTAGCGTGGCAATGTAAACTCTCAACGGCATGTAACTCAATTTGTTTTTTTTTTTTTTTTTGGAACGACTAGAGACGTGAACGGCTGCTGTTGCAGACAGCGCTCCAGTGCAGCTTAAGACATACGTTGAAAAAAGGAGGGGATCCATCAGGGTAGACTCTGAATGGCTGCAAAGGAATTGACGTTCTTATTGCAACGCGTCCGAAAGATAGCAGATATCCTGCATCATCGAAGTACAACACCAGTGTATTGACATCCCTTAGTGAGTTAAGTTAGAAATTAAAGGAGACAATTGAAAGGCATTCGCCTCAAAGCTCCGACAACAAAAAGTTCGAGAATACGCACAAAGAATACTGAAAAATTATTGCGTGGTAATGTCATGATTGCTCTAGAAAATTGGGGAAAATATCAAACCTTCATTTGGCTACTGAAGATTCAGACATATTGAGCATGAGTAAAATTCATCTCTACACATCTGACTTCTGCGGTGGATGACGTTCCAAGAGAAAGGAGAAAGTATTACAATAGTAGTTTTATTCGAGACAGTGAACACATCACCGTGTATGATTAAACATAAGTGGAAACACTATGGAGTTCATTAATTGTATCGTATAGACAAGCATCCGCATTCTCTATGGTTGGTACTAATGTGCACAATTCATCAATTGTCGCTCTTGTATTTTTATAATGGAAGAGGACGAAAAATAAAAGTATATAAGGGGAATCAAAGAGGGGCATATACATCGGATATATTGCAGAAGCAAATCGACAAAGAATAGGAATGACAAAATTTACATCGTCAGTACGCTAAGGAACTGCTCGGAAGCCGTGTGGACAGAGAAGAAAGAAAAACAAACAAAATTAAGGTAACCTTTATAGAGTCCTGCCGCCTTACGAGTCAGTATTAAGGTACTAAATGTTAGGACAGGCGAGACGCACTAAGCAAACCTTATGGCATATTGTCCATCATGGCCACGAAATGGCTCCGGGAGGAGATGTTACCTATGGCTGGCCATCTTTTATCGTCCTCGGCTAACCGCACGATGGTAACAAGCCGACATTCAAAAGAAACACTCGCTCCAGTTGGGGCTGGAAATCTGTTCACGTTACGGTATAAAAATTTGAAACTAAGACTATATCATACCTATAAGCTACAGAAAGATCAGACGAAGTGTAGAAAAATATCACTCAAATAATATCAAAGTTGACTATATACTTTATAACAAGATGAAAAGAAAGTGATAACTACATTTTAACGACAATTCTCCAAATACCCACCCCTAGCTTTCACTACGCGTCTTCATTGTCGGCGACAGCCACAGGTGGTACGGGTATAGGAAAAAAGCCCCGGTAGGAAAAAGCCCCAGATGAAAAAAGCGACCCGGAAAAAATCCCGAGTAGGAAAAACCCCCGCCTATCTCCTAATGTATACATTTATTACCCATACTTAGTTATTTTGCAGCAAGTTACAGTAAAATATAGTCAAATTGTTGTCCTGTACTGCATTTACTTACCCTAACGAAACGAACCCCTAACCTAGTCTAGTTTTTTTTTTTTAATTGAACGCGGCCTAACTAAACCCAATCTATTCTGATAAAACATTACTTAGCTTCTTCTAATCTAACTTAACCTAACTTCACCTAACCTCAGCTAACTTGACCTGAACATTTTTATAACTGCGATTTAGAGAAAACCAGGCCTCGCCCGCCTAACATTGCTTAATAGTTTGAATCCATGTGTAACCAACTTTTCGTATCTAAGCAATTTTTACCCGATAAGCCCAAGAAGCAAAGAGTGCAACGGGATGATTCAATGGGACTAAAATAAAATTTGGCCGTGACCGCATGTAGCCAAATGGCGTCACACCGACGTGTCGAAGTACTGTATTTGAGGGTCGGACGTAAGGCCTTTGAAGGTTGGGTTCTTTTCCTAACCAAAAATGTAATCAGTGTTAGATTCTTGACGCGAGAGAAACAATAGGAATAGTTATTGCTCAAACTTTCTGTACTTGACGACAATCATTTTACTATGTTTTGTGTATATGGGTGCAACTCCAGTATATAGCTGGCCGGTCAGGATCGGGAAATTGAATGAATTAAGTCCAACAACTACGGTGGTATGTCTAAATATGTTTTTGATGAGCAGTGTAACTGAATATGAAGCGTAAATGAGGTTTCACTTCATACCATTTACTGGACCATACCGGCCCAGATTTTGCCTCTAGTGCTGTGATTTTATACTTGTTTGTTGTTCAATTATTAGGTATTCTCTTCGTTTTTTATTTGCCTAACGGATGATGTTCGTGACTGATGCTGAGTTTTCAGGCGAAATTGATTAGAATACTCATAGGCTGCTTAGTCGGAGCGCTCGTCGATTTTGAGGTGATTGATGGAGTCACTGTTTGATGCTAGTTTGTCGCGAGTGGTCCCGTTACGCTTTTCGCTTCTTGGATAGGGTTAACTCGAGATACCCGATGTACAAAATGTAAAAACTGGGTTCCTATACATATAGGGTAACCTAACCTCATTAACAAAAACTAACCTCACCTAAGTTAATATCACTAATTTGATCGTATCTAACCTCACCTAACCTAAGCTCACCTGGCTAAATCTAACTTAACCTCACATAACCTATTTTAGGGGTTCTTGCAACCCATTTGCGCACATGCATACTCTAGGTCAAATTTAGCTAAGCACAATATATTTTAGTTTTCCTGAATATGCAGTATTCAATTGAATGAGTAAGGTACTCAAATATAGCTTCAAGAGAAAAAGGGGCTTTTTTCCTACGGGGCTTTCTTCCGGGTGGCTTTTTTCTTCGGGGCTTTTTGTTACCAGGGCTTTTTTCGTGATACCGGTGGTACAGATCTTTTCTGGCGAGGTATATTTTCCTACACACGGAGATATCTCCACGATAATAAATTAATATTTACTTGCAATATGTTGACAGCCATCCCATGAATAAGCAATGGTACTCCTGAAGCTGTGCGTGCCATATGGGGTGTATAATGGTAGCCAACGTGTGAATGAGGAATATCTAACCATGAGTCTGACTAGATTTAACTACCTTTTTAAAAAAGTAACTGCAACCGACGTTGAAAAAATGTCGTGACCTAATAGCAGGCGACTCACAAAGTGTCACCTGAGGGGACGAAACATACCAACACCCACGCCCTTCCACCACCGCTGTCGGCGTCACACTGAGGGCAGCAACAAAACGAGCACGGAGCAATACACCGGCCTCGCGCCAAACACGGAAGGACAGATCCACACAGAGACAAGCTGAAAACTATACATTCTCGGAGATCCACAGCGGGCTGTAAAGATACTTCCACTGTTAAAGAGATTTTTGTGTGTAACATTACTTTAATTTAGTCTATCAAAGAGGAACACTTGAATGAGTAAATGCGTAGATTTTAATCTCAAGGAAAACTACCACTCCAAGTAGCAAATCCCTATCTGATAAGACAAGGCTTGAGAAATTTCAAAACCTCTCTTGTTTTGCACCATGATTCAAAATCTCACTATTAATAGTTTGAAATATATTGTTTATAATAAATATATTCTTATGACTAATTTCTGAAAAGTAAAACATTTTCATGGGCATAACAGCAAACGATAGCGTAATCGGATATTTGCAAAAGAAAGTTAAGACGCAAAGGGATACTTTTAACAAAAGAAGAAGTGTCAATAATTATCAACACTGATCAGCCTGTACAACGTTCGTAATAATATTCGAAAGTAAAGGGAAACGCACGGTGAAATAGTTGTCTTCGTATCACTTATCATTGCTAGAAACACTAATAAACAGTCATATAGAGCAAGGACCTCAAAGCAATGAGCTTTATACGAGATGCATATTGCCAAACAACGTACTAATACGCAGTAAATCAGCAGTGTCAATAACGACCGGAAAGCGTGGGCCGCTGCAAATTAAACTTCCAACAGCAATTAAGCGCGCTTCCAAACACGACACTGAAGAGCAAAGTCAATATTTTTCGGCGTCAAAGGCCGACGTAATGCACGAGTTCCGTTTTGATCTCGGGAGAATAAGTTTCAGGCTCAGCGACGAGAGTTTGAAATATTTTGAAAGCTGAGAAAAAACTAAAGCCGCCCTTACCAATGCCGATGACGCGCTGTGATGGGAAGTTGAGGGAAGACCAAACCGTTGGTCTCACCAGCGCTGTGATGTGCATTTGCCGCAAAAGTGATGGATTCGTCCATCTCACTTGATGACATGAACTTGACGAAAGACAGAACTGTTTATCCCACACGAAAGGCAAAAGTATCGGTCGTCCCATTCACGTGATGATGGGAACAAGAGCCGTTGAAGATAGACTACAAAGTTAGCATCCCTCTAGCCTTTATAGGAACTTTGAAACAAAGACTGAATGGAGGCCTATTCAAAGAGAGATGTGATATGATTATTCATTCAAAACGCTCGTCGCCCTGAAAAGATGACGTGAACTTAAGACAGCTCGGGAGCTGTTAGTCTCACTTAAGTTGTCTTGGAGCCTCTCGGCTCAGGTCCAGCAGCGGAATGCAATAAAAGCCACGGCGTCATGACAACATAGGGAGGGAGTCCTGCCTCTTTGAGAACGCATAACGCTCATCGTCGTGGTTGGAGGCAACAGATCATTCAAGATATACGCGGTTATTTTGCTACAAAGATAATCAGAAATATTAAAGATGACGAAAACAAATACATGCAAACGATTAGCGACTCGTCTACTAAGCTACTAGTCCAATACTTGAAAAGATGAATTGCTCTAAAATACGTAATATTTTGCCTTGGTCGTTGAAGAAGAGAAGTCTTAAAACTTGGAGAAAAATACGTTGCCCGAAATTCAAGCGTAACCAATATTGAGGCTGCACTCTCTCTCTCTCACAAGTGATCAAGCATAATAAGCAACGATTTCAGTGCAGTGAAAACGAAAAACAGTAAAATCTGGAGATTACAACTGTACAGCAAAGTAATAGGGTAATGCCAGTAACTTTGCTGGTTTCACCCCAAGTAACAAAACTCGCATCTTCTACAAATAAATGAATAAGACTTTCCTTAAGACAATGCACATTCAAAAAATAAAACTAGTAAACTTAAGCTTTGGGTAAGTGAGAAGTGTTCCCAAACAATATTAAATCATGTGAAACTTTAATTAAAACAATACTCAAGTGAGCACTGGCGCACGACAAGTTCACTGGGCTGGGGATAATCAAGCAGCAGCTAGCTCGTTGCAAACCCATTCCATTATTTATGGAACTTTTCTGAGGAAATTTATCACGAGTGGAGGAGAGACGCTCTCAAAAAGGCGTTCCGAGTTCCCGGCGAGCAATGGAATGCAATAAAAGCCGAAGCGCCCATGACAATTCACTGAGTTCGGCCTTATTGTACTTCCACTCGAAAACTTCTGCACGTCCCTTAATATTTTCCTCGCAAAGACAGACCAGCAAGTTGCGAAGGCGCACCTGCCGGCAATAAAAGATAAACTTTATCAATGCTTTTACCTAAGGGCGCTAAGTTTTCCAAGAATTCGCCGCTTTCACCTAAAAAATATTCGCGCTGGGCGAAAAAATTCCTTCCACGCAAGTTCAGGGGGAAAGTCTAAAAGAGGCGCCACAAGGAAAACAACTTAATAACATCGAGGCACTCAAATTTTAATGAGCTGTCTTACTCGAAAGGATATTTAAGACACAGAAATAATTTAATTTATTTCTTTGCAAAAGTGTTAGCCTAAATACAATGATTAAACTTACCGAATGAAAAACTTATATTAACCTACGCGCAAGTTCTACTTTTAACGAAAGCAATATTTTGGCCCAAACACATTTATTGCAGTTTTCGGATAAAAAATAACCGATAAACGTATTAGTATAAAAACGGTAACTCCAACAGGGAAGAAAATTTTTCACCCTAATTATGTTATTCGAACATAAATAATTTATCTAGTCATGTGCCAGTCGAAGCAGAAGAAAAAGACCACTTGCATACATCGACCGTTATGGGAAACCTGGATGCCTACCAGAATACTCAGACTCGAGAAAACACTAAAAAAGTGCCTACAATTAAGTATATTAACAAAAAAGATTGTGCACGGGACTCTAAAAAATACATGCTTGCCTGCCCAAGTGCACAAACATACCAAGCAAAAAAATCTTGTACAGAACACAAAAGCATTGATGAGACACTTCAAGTACAACTCTCAAGCTTAGAACATGAGGGGGCGCAACAGTACACCAACAGCACAAAAGTTTATTGAAACCCCCTTCAAGTGAACGAACTACTTATTTTTGGCTCTAAAGCCTAGCAAATAAGTAAAGTTAGTTGACAAAACAAGCACAACTCAACGTGTAGCTGGGATAGGAAACCTGTCCAAGAAGAGATATGACATTTTCTACTCAACAATACCCTCCAGCCTGTATGAAAAATTAGTATGAAAAACTGCCAAACTATAACAAAAATATTTACATAAGGCTGAGATAGGAAGCTCGTCAAAAAAGACTAAGGACAAACTACATTGATAAGGATGAAGCTTGCCAAAGTACACCAAGTTATTGTAAAGCTGGGAAGATTATAGAATTTCGAAATTCAACCATTTTCTTGTAGACGCTCTATTCTACACAAAGAGCATGTAGAGAGCCTGTCGAAAAGGAGAATAAGCTATTTTTTACCCTTCAAGAGATAAAAAAAATAAAGCATGGAGGCTTGCCAAAGTATGCCTACTCTACACACGGCTAGGGAAGCCTGCCGGAGTCCAAATAAGCTGCTCAGGAAGCAAAAAGAAGCGATGCTATTGATAGGGCCTCAGTACTCTGGAGCGCCGATACCATCACTCAAACCACCCACCCGTGTCGATTTATCCGCCACCAACTGAGCCAAGAAACCTATAGAGTTGCTCCGACCAAAACATCGTGCAGAGAAAAAAAAAAATTGGTTACACACTGAAGCGTACTTTTGAGAAAGTTCCAACATCAAAATGAAATGGTTCAATATACTAGGCTCTAAACAACAACAACAAAGTGCTTTTGAAAAAATTATAACTGGTCACTAACGAGAGTTCTATGCATGAATTCTAAGCACAAAAAAGATATTGCGGTATGTTCGGATCACGAAAACGCACGTTTTGTGCCAGTTATTAACACTGATGTTGTTAACACAAAAATGCTTTTTAATGCAAGTTGTAAGCACAAAAAGGACGTTTTAACGTAAGCTCTGAAGAATAAAGTACAATCTTTTTGCTGTCTTCCGAGTACCAAAGCGCATTATGTTTAGTAAACTTTGAGCGCCGATACGTAGTGCTGCAAAACTATTCATTGGGAAAATGCATGATTTGGGAAGAAATTGTCATGCAGGACGGAGCATTAAGGTGATGCTTAATTCATTACACATATAAAATATATAATCTAGTTAACTTAAGCTTCCCTAGCTACGACACGGCGAAAGTGTTCTAGGAAAGGACGAAGAGAAAACGTATAACATGTAGATAGCAACGTGGAAAAGCGCACGAGAGCGCGCATGGAAGCCGTACGTAAAGAAATAAGAAAAAGAAGAAAGCATCATCAATAGGAGTAGGGAAAGGAAAGGGAAGAAAGAAATGGGGGCACCACAAACAGGCATTGCGAGGTGCAGCAAAAGCTAGGGTAAAATATGGGTTCCTATATAGCGGCGCGACTCGTCATATCACTGACAGCTAAAGCTAATTAACCGAATTCATTGACTTATTTTGGCCTCCCAGAGGAGACTCTGAATTAATTTTGATAACTTAACCACTTAAGCTCGTAATCAGCAAATATACGCGAGAAAAATTATCCGACAATTCGTAGGGGGTAGATGTGTACGGGCTATGTAGAGAATTTTCACAAAAAGAGTTCTATACCAAACCCTTTCAAACACAGAAGCCGGGGAATCCCCATAGCTGTTCATAGAAAACAGTGAAATAAAAAAAGTTAGAAAATGTTCAGTTTCGGGTTTGAAGAGGTCAAGCCAAGAATTCTTCAACGCATACACTTGAAGAGGTAGCCATAACGAAAGTTTACAGAGACTGAAATGTGATAGGAGATCGAGCGAATAACGTGTAATTGTTAAGTGTAACGCGATGACGTTAGAGAGATGGCCAAAGTCAATAGTCAAGAGCTTGATTAGAGAAAAGAAACGCGCTGAAACTGTACTGTGTTATTTTATACTTGCTCCACGAATGTATGTATAATAATGCTTTCCAACATTCCTACCAAGTGAGGTGCGACTGGACCTGCAGGACACCAGTTTCGTATGTCGCTGCGGAACATAGGAAAAGGAATGGAACACTGCTGCACAAGCCTTGAAGGTCATGTTAAGGCAGACAACAGTATTGGGTCGGAACTTTTTGAAGCATCCGCTCCAGAAGTGGATCACATTTTGGAATAATATCATCACGATGATGCTGAATTTGTTCATGACGTTCGTGTGGCCCAAGGTGTTGCGAAACAGCCCACTAATACTGATGAGAAAGTTGGAGCTAGAACCAATAAACATGTCGAACGACCTGATGAGGGCCGGGGTCGTACAAGAGGACGAACTAGGGGTCATGCTGGGAACTGTGTCGCAGGGCCGCGGCCGAGGCAGAAGATTTACAGCAAAACCAGTAGAGAGTCTCGCTGACGGAGCACAGTCTAACCACGGCACGATGCGTCAGTAGGACGAAATGGCACAGGATGGTAGAAACCACATCGACCAAATGTTACCTACGCCGAGCACAAGATTTCATCAGACAGCGACGAGATGTCTCCAATGACGCGTATTGTACTCTAACTACTGCCACATTTAAGCACATTTACTACAACTGCTTTGGGTGATCTTGTTATTCTGAAAACCAAACAAAATGAAATGACGTTTACAATTCGGTTCCCAAGGTGAACTACCACAATAAATCACAGCGGGGGCCTAATGTACCGCAGCAGGCGGAATAACGAAAACAAGTATGTTAGTAGGATGGAGGTTATAAAGGAACAGTTTTGGTCAAGTTTTACATTGAGCAGCTTGTTCTTTGCATGGCTACGTTGGCTAAAAGAGAAACAAGCAAGTAACATGAAACTAGCTCCCTACTCCCTAGAAGCCTCAGGACTGACATTGATAACTTATCTATACTGGTATCTATCATCTTCATCACAGTACTCGGTAAAGGCACATTTCTACAGAGACGAACCACTCAAATACTCGACAGACAAACAGCACCTGTGCTTCCCTAAAAGCTTTCTTGGAGGCAAATATGCTGCTGAAAGACTTCGGTAATGCAAATCTTTAAGAGCAAGCCACCTTAACATTCTGGGGCCAGATGACGGCTGCATTCTTTGAAGCTCCGTTTGAGACAAAAATACTGAAGAAAATCATGGCCAATGGGCATTATTAAGCCCACAGCTAGGCCTTCTTAAAATTCCAGAGCTCAAGACAACTGCATTTTCAAGAACTGGCATCTTCAGAGGAAATGGGAAATGCTAGTGAACGACTGTGTTCGTCTGAACACGCACTGCACATCTAATGTAATATTCCACAACTCAATGATGCAGTTCGCGGGACTGAAGTCTACCTCGAGCGAAAACACTGACGGAGGACTTTGGTAATGCGAATCATTGCGCGTGTAAGTTATCAAAATATTCTACAGTCAAATCACGCCTGCCGCAAAGTTCCTACAGTATCTCCGCTCAAGACAAAATGGCAATAAAGAAATGAGCTCAATATAGATCTTTAGTGCAATAGCCCTCTCTACATTCCACAGTTAAAGTACACTTCTATTCTTGGAAAGCTGGACCCCTGTTCGAAACGAAAATGTTACAGGGAGGGACTCAAAATAATAAAGGGCTTCAGGTGCAATAACCTTCTAAATTGCACAGCTAAAATGACACTTGGGTTTCCAGGACCTGCATGGGATCTAGCCCAAGACAAAACGCTGACATGACCATGCGCATCATTACTTTCAACCATCAAAGTATTCCACAGCCAAATGACTATTCCCAGAACCAGGAGCTCTATCCAAGGCATAACACCCCGGAAGTGACTGACGGCGATGCAGTCATTTTGTTCATCGATTCCTACTCAGTCATTAATTCTGCCCCGATAGCTCTTTTGCAGACGAGAACTCGTGGTGTGGATGCAGTTTCCAGAGAAACGAACTAGAACTGTGGATGTGGTCTCCAGAGACATGTGGACGAGCAGTGTGGTTCCCGAGATAAGAGAAGAGCTCGAATCGTGCATGTGGTTTTCAGAGATAAGTGGTCGAGCTGTGGATATGGTCTCTAGAGCCAAGAAATTGAGCCGCAGGTGCGGTTCCTAGAGCCAAGAACCCGAGCTACGGGTGTGGTTTCCACAGCCACGAAAGAGGCATGCATCGATAGCCTTATACCAAAGCAAGGCAACGTAAGGGTTTCCCTGGTACGTGGCGCCACTCCGCACATTATAGGATTGGCGAACCTAACCCAATTCTGGGGCATAAGACGCACCCTTGAGGAGAGAGCGACCGCATGATGCAATTTGACAATAAATGTGATTTTCAAAATAATCAGTGGTGAGGAGTTTTTGTCCGCGGCTGAACATCAATTTCGCTTATTTATTGAGTTTGTCAATTCGTCTGAATGTGTAGGTACCACATTTCTCTGAATGCTCCTGACACACGCACACTCATACAAGATTGTTTTTTCTTATTCGTTTCTAAAGGAATTTTAACAACTGTCGGCCGGTCGCGTGCCCTTGCTCAGTGAGGTTTCTATAGAAGCCCAAAAAAGAAGCGTATTCTCTTACATAAGACGCTCTAACAGTGCGTGTCCTGGGCCAATAAAGCTCAACGAAAGCCACACTTCAAGCATAATTTCACTCGCGTACCCCATGGTTGGCGAATCATTTTACGAGCAAACCAGATAGAACCGACCAATACTCAATACTTTGCAAGTGCAGTAGAATTAAAACAATCTAAAATTGATACAATTTTTATTCGGTTAGTAAAGAGTATGTATGTATAAGTAATTAATTTCTTGAAATATGCGTAGACACCCAGAAGACTTTCAATAAAAATCTTCCTTATAAGTAATTAAGCGTGAGGATAACCATTTTTAAACCCGGTTTCTATCAAGGCGGGATTCTACGAATACTAGTGCAATTTTCACTATTTAAGTCGCACTCCTCAAAACACACATACGCTTGTAAACAAAATTCCAATGTAACAATCCTATAACGGTTCGTTAAGTACTGATCAACAACTTCACTGTAACTGTAGAACCTATGCAGTAGTGACTCATTTAGTCGAATGACTCATTATTCAACTAGAAAATTCGGGAAATCTAACTATATGGACACGTTACTCGAACCTATTTCTGATGTTTGAACGCCCGAGACATAATGCGTGCATTGAAGTGGTCACCCGCAAACAGTTTCCTAAGCACGTCTTTCGCAACTGAAAAATTTCGTTAGTAAACAGTCTTCAAAACCAAATAATATTAGAGCATAAACACGTTAACCAGCGCATGCCTGTGCGGTAACGCTTTCACACAGCGCCCAACTGTGTAACACTCTCACTATAAATTTTTACATAGAATAGCTGCAATAGGACGATCTGCTAACTGTCCAAACGTGCACATGTAGAGTGAAGCCTCATGTCAGTCACGTGGAGTGTTGCATCACCAACAATAACTTTCTGAGATGATTTGCGAATCTTATTTAAAATTACGTGACTAATGCATTACTGTCGTTACAGAAAAAAGTTTCAGCGTCCGTCTCCACAACAAAGGCGATCTTACCGAGCAAGAAGTCAGGTCGAACTTAAGGCAGTGTCGGCAAGTCTATTGGTTGCCTACGTGTAGGCTATGACATATTTTGCCGGCTGATTACTGTGCTCAGATCAACTAGTGCAATTATGATAACTAGCTGGACCCGTGAAACTTTCACGGCTTTGCAAGGCCTTTCATACAGACTCGTGAAATTTTCATATTTTAGCATGGAGACACCACACTTGTTCTTCAACACCGAGACTCGATATGTGATACATTAT
>LQNS02278125.1:30982747-30994109 GCA_001587735.2 Parhyale hawaiensis
ATTTCGCATGTAAGGCCAAATGCGCGCTGAACATTGAATTCAGGCGTAACACACGAAGGAAGGAAGGAACGAAGGAAGGAACGAAGGAAGGAACGAAGGAAGGAACGAAGGAACGAAGGAACAACGCTATTAATATTATAGATAGCTTAAAAGCAGAGCTGGGGCTACAGAACTTCGGTATTTCGGTAGAACCGGCGGTATTTTCATCTACCGAAATACTGAATCTTTTCTGAATCTCCTACCGATACCGAATGGATATACCGAATGACTTTCTTCGGTATATTTGAATTTCCGGGCCGACAAAAGAAGCTTCTTATCCCAATATGCCCCACCGTCTTTCCTGGAAGACATTAGGAAAATTCTATTGATTTTCGTTCAATTCAGCTTATTCACGCTACAGGTACTGCACTTCATTGATGAGAACAGAGGCTGAGCTGAGAGAATTGGGCGTAGTGTGTCATAATGTTTCACTCACTCAAGTGTAACGTCTTTCCGAACTTAGTGCAGCGTGAACTGAAAGTGAGAGATCATACACTCCGTATAGTGCTGTTCATTTATTTGCTAATCGTCGTCAATATAGAGAGCCACAATGATTCATACACGTGTAAAAACGTTTGAGCATTCCTTTGAAGAAAATTTATACAAAAAACTTAGTTTGATAAAGTGATACGAATAATACACGTATAATACAGTGGGCGGTTTCGCCAAAACTTTCATGTATACAATGGATCAACCAGATTCTATACTAGGCTACCTCGTCCACATGCCGCATTGCAGGAGTTGTTGCTAAGAAAAACTATAAGCGATGCATCAGCGCGTTTCTGATGAGTTCTGGAACATTATTGCAGATGGCATCGCCCTAATACACATATATATAAGGAGTTTTCTGAAATCGACAAGGCCGGTGGGCATGTTTCCTCTGTTTTACAAGCAGCTTGCTGACGTTCTGGCCCCTAGGCTAGCAGTGATGTTTCGGCGCCTGATACGGTTATGAAATTTTCCCCGTTGTTGGCATACTGGGAATATTACTTCCATTCCCGCGGGTAAAGCGTCGCCCCAAGTCGCCAACTACCGGCCCATTACGCTGACGCCCATTTTATCGAAAGTGTTCGATAAATTGGTCGCTTGTACGCTTGGTCATTTTACTGAGGTTATGGGTTTGCTGCCTGCTGGTCAGTTTGCTCATAGAACTGGCTTGGGTTGTTGTGACGCCTTGTTGTCGGTGCCACACCATTTACAGTCTGCGCTAGATTATCGGTCTGAGGCAGGCCTTTTACAGTTGGACTTTAGCTCGGCGTTTGACAGGGTCAACCACAGGGGTCTATTATACAAGCTGGAGTCGGTTGGCGTTGGTGTTAAGGTTTTGCCAATCATTCGTGATTTTATTTCTGAGCGAACGCAAACTGTGTCTGTTGACGGCGTTTTGAGTTCCTCAGTCACGGTTGAGTCTGGCGTCCTTCAGGGTAGCGTGCTTGGCACCCTGTTATTCGTTCTATAAACTAGTGACATGTTCTCTTTGCTAGAAAACACGATGATCAACTCTGCCGACGATTCCACTTTGATAGCAGTGATACCTGCTCCCCGCATGCGCAATGCTGTCGCCCAGTCTCTGGATAGGAATTAGTCAATCATTAGTGCATAGTGCTCGGCCCGGAGTACGAAGCTGAATGCCAGTAAGACCAAGTCTATGATTGTCAGTCGGTCTCGGACACTTGCACCGCAGCATCCACATCTGGAGATAGATGCCACTTTGCTTCAGGGGGCTAGCTCTTTGGAGATTCTTGGTGTTGTTTTTGATCAGAAGCTTATTTTTCAGCCGAATATTAGGTGACTGGTGCCACGTGCTTTCAGTAAGATTGGGCTCCTGCGCAAGGTGAATTTTGTGTTTGGTGACAGTGAGGTTGTCTGGAAATGCTTTTACGCTTGTTAGCTGCCTGTGTTACAGTATCACTCACCGGTCTGGGTTTCAGCAGCTGACAATCACTTACGTCTCTTGGACTGACTTGTTAGTTCGGCCAGCAGGCCGAACTCTGTATGTTTTGTAAGGTGTACAATAATGGGAGGCATTGGTTTTATTCTTCTGTCCCGGCCCTCAAAGTTTCTAGGAGAATTACACGTGCTGCGGTCGGTCCGCACTCTTTGACGTCGGAGAATGTTAGGTGCCGAACTAATCAGTTCGGTCGGTGCTTCGTACCCTGATCTGTTAGGGTTTGGGACTCATTGCCGGCATCGGCTTTCGGTCGTGTTGGCCTGCAGTCGGTTAAGTCAGCTGTACATGGCTTTCTATTGAATTTGCATTAGCAGCATTTCACGCTTCTCGGTGTTGCAAACTTGCAAGTGCTTCATTTGGGTAATGCTTCCTAACCGTGGGAGCCCGGGCCCGAAGTTTTAATTATAATACCATACCGAATCATTCGGCATATTTTTTGGCAAAATACCGAACCGAATGACCCGTCTTTTAACTACCGAACACTGATACGGCGGTATAGAAAAAATACCGAATCCCAGCTCTGCTGAAAAGTTTATTGACTGCCTCAAAGTCAGGACAAAGAAATGTACTCTCATGCAGTGTCCCAGTCAGGATAGAAAAATCTAACTGCATCTTACTCAAGGTGAACAGCGGTGCCCTCGCTGCAACTACCTAAAATGTACAGTCGATAGCATCGCATACCTACTATTTTCAAATAGGGCCCAAAGAACGAGCCAAAATGCAGTATAGCTTCTAATGATGGCACTACCCGGTCTTTGTGTCGAACGTGACTTTAGTGAGAAGCTGTGTCTCGTGCATTTGTACCATATTCTACTATGTGTATCTAAGAAAGTATAAAATATCTAGGCAGGATGCCGATAGAAACGTGGAACCAGTGGACAAGAGTGTTTCCATGCAAGACCAACGTGCTTGGGAATATCATCTGGTAAGAAGAGGGAGCAATCGACACAAAGCAAGAAATAGAAACGCGATTAACGCAGTAGGCGTGGTTTGTTAGTAATTCTTTTCCTGATAGGCAATAGCTCATACTAACAACGAAGCAGCTGTGACAACTAAAGCTTGTTTAATAGAAAAACGAATGAACACTGCCAATGAATTATGAGCTTCAACGCATCTAGTACATCCGTTGACGTGTAGGAGAGATGTTAAGACTCACCTATAGACCGTTACTTAACAGATGACTTGAAACATTTGAACAGCATTTATTACGAAAATGAGAACAGTGATGGCGTTACATTAATGAACATTGGAAGCTATTTGTTATCCATACAATGCACACCTTCATCGACGGGTTAAGACACGCTTTCTTTTCACATGGCAATCAATGTTCCGACTGTCGGCCGCACTTCTCTTTTACCAGCAACACTCAGAAAATATCACCTATGGTCGATTATGTATTAGACATACGGCGTTTGCATGAAATACGTAAGACACGCTTTCTCTTGCACAAGAGAGCCTATATTCGATTGTCAGCGACGTAAGGTGTCAGTAGCACACTCTTTTATCAGCAATAGTCCGCCGCATGTTCGTCATGCAAGGCGTGTTGCACACTACTTAGTCGAGGCACGTTTCCTCTTTCACAATAGGGCCTACATATCCGGCGGTCAGCTGCGTTTCCTCTTTTAATAAGGCGCCCAAAGTTGAGGTGAGAAGCCATGTAGAGCGGCGGCTTCCAAACTTTGCGTGATTGGCTTCCCGCTCGGCGCCTTGGCACCTGTAGCGCTCGACCTCAAAATTTTTGCGCCTGTCAGGCGGAAATGCTGGAAGTGCGCCACCAACTTTGATTGCTATGTCGATGGGAGCGCCTCTTCCAAACAGAACAGGCAATTACGGGGTTGCCGGTTACGGCGATGTGAGAAATTTGACCAATTGTCAATCGGAACAATGTGCTTGCGGCCGCGACAATGCTAGGTGACTATCAACTTTGAACGTGTTGCATGAAAGATCATTTTTGCAAAACCTAACATTTTTTATACGACGTGACACAAGCAAGAAAAATGTTCAGAACTGAAGAAAAAAAGTGAAACAGAAGCCAGAACAAAGAGTTTATCATCCATAAGACTGACTTCATGAAGTAAGTGGATGCTCGACTATTTCATGAATTACCTCGAAAGTATAATAGCAAAAGCGGTAAAACCTGCATTTTTTATGAATGGTTGAGCTACTATTGAGCAGCGTTCAATAGCACTATTTAAATAGCAGGGTAGATGTTTCGAGCAACTGCTATAACCCAAACAAAACTTGAGGGACATACCCGTTCATGTGGCTTTTGTTTCAATTCCCGTCAATTATTGAGATATAAGCGACGCGATAACCACCGCATTGTCTTACACTATAAGAGTTTATATGATAGTTAAACCTGCCTCCCATGCAACGGTGTTTTAACCCTAGAGAAACTACCGGACTTCAAAAACGTTCCAAAAATTGCTATTTCGAAACGATGTTTAGTCCCTCGGAACAGGGTTAAAAAAAAGTGGAAGAAACCAGTAGCTGGTTACCGTGTGAAGTAAAACAACGAACTAAGATACGCGTACACTATAGGGCGTCACGAGAACTTTTCAATTAGGAAAACAGAAGAAGAGCAAGAGCAGTAAAGGGTCTGGCAGTGACTGTAATGATATATATGATACAATCTACGTAAAGAATACAGTTACCACTACAACGATAAGGTTTTACTAAAAATATATATATATATATGACTGCTTTGACTCATTTTGCTCATCATTATGGGGCTATCAGGTTTATAATGACATTATGAGAAAACACAGGTAATCAGGTATCTATTTTAGAATACTCAATCAATCAGCCAGCGATGAAGAACGAGCATATACCTAGCGTGCACAATAAAAAAGAAAGAATCACAGTGGCCACGCGTAAGTACAACATTTTTAAGGCGCGTAACTCGCCCCAACATATACCGTAACTAACGTAGGTAATGAGTACAATGGAAGCGCTACCATACACAATACAGCAAAGACATTCGCAGTCCACTGCGAGAGCACAGACTCAACCAGAAACGGGGAGCGCGAGAGAGTCACAGTTGTTACGTGAACCTTCCATCTTTGACGCCATAGCTCGGACAATTTGTAATTGACTGTTGCCGTGTACTTTTCTGTGGTACAAACCATTGCATGTGGATTTTCCCGGTTGGGTGTTCCCTCAAGTTCACTATCGTTACAGCTGCCAAAGTTCACTTCACAATCTGAAAAAAAAAAACGGGCAGGAGCGACAATACAACGAGCCTGACAAGAACATCAGGGGAAGCGACACCGATTAGGCAAGCCTATTTTGCTACAGATGCACCAAGAAATCCATAGCCAGACAGCAGTCGAAAACAAGGTTTCGGAGATCACAGCCTTTGCCGCTACATGGATATATGGTAAAATTCATGGGCGACGAACGAAAAACAGTAGTCGATGGGATGAGTGTGCAAATATGACTATAGTCTAACCATTTTATCAAGGCAATAAGGTCGTGGTCAAATTCCTCAATAGCGGTGCCAATTCTATGGGCATTACTCAGATTTTGTCCTGCCCATATCTTAGCCACGCCCACTACCTGTATATAGAGAAATCTCAGAAATACCCATAAAACTGGCACCGATATTGAGGAATTAGACCACGACCGAACTGCCTCGATATAATGGTCATACTATAGTTGCAACATATTAGCTGTACTTATGACGCGTTACGTTATGTTGCTTGCGGACACGATATGGAAAACAAGGAACTAAGGAAGAAGAATGCAGAGGTAATATTCACGAGTTCGAGTTACGGAGGTGAAATCTAGAGCTGCGATGGGTGCTCCTACCTATGCTTGCTGGTCCAGGCGATTTTTGAACGTGTTAACCGCCTGTGCTCTATTAACTTCAGAAGCGAGTCTGCAGCAAATGTTCGCAATGAATTATGGGATAAACTGCCGACCATGCATGTCCATTTATTTGATGATTATGTTTCGAGTTTTTGTCCATTCTTTCGGAAGCGATCATCATAACACCTAACACCCAATGCCCACTTTGCTTCTTTCCCGATTTCATGCTCCTGCTTTGTTCTGATCTTCCTCTTCTTTCTCGGCTTGCTGTTCCCGTACGCGTTGATCATGTGTAGGAGCACCTTCGTGCATGGGTTCCCCGTTTCTCTTGGCATGCTGTATGTCTCTTGCTCTTTCCTGTGCCATATCGTTCTGTTCGGGAGCGGAAGCTCAAACTTCCTAACTAGCTAGGTAGCTGCGGACATTGCGCGCTGCATAGTTGTGTCGAGGTACCAGAGATCGGTCCCCACACCGGGCGCGGTCTTTCTCGGGACACTCGGCGCGCTGAATCGGGGCTTTTGTTTGAGCACGTGGCAACCGTGGGGGTACTTTCCCTGGGGCAGAGGGGTGACTGGTCGTTGGGCCTTACGCAATGGTTCTTAGCGACCATTCGTCGGCTGCAGCTGCACTCACTCCTCTGGGGCCTGTTGGTCTCTGTCTGCCGCACGAACCAGTGCAGCTGGATTTCCCGGTGGAGGGTGCAGTCAAAGTTGACTATACCTTTACCTTTATAGGGTGTTATCCGTGTAATTGTGTTTTACTGTCTTTGGTTTTGTACTACGATATTACTTATTTTGCTAACTAGCTGTACATCTGTTGAGTTAACCGCACATACCTGGACGCGCTTTTGTGCGTCACCTCCCAGCTTCAGTGCCCGGGTCAGGAGTGCACCGCAATTTCTTGGCGCGCCCGTGGTTGGTGCAGCGAGTGTAAATTCTAATTCTTCGTTCCTTCCCTCTTGTACTTTTTATTTAAATTTTGCCCGATTAGCTTTATGCTATCAATGGACTTGAGACACAGGAACATTTGAGAAAGTAGAGAATGTGCCATTACCTGTATGTCCTACTACTTTGTATTTCAATAAACTTATTATGAAAATAATGGAATCTCTTTTACGATTCCACTCGCAATAACAGATATACGTTCCTACAAACAGACGTGACCACATGGAAAACAAGTACAGTTACCTACCAATGTTTTTCAAGCTACTACACTTTCTTAAAACAACGCGAACGACAAGGAAAATAGGCCTTACAATAATACAGCTCGAATTATAGAGAGACTGCAATGATTGACCGTGAATGAGGATGTTCGGCAAGAACGCATATAAAACTCGCCAAAACCATAGCACGATCTCAACATGCATAAAGGCGCAAAGGGTGAAGACAACGGGTCCAACAAGAATATATCTCTCTGCACATATAACACCGTAATGATTCATTGTAGAGAATAAAAATGTTCAGCAAAAAATAGACTGGCCAGAATTCATACACAGCACGTTCTCTGCCACAAGCTAAAAGAGGCAGACGACCAAGAAGACGACGACGAGAGTGGCAAGAACAGCTAGCTAGGAACAGTCTTCCACAAACCGGACCAAGTTATTTTGTCGGGAGATTGCAGTTCAATTGCCCAACTTTGATAATGAAGTAAGTCAGTGAGCTTCTGTAGCTTCTTCTGGCAAGATCGTAGAGAGCACGGAGAGGTAACAAGAAGAAAACGGATGCGAATCCGACCTGTCGTAAGTGTGCTCTAAGAGAGCTGCAACAATCGGGCTACGTTTCCAAACTTTTACACTCGAGCGAAGAGTATCATAGGTACTTGGAAGTCGCCTTCAGCATTTACTTCCGTAGTGAATGCTTCCCTTTCTGTCTACAGAAGATAATGCGAGTCTGGCGCACGTAACCTTTAAAATGAGAAATATAAGAAATTTAAGCAATTGCACGCTTAAGCATAGGTTACAACGAATGAGTTACAAGCTATCGAACATGTACTGATAATTGCGTTGTACGCCATTTGCCCGACAGACACCAAACAACGGGCCTTCATGTACAAATATATTAGCTTTCGCTACTTGTAATTCAACTTTGGTGTAAATCTACACCTCATGTAGTACGGTAGTACGACGTAATATTTTTCTATATCACTACCTAATCAAACATTATATTTTAAACAGATGTTCATTAATAACAGAGAGAAGTTTGACCGTTAGATAAGAGCTATACTAGGGAATGAGTCCGAATGTTTGGTAATGCTAAATATTATATGGGCTAGTGTGATGTAGGGTAGACAGTTAAATCGACAGCTCTTGGATCTATGAATACAATGAGTCCTAATGTTTGCCAATATCAATTCTTCGGGTGCATTCTCGACAACTGTACGGTAGGATAGATAACTAAATAAATAGTCCTTGGACAAGCTAAAATGTATAGCTATGCAAAACTGTTCACTAACGTACATCCATGCAGGAAATGCTGACAACTTCTACTACTGTATCACATAACATTAAAAACTAAAACAGCACGAACAATTACAGAAGAGAGCAAGCGTAATGTCGTCTTCAGCAGATTGCAGGACAATGATATATTTCCAGTGTAGACAGAACGGCAATAACCAACTGGGTAAATTATTTCAGCCTGGCACGAAAACAAACACAAAATCAAAGCCCGAGTGTAATAACTAGAGCACTCCGAGAACGCATACCTAAGCCAAGTAAGGCAACTATAACGAAAAATTCAAACTGGCTCTGAAACTATGATTTCTTCTGTATCAACTCCAAAATATACTAATTTGTGCATTTTAATAGTATTAACAGTTTCTGAATTTTTTTTTAAGAACCTTTCATAACCGTTGAGCTATGCTGCTAACAAACATCATGATAAACATAAAACAAACGAACAAACCGATCCATGGTGTCTACTGAAGATTGTTAGGAAAATTTTATGACTTTTCACGATAAATATTTATGACTTTTTATGACCTTATATTATATATCCAAAAATACAATTTCATATCCTCAGGTGAGAGTAATCTCTCTTATAACTGTTATTATTGTAAAACTCAATATATATTGTTTTTAT
Organism: Parhyale hawaiensis; assembly: GCA_001587735.2. NCBI lineage: Eukaryota > Metazoa > Arthropoda > Malacostraca > Amphipoda > Hyalidae > Parhyale > Parhyale hawaiensis. The sequence continues at coordinate 30,991,625 of LQNS02278125.1, forward strand.
ATTTCATAGGGTCCCTTATACTTCATGCTTCAATTTTTTTAAGCTGCAACTAGCTACTTATAATCAAACAATGAATGGAATTAATAACATTTAGTAACATGTTTAGTGATTTCAGAAAGGTAGCAATTATGAAAGGTAGCAATTATGAATTCCTAAGAAATAAGTTTGCCCTGAAAAAAAAAAATGATAATATTAGTAATAATATGTGATGAGAAAGTTTAACTTAGACATATATAGCATGCATGATTTCTCATGACATGTTTTCCAGAAGATAATAATTAGGAACAAGTACAACCTACAAGACTTGGAACCGGGGGAGTGTCCAATTTCCTCAAGTAGGATCATTTCTCCTACTGCATGCGGTAGGTTACGATGATAGAAGATCCATTAATTCCAATCAGCAGATGATTGACAAAAAAAATTGTGACCTGTGAGTGAATTTTATTACTTTTATGACTTTTTATGACCAACCAGTTTTTATTACTTTTTATTGACTTTTACGACCTAGTAGACACCCTGCGATCTGCACCAAAATTTTGTCATTCATGTCTTTTAATAATTAACATTAATAACAATTCCTATAAATTTCATAAAGATTCACTCAAAACTTTCTGAGTTATTGCGCTTACAAACATAAAACCAAACACAGCAATAAACATACGAACGAACAAACAGATCATCACAAAAATTTGGTCATTTACTCTTTCTGATATAGCTGCTAACGACTCATGTTAATTTAATAAAAATCCGCCCAAACTTTTTGAGTTATGGCATTGAAAAAAATGAGGTAGACATATAAACAAACAAACGGATGGACGGATATTCACCAAAAGTTAATCATCTATTCCTCCTAACATACCTAACAATCCCTGTAAGTTTCGTCAAAATCCGTCCATAACTTTATGAGCTATCTTGGTGACAGATAGACAGAGACAGACCCGACGAAAACATAACCTCCTTGGCGAAGGTAATAAAGAACTGTGCTCGAATCTGCATTCAACAATTAACTAATGAGAACACAAAACAATTATGACAAGCTAAAGCGCAACAGAAAGGCAACTTACTACACCAATGTTCTACTTTCCATATTATGGAAACGAGACAGCTACTTTACGCATCCTCGTCGGCATTCACGTAATTGAAGGACTCGTATCAATATTATATTAAATAGTTTAAGCCTCAGTTTCCCAACAACGGCGATTAAGAAAGGGAGAAACGAGGGACGTAGAGTATGTCGATAGAAATGGGGAACCCATGCACGAAGGTGTTCCCACACAGGAACAACGCGCATGGGAACAGCAAGAGGAAGAACAGAGGAAAGTAAGCTCAGTAAAAGTATGAAATTGGAAGGAAGCGAAATGGGCACGAAAGACAGACGTCCCGAAGGCCTAGCTCGTGGCTAAGGTAACCTAAATTGTCCCCTGGGGCGCTGCTCCCCAGAACATAGGATGGGCGAACCTACCTAATTCTAATTTAAACCCACCCTATGGCCCTCTGAGGGGAAAATTTATTTGCGCAGTTTCAGGTTTTCATTCATTTTAGGTAGTAAAACTTAGAAAATTTTTTGCTATAGAGAAAAAAATTATTTACATCCCGTTAGATACTTCGTGAGCGTATATATAAATATGAATAGAAATAGTTTGCGTGTATATTAATGCGTTTTGTGGACAAATACACACCACCAGGCTTTTTAAAAATATCTACGGCAGATATACATCCCACAATAGTCAAAAGGATTGAAATATCTTCGATTCGCAAACTTATCGCGAGAAAATCTAATCCACTCGGGTTCAATTTGTTCGGAACTTCAATATTAAGCGTTCATTTCACCACTCTGCTTCGTGTCTTGGGCGGTAACTGTAAACCAATTACGTTGGAAACTGCAAAAACTCAGTCCTGCAGAGCATGATCGCGCTTTTGACCCGATGAAAGTGAGTTCATCGAACACTCAGCTATAGTCCAGGTAGTGAGACGCGCAACAGCAGTTCCCAATCATAACTCCAGCAGCAGATGAATGAAACCAACCCCACTAAAATAGAGCAACATGGACTAAGAAGTTACCGGAGGCGCACCAATCTTTTTTATGGCCTCATAAAAGTTCGCTTGCATTCATAAAAACGACGCTAATGAGTCACGGAGGGGCGGGCAAATGGCGCGCTAAACCAAGAATAAGCGAAATTTCTCATGAGCTTCCGCAAAAGTGGTCGGTGCTCCATTAAACGCTCGGTCTCAGTCCTGCTGAGGTAAAGATCACATGAGAAGAAGAGGTCAAGTTCACAAGAGAGTATTAATGAAAAATGAAAGTTGTTATGGATAGTCTAGGCTATGCCATTTCAATGAAAAATCCGTTATCACTTGCTTACTTACTCGGGTATGCTGCTAGGCAAAATTACGTCAATGAACATTTGTCCTAATTGGTTTGCTAGCTATCTACAGGACAGGTCACATGCTGTCATGCTCAACAAAACTCAGTCGCCCTATATCG
>LQNS02278125.1:31007552-31018125 GCA_001587735.2 Parhyale hawaiensis
TTCGCATGTAAGGCCAAATGCGAGTTGAACATTGAATTCAGGCGTAACACACGAAGGAAGGAACGAAGGAACGAAGGAAGGAACGAAGGAACAACGCTATTAATATTATAGATTATTAAAACTTCACGCTTGAGCTCCCACGGACAGGTAATACAACCCAAATGAAGCATCCTACAACACCAGAAATCCCAAAACGCTGCTAAAGGAAATCGTGCAAAAACATCACCATCAACAGCTGACTTAAAAGCCTGCAGGCCAATACGACCAAAAGCCGATGCCAGCAACAAATTCCAAACGCTAGCGGACCAGGGCACGAAACACCGACAGAATAGTTCGACATCCGACAGCCTCCAAAGTGAAAGAGAGCGCTCCGCACGCAGCACGAGTCTCTCTCCCAAATACCTTGAGGGCAGGGAGAGAAGAATACAACCAATGCCTCTCATTATTGTACAATTTATAAAATATGCAAAGCTTGGCTACTCTTCTCATCTGGGACAGGTTCACCAAATCATTATCAGCGTACAGCCTGCTGGCTGAACTAACAAGTCAGTCCAACAGACGCAAGTGAGTGTCAGCAGCTGAAGCCCATACCGGTGAGCAATACTCTAACACAGGCAGCAAAAAAGCATAAAAACATCTGCGGACAACCTGACTGTCACCAAACACAGAATTCACCTTACGCAGGGGCCCAATCTAGTGGAAGCACGTGATACCAACCTCCTAATATACGGCTCAGAAGTAAGCTTCTCATCAAAGACAACCAATAATTTCCTGAAGCAAAGTGTCATCAATCTCCACTTGGGGATGCTGCGGTACAAGTGTCCGAGACCGACAGATAATTATCGACTTGGTCTTACTGGCCGAGCACCATGCACTAATGCGTGACAAATCCCAATGCAGAGACTGAGCGTCAGCATCACGCAGGCGAGGAGCAGGTATCACTGCTATCAAAGTGGAATCGTCGGCAAAGATCATCGTGTTTTCAAGCGAAGAGAACATGTCACTAGTATAGAGAATGAACAACAGCGGGCCAAGCACACTGCCCTGAGGGACGCCAGACACCACCGCGACTGAGGCGCTCAAAATGCAGTCAACAGACACACTCTGCGTTTGCATAGAAACAAAATCACGAATGATTGACAGAACCCTACCACCCACACCAAAGGACTCCAGCTTGTATAATAGACCCTTGCGGTGAACCCTGTCAAACGCCGCGCTAAAGTTCAACTGGACAAGGCTTGCCTCCGACCTACAATCCAGCGCAGACTGTAAATGGTGCGACACCGACAACAGAGCGTCACAACAACCCAAGCCAGTTCTGTACGCAAACTGACCAGCAGGCAGCAACTCCATAACCTTAGCAAAACGACCAAGCTTTCCAGCGATCAATTTCTCGAACACCTTGAACAAAATGTTCGTCAGTGTGATGGGTCGATAGTTGGCAACATAGGGCGACACCGGACCCTTGGGAATAGGAGTAGCTAATATTCTCAGTACGCCAACAACGAGGAAAATTCCCTAACCGCATCAGGTACCGGAAAATCACTGGAGGCTTGGGGGCAAGAACTTCAGTCAGCTGCTTATAAAACAATTGAAACATGCATACCGGGTTCACACCTACATACAGATCAAGGCCCTCAAGCAGCACCTTTATAGCACCAGATCTGAACGCGAAAGAGGTCAAGCGAGGTTCACGGTGGCATCCATGAGGCAATGCGATAACATCTGCTCTGCTTCCCGTCGAAGTGAGCCAACAAAAGCTCCGCCCTTGTCAAGGGATCAGAATGATGCCCCCACCGGGACCAACAAGGGGCGGCAACGAAGGTTCAGCACCGAACACTGAACCCTGTCATCTCATTATGAAGATGCAGACATTGTACCAGGAACTCTCTGCAAACCAAATGCTATTCTCTCTTAAGTAATTATTTAATATTATTCTTACGTTAGTAGTAAGAATGAAAACCTCAGGATGCTGTGCCCTTACCTTGTAGGACACAGTATCCATATAAGAAATACATGCTTTTTGTTTTGTTTGTTTTGGTGAAAATTGATCGCGCCGTGTTGCGCGTTATCAAAGAGTGATGGCAGCTGTCAAACAAGCAATACATATTTCAAAAATGAAAATACAAGTTCCTGAAGTTCTCTGATATTTAACGATAATTTGAATATTATTACCGTGATAGTTTGTAATATTGTTTTTCAGATGTTAGTTTTGTAAGTTTTATGTTTGGCCAGCGTTCAAAATGCGTCACTGCACTGACTTCAAAATAGAGTAAATTTCTTAGGCAATCCATCCCCCACCATATTCCGTGTACAGATGACAGATAAAGTTTTTTACAAACACTATAATTTTCTGTGTTTTCTGTAAAGTGCATTAGGCGGAACGCTGCACAACTAATGATAATTCTCTCACGTTAGTACCTATTAAGTGCTATTCTTATGTCAGTCGTAAGTACCTATGAATACCTGAGGATGCTCTGCTATAAATATTTTGGACACAGCATCCATATGAGAAATAAATGCACTTATGATAATTATTATTACTATTGAGGTCACTTGCGGCCCATACACAAAAGTAAAAAAAAAAAAAGGCCGAAGGTCTGCGCGGCCTCTGCACCTACCCAACTGGGTCACCAGCGCCTACCTTTACAAAATACAGTAGAGCAGATCAGTTGCTACTTGAAACACATAGCTACTTAAATTACTGCACACAGAGAATGCGCTGCAGGTTAACCATGCCTAAATGTTTCAGCTACGTACATTCCTTCAGTTTGGAACGCAAAGAGCAAGCAGTTAAGGGCACTGAACTCACTTGCTTGCTGTTGCACGTGCGTCTCGAATTTTATACTTTAGTATCTCGAATGCCACCCACCATTAAATTGAGTACAATACCGAAGTATATCTAATGCTATACGCCAGTATCTCATATGCAACACGCTCCAAATGCAACGCTTTCCACAATAACACCAGGACCAAAATAAGCCCCAGGCTCTTCGTGACTGACACTGCCAACAGCACGACGCATTGGGCCTGCAAAGGGACGAATTATGCAAATCTAATCCGACGCTCAAAATACAGGCAGCACAACACATAACTCATGTATTAGATCAAGAAAATTTAATGAAGCCGGCCTTCAGCGCCAAGTCGGAAGTGGCAAAACCACTGATTTGGAGCAGAGTTTTTCCCCACTGTGGGATATTTTTCTGAAGAATCTTACGCAGCAGACGAGGGTAGCGCTAAAACAATTCACGTTACATAAATTTCTGCAGGAATGCCCCCCGCCTAAAGAACAACTTACATTAAGAACAAATGTCAGTAATGTGAAGCGTGTCTCGCTTTATAAATATTTATGACGATTGGGAATTACTGACGAAAGATAAAAAACACACATCGAAAAAGTTACCATTTTATTTTCTATTTACACACATATCAACGGCGCAGTTATAGTCAGAATGTTTTTTTATAACTCCATGTATTGCTAAGCGATACAAACACGGGTACGCATTTTTATCCTCTTAATATGCGTCTTTTTGTAGGTACTACCTTTTAAGCAAACTGTGTTACTATACAGATATTGTACAACTGCTGCATATCTACAAAGAAGCCTATGAACTTCAAACGGAAGTCAGAGCCCAGGTACTGCAAGCCCATACTTGGTAGCCATTTTTATATTATTCTGTTCTTGAAGAAACATAGGAGTAATAAAAATAGCACAACATGCAAAGCATAAATGATACTCATCTAGGCCTGGATGATATAGCAAAAACTTAAATATTCTGATTCTAGTTCGTCATAGAAATACAGGATCTTTTTACGCTCTCATACTTGGACTATTTCTAGAGATAAAAAAAAAACTTGTTTAGAGGCAACAAAACTAGTTATTTAGTGAATAAATTGTACAAAAAAAAAAATAAAATACAGTGACTTTTTGCCAGAACTGATACAGAATTTACTTACTACACGTCAAGTTTCAAAAGATTGTACTGCAGCAATAATATGCGTTACGACAGAATATCTTCCTGGCTATATCTAAGCGTTAAACGAGCATGATTTGTACAATGGATAACTTCGGAAATACATGAACTGTTGGGCAACAAAACATTCTAATTCGAGGGGCCACACTCACTAGATGACATATTAATACATATTAATTGCGTGACGACACGCCCCAACTCTAGCACCGCTGAAGTTAACTGCCACGCACGAACGGGTTGGCTGAATTTTCCAACGTGCGATTCATGTCACTACACAAAGCATGTTACAGACACTTTTTCCTGTCGTGAATCTAAATTATAGTACGACAAAATTTAAATTGTCTGGGATATTGTTTTGTCTGAAATCGAAAGCCACGGCATATTTTTGCTTCACTACGCATACGGGCGGAAAACCTCAAAGCATTCCATCGCTTGTTTTGTCATTTTGGCAATATTAAAATTTAGATTCAGTAACGATACATTTTACATATTCATTATTGATTAACGCAGGTAACCCGTTCTGCGTGTGCAGCAAACCCAACCGCTTACTCAGTGCCCACCCATTCCACTTGACGCAAATTGAAATCTTACAATATATGAGGGTAATGTAGAACATAGTCAACGTAGACAAGTCCTGAAGGTGGTGCAACACAATAATAAATAAATAACTAAATAAATAAATAAATGTTAGACAACAAATCGTTGGCATCTGGAGGAAGCGATGCCACAAACATAATCATTATGCCTCGAGCATTCGAATGACGAGAATGTGCACGCATCTGAATTCGAGTAGTGATGCATCGAGCAAAATCGGTCGTCGAGTACTAGGGGGTACGTGGATGTACGTGGACTAGACTTTTGGATACGTGAAGTTGAAACTAAAAAAAAAAAGTCGATGACGTGAGAAATTAGCGACGCTTTGGAACAAACAATAAATTTTCTAGCAACCCATGGTTTCGTAACTTGAAGTATATTATTATATATTTTGTTTAACCTCCCTAGCCGCAACTCAGGCGTTTCAACAGAGAAACTACTTGTGCAATATTCAAATACCGCATATTGGGTAGGCGTGGTGGCCACGTGCGCTACTACGGGCAGGAAAACAAGGCGCAAAGTACAGTAGGAGACACTCAAGTGGTCGGCCCCTTTTGTGTCCTTCCACACGAGAGAGACAGAGATGTCCCGCGTACCAGGTCGGCTATCTCGATCGACAGCCCACCTCACGGGGCAGAAAGAGATAAGTAGAGAACCTACCTAACTTTACAAAACTTACCTTGTAACCTTGTCAGCAGGAACTATGGCAAGCTGCAACATCTCCTGCGATAAGGCACTCGGGAATCTTGGGTGCGTGATGCCCACATATATTGTGGCAGGGCTAGGGCCCGCCAGAATATATCCCAGAGGGTATGAAGTATATATAGGGTAACATTTCTAGTACCCGTCCACCATGCTAGTAGCCGCCCACTTGGCACTAAAAACTTCCTGTGTGAAAACTAAGTGCTAGAAAGCCGTACATAGGCTTAAACTGTAGGCTAAGTAGTGCCGCATCATCCCTGAATATGACAGGAGAAAAACAATAAAACAACAAAAAATTGTGGTGGTTTCCACCTTTTTTTCACTAAAAACATGAAAAAATCTGTAAACCACCACCATTTTTTATTGTTCAATTTTTTTCGCGCCTCATTTTCAGGGATGGTGCGGCACTACTTAGCCAACAGTTTGAGCCTATCTACGGCTTTCTAGCACTGATAGTTTTCACACAGGAAGTTGTTTAGTGCCAAGTGGACGGCTACTAGCATGGTGGACGGGTACTAGACATGTTACCCTATATTTGGATACATTATTACACAAGGGAAAAAATAAGGGAACTGTGAAAAAAACTGTACCAATCACAGAAAAGAAATCTAGAAAAGTAAATCTCAAGCATAAAGAACTTGGAACACAGATTTGTTTAAAAAGAAACTTCCTTGATTCCATAATATTTCCGTTTTTATGATCTTATCAAATGACTGGGAACGTGCATATTACATAAGATATACCAACTAAAAATAGAACATTTAATTAAAAATAAGACATTGCACATTTCTGTCGTTGCAGCAGGATAATTAAGCAATAACGTTATAATAGCGAGATTATTTCTCAAGACGCTGAACTACATTGCAATTAAAATAAGTGAGCAAATGAGAAGTTTTACAGCCGAAGGAAACTAAAAACTTTGATAATTATAAATATAAGCTTAGAAAACCGTCATTTGTTTCCTCAACATCTGCTCAAGATTAATCTAGTTCTTAGTTTCTTGCTGCTGTTAAAGTTTTTACCGATCACAATTGATAGAAGTAAGGCAATATACAAGAACGTCCACCGTTCATGTTAACCCCTCAGGGGGGAGTTTTAATCGCACCTTTCCCTTTGGTATAACACTAACTGAACCAGGCCAGATACGATACACAATGCAAAGAAGTGTGAGAGAATATCTGAGAATACTTCAGGGAACTGCCTCTTACCAGTGCAGAAATAGGAGCAGTGCAGAAATTGGAGCGAGACGGGGCAAAAGTAGTGTGATTCCCGTGGGCAAGTTAAAGCAACTAAATATGGTTGACGGAAAGGGGACATGTCTTGAAAACAAAAACATAAAAGACAAAAAATGTTAGGCTATGCAGCTTCCAAATGGTAAACAGTAACAAAACAGAACTATAGAACACCTCAGATAAGACGATCACCCGCGATGGGTGGCGGGAGAGGAGGCTGAAAATATCAAGTCAGGAGTTTTGGCATTTTTCACATCTAGGCAACCCTGCCTGCAAATGAATGTGATGATAGTTCACTTTCTTCTTGCAGTTTTGGGTGGAAAGACACATTACGAATATTTATAAACATACATAGACACATACGGAATGGAACCAATACCTCTCACTTCGTTCGCGAATTATAATAAATGTAACCGGAATGGAAAAAAAGTTTACGCGCTTGTATAGCAAAACAAATTCTAAAATTTAGCATTAGGTTACTATATAGCACTCATCTTATCCTGAAACAGTGTGCCTTCCAGCTTAATGTAATGTAATGCATGAATGTATTGAGAGATGCCATGGGCACGTCGCAATAATAGGTACTTTTTTACCAAATACCAATTATTATTCGCAGACAAAATGGCTACCAAGTGAAAATCACAACCAGTCAAATCACAACGGAGATTTCGTGTACTAAAGCAGTGAAATACCGCACTGTAAGTATCTGCTAGTGGGTCAGAAAAAGTAGTAGCAATATACACAATAGTAAAACTTACTCTTTGATAAATTATAGTTTCAGGATTAGTGTCGTCGCATCATAGTCGAAGAGTAATGAGTTTGCTATGAACGCCAGAAACTAGATCGATGATGACTAACCGACAGCTGATTGACTGGTAATGGGGACAACACAATGGAAGTTTGAAAACAGAGAAGGAAGGAAAATAGAATGCTTGCATGTCGAGAGAAACCTGGAACCAGTGTTCCCTTACAGGACCTGCACGCATGGTCTCCGTAAGTCGGGAATGAAGAGGAAGTACATAACAAAGCATAATCAGTAGCAGTATGAAAATGGAAGGAAGCGAAGTATGCACGAAAAACAGACATCCCGAAACCGAAGATTAAGGTAACCTAGGGAGTCCTTCCTCCCTGGGAGAGTTACTTACTAATCGAATCAGATTATCCCTTATAAAGTGAAAGAAGCAAAAAGACATCTAGGCCCTTTCGGGACGAAAACTCTCCTTTTGCTTCGAGTTTCTACAAGAAGCTCTATGAGAACATTTCACAGTAGTCACTTGAGCTCACCTCCAGTTTATTTCTTAACATAAATAAGATGCTAACACTGACTTACATAGGCGGCTAAACATGCTGCCTCAAGTGTCTAGACAGAGAAACAACGCGCTGGTTTTAATAATGAAAATTTTATGTGGCATATAGAGACGTCGGCAGTACCGGAAGAGATAACTCTTCCAAAGTATTACGGAGTGTTTTAAGAGAGTTCATGAATTAAGTCAAACAACAGGGGAACCCGGGTACAGAATTAGGCTCAAGGAAACAACTGAGTTGAATTTCCTATAGCGTAACAAAGACTGTCAATAGGAGTAAGAAAAAAAAATATGGGCGCAAAAAACGATGAGGAAAACAAAGATACCGCTCAAGCCCGGTCCACACGAACAGACTTTTGCATTATTTTCGAGCCTTTCAAAGTTCGTGAACACGACTTTGGTGCTACAAGTTTTTTAAGCTGAAGGAAAACAGAGATCCGACGTTTATTAAATGAAGAATAGTATATCCTGATGTTGTGCAACAAAGTATTGTGTAAAAAGCTTTATTGCAGTTTTTAATAACAGATACTTTAATTTTCATTGAAATTGATGGGTAGGTATACCTACTTCGACTGTAAATAGCAATTAGCAACACCCTAATCTAGCATTAAAAAAATAATAATAATCTGACACATTCAGGAACTTCTACAAAGAAAAAATTAGATTTAATTGACAGAAATATGAGATTAATAAGTACGTAGAAGTGAATGGAATGTTATTTTATTCCATGCATTCGCAGAAATATTAACTACTTATTTGAACATGGAGTCCCGAACAGCGTGAATGCATTGCAGATGCCGATAACGGTTATTTTTGCATCCTTATGTTTCCTATTCTGTTCCTACATTTTTATTGAAGTAAAAAATATTGGATTTAAAGAGTAGAGTAATGATCTTGGACAGTATATATAGCATAGCAGGTGTTGGACAAACTGGAAGAGGTGCATGCGGATGCAGCTAGAACGCAAGGCGTGCTTTCGTTCCTAGATTGATCATGTGGACGGGCTTGTGGAAACCTGGAGTCCCATTGGGCCGTGACTCCCTAAATTGTACGAAAGGAGAACTTACGCTTTTTTTTTTAACGATATTATCCAGTTACGCCCGCAGAGTGTAGATATAGATAGGCAAGAAAAAGACTAATGGCAATACAAAGGAAATATATATACACATCTACGCGGCCCATATACAGTTTTCCCTGCTAAGTTTTGCACTATAATCCCACGATAAAAACCGAAGCTGGAGATTCCCCGTTCATTACCTCCACCAAGGAGTTTATCTTTTCGCTGACGTTTCTGTCTTTCTATTAGCATCTCAAGAAGTTATGGACATGGACGATCTTAATGAATTTTACTAGAACTGTTAGAAATGATACGAGGAGCGGATGAACCAATTTCGGAGATGATCCGAAGGAAATTCTGGACCATTTAGAATTGTTAGCGTTGCGTAGAGATCTGCGCTCTCATGCAGAGCTAGTGCTGCTGTAGTAGAGAGAGACTAGCAGTAAGTTTTAATTTCAGTCCTTGATAGAAAGCAAGGCTAACTTTATGCGTTTCGAGGTGAAGGAAGCGAAGCTTATGACCAATAATGCTGTGTCCCATGAGAGCTTGAACAAATTCATTCTACGCAACCATGCTGTGAACAGTCAAAAATACGCTAAGACGAAACGTGCAAAAACACAGAACAAAAGCGGCATGCGTCCATGAACGCAGTTTCACAGCAAAACACATAGAAAAACATCCAATTTACGGCACATAATATGACAAGAAAATGACATTTCCGACATTATTCCAATTGGGCGCCAGCTCTAGGATGACATTTCTGGCGCTACTGCAGCAGCAGCAGCGAAGGCCTTCGATCGGTCTGGCAGATAAGGGAAATTGAAGAATACGTCCGAGAAAACCAGGCAGTAAGGCTGGCTAAAAGATTCACCAGGACATCGTAGCTTGTCGATTTTCGCCATTTTTCCAGGAAGCAATGAATAAATTTAGAAGGCCTATATGATGGAAACTCGGCGACCAAATTCGCTTACGGAGTACGTGTCGTCGGAAAGAAAGAATTCCTGGACGGGGAGAAAAATCAAAGAACGAAGGGAGGGACTTCAAAAATTTGGAACCGGGCGGAGAGAAAACATCGCAGGAAAACAGAGCTCGCCATGAAAAGGAACGACAAAAAGATGAAGACTAACATGAAAATTTAGTAAAGGAAGGGAACGAGGGGCAAGTGTAATATAGAGAGTAATGAAAAAATAACTAATTACAGCATAGCCCTGTACCACGAGGACGCTGAAAACAAGAACGAACGAAATCTATCAATAATCGTGTCGTCAATTGGACAGTTCAATCGAGGCTACTTGCACTAGCTTCAACTTATCCGGCACTTCAGAGATGAGCTTTGGTTTCGCTACAGCCGTTCGGCTGTTAAGGCATCAATTCTAAACATGACTGTTCCTACCCCTTCAACTCAAGCCTGAGAAGCCATTACTGAGTTTGAAGTAATTTCAGGGGTAATCGGTTCGAGATTATCGCCTTAAACTCGATAACAAGAAGGGTAACCAACGCTCAGGCCTCCCAATTAAAAATTTTCGGTGGAACTACCGTGGCGTTTGGTCCACAAATGGCCGCCTCTTTGAGCGGGGCATCCGTGAGGCTCGGGTGCTGCACGGTCGCTATGCGCGTTTTTGAGGGGTGGCACGGGCGACCTCGTTCCGAACATAAATCACCCGTACTGGGCGCGCTTGCCCGACCGTGTTCCACGGATATTCCGCGCCT
>LQNS02278125.1:31018225-31029562 GCA_001587735.2 Parhyale hawaiensis
TGCCACCCCTCAAAAACGCGCATAGCGACCGTGCAGCACCCGAGCCTCACGGATGCCCCGCTCAAAAGGGCGACCAGGTGCACACCATACGCCGCGCTTGTTCCACCGAAAATTTTTAATTGGGGGCCGACAGAAATTCTGGAGAAGTTGCAAGCTAATGAGATTAGCTAATTTCGATCGAACTGTCCCACTCGACAACACTACAACATACTCTGTAATTGTTCCATTGAATTGTTTGGGCCTCCGTTTCCAATACCAAGTTGATCTGGCAGAGGAAGAAAAAAGAGGCGTATACAGTACGTAAACAGAAACGTGGAACCCATGCAAGAGAGTGTTGCCTGGTTTAGCAAGGTGGCATAACATAGTTAAAATAGGGTAATTCCCGTGACACATTCGCTGCGTTCTCACTGAATTGTTAATGAACTCGTATAAAGCCAGAGTGATTGTATATACTGTATAGATAGCTATGATTAGTTAAAGAAATCAAACTTCCTGTCATAATATTGAGTACCAAAAAGCCATTTCTTAATGTAAACACTCAGCCGTTAATCATACAGTTTTGGTCCCATGAAGCTACTTGTCTGTAAAACAAAACTAGCTCTAATCACAGTTTTTATTCATAAAAGCGATTTGTCCAAGACAATAACCAGCCTTTAATAGGGCATAGGAAAAAAACCCCGGTAGGAAAAAACGCCGGAGGAAAAAAGCCACCCGGAAAAAGCCCCGATAGGAAAAAATCCCCCGCCTATCACCTAATGTACATTTATTACCTGTGCTTAGTTGTTTTGAAGAAAGTTGTATTAAAATAAGTTGAATTGTGCTGTAGCTACTACATTTACCTACCCTACCGAAATCAACCCTAACCTAGTCTATAGCTTCCTCTAATTGAACCTAGCATAATCTAACCACATCCAATTAAACCCAACCTATTCTGACCTAACATTACCAACCTTCGTCTAACCTAACTGCACTCACCTTCGTCTAACCTAACTGCACTCAACATCTTCCAACCTGTAATCTAGCCTAGCCTCACATAATTTGATCTCAACTTTTTTATAATTACGATTTTAGAAAAACAGGTCAAGCCCACCTAACCTTGCCTAATAGTTTGAATCCTTGTGTAACCACCCGACTTTCCGTATCTACGCAATTTTTGTTCGATTGGCCTAGGAAGCAGAGAGTGTAACGGGAGGACTCAATGGGACTAAAACTAAAATCAGTCGTGGCCACATGTAGCTAAATGACGTCACACCCACAAGTCGAAGTAGTAGGGGTCCGACCTTTTTAGGCATTCGTAGATTGCGTTGCTTATTCCTAATCAAAAATATAAGCAGTGTTATATTCTTGACGCGAGAGAAACCATAGAATAGTTATTGCTCAAACTTTCTGTACTTAACGGCAGTCACATTTTACAGTGTTTTGCGTGTGGGTGCAACTCAAGTACGGTGAAGTACCTGGGCAGTCAGGCGAGAGATTAAATTAAGTCGAAAAAACACGGTATGTTTAAAATCTTTTGTGAAGAGCACTGTAAACTGAATATGAAAGTAAATAAGGGTTCACTTAAAAAGAAAACAAGTTAAATCAAGGCACAATACCGGCCCAGATCTTGCCTCTAGTGCTGTGAAAGTTTCCACCAGCCTCCACTGCAATTTTCTGTTGATAATTGTTTATTTAGTATATAGTCTCTTCGTTTATTCAAGTGCTTAAGGGATAAAACTCGCAATTGACGACCATTTTTCTGGCGAAATTGATTAAATACTCATAAGCTGCTCAGCCGTAGCGTTCGTCGACGCTAACATCATTGGCAACATTACATTTTGATGTTACTTTTTCGTGAGGCCTTCCGTTACCCTACGCTCTTTGTTTCCTGGATAGGCCTAACCCGAGATACCCGATTTTTGGTCTTGGGAAAAAGTCCAAAATATAAAAATTGGGCTAACATGCACATAGCTCAACCTAACCTGATCTCACCTTTAGTCTGACCATTTTATGAAGGCAGTTCGGCCGTGCTCAAATTCCTCTACTGCATTGCCAATTCTATGGGTATTTCTGAGATTTTGTTCGGCCCATATGTCAGCCCCGCCCGCTTCCTCTATATAGAGAACCGAAGTGCCTTAATAAAAGGGTCAGACTATAACCTAAATACTCACAACCTTACAAACTCAAACTTCGCCGAACCCCAACTTCGCTGAACCCCAACTTCGCCGAACCCCAACTTCGCCGAACCCCAACTTCGCCGAACCCCAACTTCGCCGAACCCCAACTTCGCCGAACCCCAACTTCGCCGAACCCCAACTTCGCCGAACCCCAACTTCGCCGAACCCCAACTTCGCCGAACCCCAACTTTACCGAACCCCAACTTTACCGAACCCCAACTTTACCGAACCCCAACTTTACCGAACCCCAACTTTACCGAACCCCAACTTTACCGAACCCCAACTTTACCGAACCCCAACTTTACCGAACCTAACTTCGCCGAACCTAAACTAAACTCACCTAACCTAAGCTCGCCTAACGCAAGCTCGCCTAACGCAAGCTCGCCTAACTTTAGCTCACCTAATTAAATCTAAATTAACATAACTTGACCACATAACCTACTTAAGGGGTTCTTACGACCCACGTTCGCACATGCGAATGCTAGGTCAAATTTAGCTTCGCACAATATCGTTTAGTTTACTGAATATGCTGTTTTCAAATAATAAAATAGAGCTTTCAAACATACCTTCAAGAGAAAGCGGGGCTGTTTTCCTACCGGGGCTTTTTTCCTCTCGGAGCTTTTTTCCAGATACACCTTCACCTTTATTTAATCATACAATTTCCGTTCCCTGCAGCCATTCTCTGCCGACAAACTATAAACGCAGTTTTTCATAGAAGTTATTTTTGGTCTACACGCTACCTTTTTAAATTGCCCTCGAAAGTGAATCTGATACAAAAGTCTGTTGCGAAGTTTCTCAATTAAAAGAGTTTCGAGGATACCGAGAAGCTCTTTTATCCGCTGTAATTATCAAGGGTTTTTAGCCAATGCATTCTTAATATATTTTTCTGGTGAAAATTATGAAGTGTAAAAATGAAACTCAAAGAAGTTCCAGATTATTACCTCCGTCAAGAAGTATATGTTTTCGTCGTGTTTGTCTGTCTTACCGTTTGTCTGTCTGTGAGCAAGATAACTCAAAAAGTTATGAACCGATTTGGACGAAATTTATTGGGACTAGTGCACCAAACGCGACCCTTTTGATGAATAAGTCATAGAAATATATATTTGAAAACATCTCGGCTCAACAAAAGGTTTGATATGCACCAAGCGCAACCCTTTTGTTGAGTAAGTCATAAAATATATATTTGAAAACATCTCAGCTTAACAAAAGGGTTGATAGTCTAGATGAGACGTAATTAAGTGACATCACCCGTAGCACCGTTGAAAATGAACATGTCCAAACACGGGCATGCAGGCAAGCGCCCAAGTGCCTCCCCGTATCCAAGATACCCTCTCCGTAACAAAAACGTTGGGTGCCTCGGAATTTTTTTCTTCGGTATTAGATAGGGGAAAATAAGGCTTCGGACAGACGGATGGACTGACTGACAGACAGCTCTCTTATTATAGTATAGATTGTTAGGTATGTTAGGAGGAACAGATGATCAACTTTTGGTGAAGATACGTCCATCCGTTTGTTTGTTTGTTTGTCTGCCTCATTTTTCTCAATGCCATAACTCATAATGTTATGAATGGATTTCTATGAAACTAACAAGAATTGTTAGGTATATAACAAAGAGTAAATGACCAAATTTTGGTAATGATCCGTTAGTTCGTTCCTTTGTCACTGCTTTTAATCTTATGCTTGTTAGCACTCATGTTTGTCTTAACGTTTATTAGCACTATAACTCAAAAAGTTATGAAAGGATCTTCATGAAAATTGCACAAGCTGTTATTACTACATAAAGGCACAAATGATTAGATTTTGGAGTTAATACGAAGAAAATTATGGTTTCAGAGCCAATTTGAACTGTTTTGCTACCATTGCCGCGCTTGGCGGAGGTATGCGCTCTCAGAGTGCTCCAGTATATATGATGGAATCAGGGGACATCTTAACCCTTTAACGTCCGAATAAAATACCAAATTTGAGTAACAATGGAACTATTTGAAAATGAAGCCAAAGCTCTCTCTGTGGGGCTCCTGGGTTATCTATAAGAGATGTTAAAATTACAATAAAGTCTAATATACTCAAGGAGACCAAGATAATAGCTAAATAGTATATTAAAGCTCTCTATACATAGTTACTTCAAGGCGTAACATGAAAAATGAATGTAAGAGGTGACCTGCAAGATGCAAAAAAAAAAAAAAAAATGGGAACCCTACCACAAACGGTAACCACGGATGGAAAATATAAAACTCCAACACACAGGAAATGCTCCGCAAAAAAGGTGAAAAACATAATGGATGAACGAAATTGGCGTCAAACTCAGGACGTCCCGACGCTCAACCTTGGCGACCCTGAGGCCTTTGCTCCCAATAGCATAAACAGCTGTGCTATGGAACTATATTTTAGCATCCGCTTCGGGCAACGATACTATTTTCATAGCACGCCATGCAGGGCACCATATATGCCGCGCGTCACCATATACGCAGGGCTAAGAACCATAGGGTATATACAGTTTACAGTTGTCTTCGAAGTACCAATCGATGATTTTTTGTATGCGCCACCAAAAGCGATCAGACGAGGTAACCGCAATGCTATTTCTGGGTGGCGAATGCAATCTTATGTAAGATTCGTTGTCCTAAGAGTCTCCATACTTGCTGCGATACCGTAGGCTCGATCAATTTGGATATAGTGCTTGCCACATAGTAGGATAGTAACATGCGCAGCGTAGTTCTGGCGTATGCTTAAAGTTTAATACGAGAAAGTCGGAGTAATGGCAGCTGATGTATAACTGAACAGCCACGAACGCCTACGCTAAAACCAAGTCACGTGAGATCGGAATCTATACGAGCAGCCTAGAGACCGCGGACACGGCCTTTTATAACCTGAGACATTGGGGGTGTCGGCTTGCACAATTGCATGGCCGGCACAATAGCCGAGCTTCGCTTCAACACGTACGGCAAGTGAACAGTAGACACTTGTAGTAGCTCTTGCCCACGTAAGGGAAGTGAGCGAGCAGGCTCGGCCACAGCAAGCATAGCAACCAAGGAGCAACACAAAAGAATAATGATCACAGTCGATACACCTAAAACGAGGTTTTCCTTTTGCCTTAATTCTTGAATATTGAAGGGCCACTAGAGTGAGTAGCTAGAGAGGTAGTAGGCGGTGAGCGTTAATATGACTCGCCGTACTTCCTTCCCCTCGCCTCTCGGTGCTGGAGTCCCTCACGCAGTATAAATCCATTGCCAGCGCTGTCCGAGTCCGAGATTCGAACCCGGCTCCTCAAGTGAAATACAGCCAAACCCACACAGAGAGAACGTTTTAGTTGTAAGAACAAGGGCGGACTTAGACCAGTAGAGGCCCGAGGCTATTCCACCAGCGAGGTTCCTCTAATCCAATCAACCTTCTCAAGAAGAGAGGAAAATGAAAGCGTTGAATAATAATGATAGCTATTGAGGACGGTGACCTGAGTTGAAAATTGGTAACAGACAGTATATTCAAGTCTTGCAGGAACTCCTACAGCGGTGAATTCACAAGACAGTGTTTTTTTCTTGCTATTCGTACTACTAAGCGTCCGTCCGAATGTTAAGCTGCATCCTTCCAAACACAGCTTTACTTGATAGAAGAAAGAACTATCGACACTCGCCCATAAAGGGTTCACAACTCACTGAATTAACTCTTTTACAAAAATTTCAACTGCATGGCAATCTCATGCTATTTTTTATGCCAATAATTTACACAACAAATATTTTTCGTTGGTTCACATATTACCCCCGATAGGCCAGTCCGCTACAGGCAGTACCTTTCAATGCTATTTCTACGGAAAGCCAGTTTTTGGCTTGACGTCGTGCGGTTATTGTCTCGGAAGATAGGTGCTAACTAACAATAGAAATACATACCACTCACCTCACAAGAGAAACCTTAAAGCAACGGGTACCGGTAACATAGCAACTTGGTGCACTTCAAGTCAACAAGCAGTTAACGAGTTGAGGGAAAATTTCTACTCACAAAAGAAATCTACACCATTCAACCTATTAAAGAAATATAAAGTTATCAGTAGGGCAATAAGTGCTGGCAATACATTAGCTTGGAGAACATTAAGTCAGTAAGCAGTTAATGTCTCGGAGGAAATTTATCGGCTGCCCGAGCGCCAGTCAAGAAAAACACGATGTAATTACAGCCGCTCGGTTGGTAAGACAATCGCTATATTTAACGGTGGAGGAAAGTATTCTTCAGCTGAGCGGAACAATTGTATTTCACGGTGAGACAAACACAAAACTTCTGAGGCAAACATGTCCCTGGAATATGTTATAGAAGCAGAATGCAATGGCACGATAACAAGCACGCTAATTAATTACATCCTACGGACGATTGGCTAAAAGTCCATGTTCTTCAGCGCCAAACGAAGCACAATGATAACCGCAAGAAAAGGGACATTAGTGTTAGTTTTCACTGTTAAATATTAATACTTTTTTTATCGCTACCTAGCCACTCATTTTTATTTCTAACGAAATCGTATAGACTCTGATACAACTTGCAGCGGTCACCTATCTAGTGCTGTGTTTCTTGCCAAACACACTGACAATAAGAATACGATGGTCAAAGACAAGTAGAAAACATTAAAAAAGCCATTTTCAATATTCAATGTATGATCTTATCTTCCATTTTTGATGGCGAGGCAGAACTGGAGTAGACAAGCGATTGAGAAGTAGTTAATCGGCTTTGACCAATTCCAATTTTACCCAGGCTCTGAACAAGAAAGACAACAGACGCAATACACACACAGTACGCACCGTATAGGGGTGTACCCATACTACGTTGACGTACATTTAGATCATTAACGAATCCCGGATAAAATAAAGCGGATTGTGATCTGCCAAGGCTTATCCAGGTTCTGCACAGTGCAGTATTCACAATGCACAGGCAGCTATTCGATGCCGAGGTACATCTGGACAAGGTAAAAGCCATTAAAAGAAATCATCTGTCTCTGATTTAAATTTTATCCAATCTCTGTAGTAGGGCAACAAAGGAGCCGGTCACAATGCGCATATGCAGGCAGCATGCAGCAAACACCATAGCTATCCGGTGTCGAGGCACATCTGGAGCAGACAAAAGTCATTGAGAACAGCAGCAGCAGCAGGGGGCTTTGGGCCCTTTTCCAATAGCGCTAATGACGATTCGGGGACCACAATGGCGGCAGTGCTCGGCTCATTACCGCGGGGACTGCAACAGACGGGCGGCGGAGGCGGCCTTATCGTGCGTTGCCAGCCATGTTTACTACGGCAGGGCACTGCGCTCCTGTCATGCGGCAGCCCAATAGTGAGCAACAAGATGAACTTACTTAGGCCTTTACGACCTCGTGTGACGAATGTGTCTCATTGATAGTTTGTTCGCTATTACGGCAAAGCAGAGCGCCTCGGCAGCAGCACAACAGTGAACAAGATGAACTTAGGCCTTGTGGACCTAGCGTGACGAATAAATTTTACTGCGATTTGCCGCAAAACGATGGGGCTACGCACTCATATGGCAGGTATGGGGAAACAGCGGATGCTCTTAGGCCTTTACATACAACATCGAGCTAAATATGATACACTGCAGTATTATCACTGTGTCAGCTAGCTTTTTTATAGCACCGCAAGTTTGAACAAAGGACGGAGTGATAGTTCAGCTCTAACAAACATCAACCACTGAAATTGCTACATTAACATTTTGTTATCGTAAATCAGTGTGACATATCTTGGAGGATTCCAAACAAGGTCCAGGAGGTGTTTCTGGACGGCACTCCACGTACGCAGGCAGTTGTAGTTCGCTCTGGCTGGCTCCTGGAAGGTCGTATCAGAAACGGAACAAAAAACCATGTCTTTTTTTAAGGCAATAGTTCACTGCATATAGTCCGGGTCAACATCAGATATTGCCATCATCCTTGTGATAGTATCGGCACTATTTGCAGCAAATTTCAAGAACAGCCATTGCGCAAACATAACGTGACATGATTTCAGGCTTGAAGAGCTGGGACGAATTATCAATGTTTATTGCCTGCGGCCAGTGAAAGAATTATCATTTACCCGCCTAGGTATACCGCGGAGCTCTACGTGATGTCTGGAGAAGACTACAGTAGAAAGTTGCATAAATATTCACAGATCTGGATATAAAGGAGCACCAACACAACGATGTAAACTGTGCAACGGTGAGCAGCATCAGACTGCCAACGAGGACAAAAGCTGAAGGCGGCCGAGATAATCAGAGACTTATAAAGGAGCACCAACACAACGATGCATACAACGGGAGCTGCATCCGACTGCCAACGAGGACAACAGCTGAAGGCGGCCGACATAATCAGATACTTATAAAGGAGCACCAACACAACGATGCATACAACGGGAGCTGCATCCGACTGCCAACGAGGACAACAGCTGAAGGCGGCCGAGATAATCACAGATCCAGAAAGGTTTCTCTCAAGAAATGGCGAGTTTTATGATCAATAAGGCGACGAGAAAATTTTGGGATTAGGATCTGCAGTTGGAGAAAAGAGGCTGTAAGGCTCGAATATTGGAGAAGACTGAAAAGAAAGATTCCAAACTCCTGCCCCGCAATTAAGGGGTTGGACAAAGAAAAACCGAAGAAAGGATTGGTTCGAATGTATTCACCGTTGGAGACAAGCGCGCATAGCGGTTATGAGATTACAGTAATAACATTTGTTTCTATTCTACTCTCACGTAAGTAAAGTGGGTGCCATAATAAACAATAGTTTTGAAGGTAGAAAAATAAACGTCCCGCTAATTGTACCGGCGGTTTGCCATAACTCTATCTTTGTAGAGATGTATTTTACTACGCGTAACACCTAGATTTTTTAAGCTCGACTCACACCTTAGTTTTTGACGCCGCCTAAGCGCACCACGCGTCTGAATGTTTTGTATATTCTTTGCTTGTTTAACAACTACAAAGCCGTTAAAATTTCAATGCACTTCAAAGTGCAAGAGAGATAAAAAAATTTTACTTGTAGCACTTGATAAAAGCCAGCTAGCATGATGGCTAACATTTTAACAAACCTTTTGCTCAACATACATTGGTCTTTACAAATTAGCAGCAAACGGTCGCGTGCTTCCTAGTACGTACGAGAAAAAATACTCGTAGTGTGAACCTAATTTTATGTCAGCTCGTAACGATGACAAACTCGTCGCACGATCAGTGCCTTAGCTGGGGGGGGGGGAGACTGGGTGTCGGTAACCCCCCTGGGGTCCTAAGTGTTGAAAATAACTTGCTGGATTTTGGAGTTTTGGTGGAACGTCAGATGAAATAATACTAGGATACCTATTGCAAGAAGTCTGACACTTAATGGCATCAGGTATTTGACATAGCTGGATAATAATAAATATATTATAAACATTCTGTAACCCCCTACACTCAAAGTCTGGCTACGGCCTTGTATGGTCGTCTCTTCAGCAAATAATAATACCATGCTGGCGATATTTCATCTTGTAACTGACCTTCTGAAGTGCTTCCATGATAAAACATACGGTATACGTCTATTCCCTAATCTAAGGAAAGCATTTGATACTATCGATAAAACTCTTCTAATAAAAAGAACTTGCTCATTATGGCGTTCGAAACGCTGCAAATGCAGATTAAAATTTACCTGTCTAACAGGTAAATTCCTTAGTATTTATTAGATCCAATTTCTGATAATGAATTCAAAAACTTTTTAAAGAATATATCTTGCAGCTTTATTAGTATTTGTTTTTATGTTTACCCAAAAATTTAGGCTTAACTTATTCTAGTAGCTATGCAGATACATCATTGTAATTGTTTCTTACTCATGTACCAAACGATGTTGGTATTGTATCAATGTATATCTGTGTGTATTAAACCTATCAAAGAACAAACATGCAACGTCAAACGAAATGGTACTTTTTACTTTTAATTTCAAACGAAATAGTACTTGTTAGCACGAAGTGCGATGCTTCTGAAAAAAATAAATCAAGTCGGAGCTAACCATGAAGGTTTATTTAAAATTTAAGTCTGCCTGACATGAGAAAGAACAATGGATGTGCAGTGTGTTCGTTAACCCTTTTCTTGTTGACCTAATGTCCCTATCGTATTTCACACACGACGCAGTAAACAATCTTATTTCCACGAGAAACATACCACAACTCGTTCCCTATAGGGTCAACTCCATTTCAGGCTCCCTGAGGGGCGTTGAATCTTTTATCACAGGGATTAGTTTAAGCTTCCATTAACGACATAATGTGCGCTTCAGAGAGTAAAAAGAAGGGACATAGAGTATGTCGGCAGGAACGTGGAACCCCACGCACGAGAGTGTTCAAACACAGGAACAACGGGCACGCTGAAGCCTATAGCAAGTCGAGAAAGGATATTAATAACAGAGCGAAGTATTATCATCAGATGAGAGTATGAAAAGGGATAGGAAGTCAAGTATGTACGAAAGAAAGATGTCCCTAAGGCTTATCGAGGGCTAAGGTAGCCTATATATGAGGCCCCCCGGGGGACGTGGCTCCCGATAACAGATTGGGTAACCGTAGCTAACCTAACCCTGTATCTCATCCCATGCTCCGTTAAACTATGAACACAATACTGGGTGAAACACCAAGTGAGTTGTAACAAGTGTTTCCGTGTAGAATAATTTAATGCACATTAACAACACATGCTGGGAGAATAGCCTCGGTTTCGCTGTACAAACGCAAAACTTGGGCTCTGCGAGATAATTCCGTTAGCCCAGGAAGCGCTGCACAAGCAGAAGTCCGGCGCGCATAGAACAGAAGCACAGAAGTGGTGTAATCCCGTAGCAAAATTAGCGAAGCGGAAAGTTTGGAGGCGAGCATCACAAAGTCGGGAATCACAGAGAGGCACTTGGACGGTCGCAAAGCAAGACCAGCAAATTCAAGTGAAAACTGCACGTGTTGTGTATGTTACTTCGTCAGTACTGAACTTCCCCAAATATTACTGTTACTACCCTAATCTCTGTATGGGAACGAACGCTACAAGTATTACGAATGCTGGTTACGTCTGGACTGTCTTTCCCACTTCGAAATAATTTAGCGCGTATACATTATTCTGGATGTTATCAATAGTAGTAGTAGTAGTAGTAGAAGTTTTACTAGCGCTTCAGTGGCACACTGCCTATATCGCGCCGAACTATTCCTGTGTTTAACCACAGGCTCGTGCGCCGACTAGGGCGCGTTTT
>LQNS02278125.1:31029656-31054723 GCA_001587735.2 Parhyale hawaiensis
CCCAGCAGGAACTGCGGCCAGATGCTACATCCCCTGCGGAGAAGGCACTCGGGACCCTTGGGTGCGTGATGCCCAAACATATTGTGGCAGGGAAAGGGCCCGCCACAATATGCCCCTGAGGGCGATGTTATCAATAGTGCTAAAACAATACAAGAGTGCTAATACAGCTAGGACACTTGTATATTTCTTAACAATTGTTTAAATACTGCCAGATCACTCAATTTTTCTTGAAATATATATTCATGTAGATGCTTTAATATAGTATGTTACCTTTGATTATGCAAATACAATTTTTTTTTTTTACTTATTTTTCAAGATAAGCGTCAAACACTTTAAATGTTAATAGTAACTTAGTGCACAGGTACGTTGCAACTATAAAAGCAATTAGAAAAATATAAAATGGAACCATTTGCCACGTTCTGGCAACATTTGCTTATCGCACGGGGTTCTGCTGTTACGCCAGATTATGCAATATCACTCTATGGTCAATATGGGTAAGACAAGCGGTCTAACCAGCGAAGAAAAGATCAAAGCGACCTCGTTATTGGTTTCTGGTAAGACAACACTCGAAGTTTCCAAGGAATTACAGCGGGATCACCGAACAATTAAAATTAAGGCTTATGCAATTCAAGGTAAGGTCAACCGGAATACTCCGGATAGAGCCTCAACGAGGAAATTGACTACTTGGGATATGCGACATTTGAAGGTTTCTATGGCTAGAAAACAACTTTCTAGTAGTAAGGCGATATTTGAAGTCATTGGAGCCCCAATACTAAGCAGAAAGAAGAGATGTGAGGTTCTGCAGGAGCTAGGGAAAGTAAATAGGCAATTAAAATATCACTTCTAACAAAAACTCATAAAGAAAATAGAGTCAAATGGGCTGAAGAGAACATGAAAACTGATTTCTCCAATGACATATTTACTGACGAATGCAGAGCCACTCTTGATGGTCCAGATGGATGGGCGTCTGGGTGGGTCCTCCACATCCGAGCTCAACAGACACGGCCTTAGCGTCAACAAGGTGGTGGAGGTGTGATGTTTTGCGCCGGGATAGTAGGTGGCACTCTTATTGGTCCATTTGAAGTGGCAAAAGGAGTTAAACTGAATGCAGAAAGGTACTGCCAGTTTCTTGAAGCCAACTTGATTCCATGGCTTGATAAGCAGACTATCGCACGCAGATCCAAATTGGTATTTCAGCACGATAACGCTCCCTCACACCGAGCACGGTACACTGCTGTCTTGCGGATGGAAGATTTAAATAAAAAAGGATTATGACCTTGCCAGCGAATAGCCCCGATTTAAATCCCATTGAGAACCTCTGGACAATGATCAAAAGGAAGGTCTATGAAGGTGGTCGGCACAGTTTTCGAGTAAAGTAAGCCTGTGGCATGCAATAAAAACAGCTGCAGATTCTATACCATCATCTGAAATATCAAACCTGAAAAAGTCTGTTGATAATCGCCTTATAAAAATCATGAAAAATGGAGGTTCCCACGTATAAAATTAACTTGTTTAACACTACTGAACACTTATTTCAGTGTTTATTGAATTGTTTTCTTTATAATTTCTTGGTTTTGGACGTTTAATAAAAATATTCCTGTTCACTTGTAATTACTTCCTCTTTATGAAGTTTTTATTAACTTGTTGCATAATCTAAGGTAACAGTAAAAAACTCGTAAATAAGCAAATTGTATGATAAAACTTAGCAAACAGCTAAATACTTATTTCACAAGTGCTGTTTATATTTGCAACATAGGCATACATTTAGTTAATATTAGCATTTCAAAGTTAGACACTTATCTTGAAAATAAAGTAAAAAAAAATTGAATTTGCATAATCAAAGGTAACATACTGTATCAAGTTCACAGGCACTAACATTTCTCTTAAGTTTTAGGTTATACGGCACTGGTTACAGAAATTTAAACTTTTGGCGTGGAAATACAGTAAGTTGAGGGCACTGAGAAAAATGAATTTATTAATGAAAAATTCAGTTCATCGCAGTACAATAAAAAATTAATATTTACTAGCACTGCCATGAGATTGTAGAACTTCTAAAAAGCGTTTCCGGATTAATTCCGTAAAACTAGTAGCTATGGGTTGCAAGTATTTTGCAACATTTCTTAACGCATTCCATCAATGAATTAATATCGTCAAATTGTCTTCCATATTGATAAGCATAGCTTGAAAGGATGCCCCACGAGTTAAAATGGGATTCAGGTCCGGGGATGCAGCTAGCCAATCGAAAAAACTTATAATGTTCGAGGAAAAAAGTTTCTTAGTTTTTTTGCTTAGTTAGTTATAGATAGGAAGCTTAAACCTCCATTTCCGAGCAGAATGATATCACAGAGGAATGAGCAACGGACATAAAGTATGCCATGAGAAACGGCCGGGGAGCCCCTGCATGAAGGTGTTTTCACACAGGATCAAAGCACATGGGAACAGCAAGTCGGGAAAGAAGAGGAAGAACAGAATAAACCATGAGCAAGTAGGAGTATGAAATTGGGAAGGAATCAAAGTGGGCATGAAAGAAAGACGTCCCGAAGGCCAAACCAATGATTGAGGTAACTAACTTACAAGGGGCCCCCTGAAGTTGCCTGGCCCATAGCATACGATGGACGAACCTAATCTAACCTAACTCTATGGCCCATCCTATGCCCCCTGAGGTGTTAGTTTGCTTACCAGTATGTATATTAGAGCAACACAATCATATTGAAAGACGCCTTGATACTGATTATGACAGTTAAGAAACAATACAAGACCGTTTTCTTAGGCTTGAGTGTACTTCACAGTAATTTATCTACCTTCATTCCAAATATCATGGTCTTTTGATTCAACAAAATGCTCCCTAAATCATACCTATGTGACCCTCTACTAAATGGCCGCTTAGAAAAAAAATCTGTTCCATTTTTTCTTCAAATCATACCCATAGAGATGGTTATAGTCTGGGCCATCCAAATTAAGTTTCTTTTCGACTGAAAAACTATATTCTTCAATTTTTTATATAAGTCCAAGTTTCGTTTTTCTCCTCCTATTCCACTTCCTGAGTGCTGGGGCCGTCCTTTTCTCGTTTTAAACACAATTATTGAAATCATATAATACTTGATCAACTCTTTTCAAGTGAGGTTTGAAGATTATTTCTTGAACTCTTGGGCCTCTCGGGAGCACAGGATGGATTACAAGGGGGTCTTGTAGGTTAACTTAGCCATTAGCTAGACCTTCGGAACGTCTGTCTTTCGTGTCGACGTTGCCTCTTTCCTCTTCCGAGTTAATACTCGTACTAATTTTACTTTCCTCTGTTCTTCTTATATTTTCCCGACTTCGCTGTTCCCGTGCGCGTTGATCCTGTGTGGGAACGCCGTAATGCATGGGTTCCCTGTTCCTATCGACATACTTCGTGACCCTTGTTTTCTCTGTGACATCGTCTCCGTAGGGAAACTGAGGCTTAAACCTTGGACTATAACTGTTGAACCCTTGCCACCTTTCGGAGCCTCTCTGAACAATCTGCGGCGGGTCGCTGCACGACAGTTTGGAAGGACCACCTACACGATTTCAGTTGCCTCATTCTTCAGGATTTTGTAAAAAATTACAACATGCCTATATCCACTTATCTTAGCAATTGATGTTACACTAAAACCAGACTTTAAACGCAAAAATACTTCCTTTTTCCAAACGTTGAACGTTCCTACCCAAGGTGTAATGTTTAGTAAACCTAAAATTTGTCTTTTCAAATGAAGTTCTATGGTATTTGCTGGTTTGATTATAAAACTTTATCTTCATATATATTTGTTCATTAATTCAAAAAGACATTTTTCTTTCTCGCTGTCCTAACCTTATTTATACCCCAAAAGCTTAAATTTTCGTAATTAGCCCCGTGTAACTTAAAATCGAAGGGTAATGTTAGTGATTGGAAACCTAATACTAAGGCACCTAGAGTAATTTCCTTTCATAAAAATTCAAATTACAGAGGCAGTATCTATAGAGTTATTAAAAAATATCTAAGAGTCCTAAATTTATTTCCACCATTTCTTCATATGAAGAGAAATACATGCATTTCTCACGACCCGAAATCGGTGATCATTTCATCTATAGTACCGACATTACTCTTGTAGTCCTTATACTGAACGATAGCCACAAACATCGCAATGCGCTAAAGCCGTCAGCACTGCATTCCCCTCCCATGTCTCTAATCTAATCGACATTATAGTTCTTCCATGGGCTGCTGGATAATGCTGAAGCCAACCTCCAAAACTTTGACAATTTTTTTCTCGCTTCATGATTTTCCAAATCTATATTACGCACAGACGTCACGCAGTAAAATGCGCGGCGAAGGGAAGCAATCTCAGCTACACATATAGCTAAATGCGTTAAGACGAAGCCTATATTTCTGATGGAGTTAAGGCAAATCCTCCTGGATTACCCGAAATGGGAAGATTATCAGGTGAGCAGGCGTAGGTGAAACTGTCCAAACATACCCTAAGAGTAGTGGCGAAGTAGAAACGCAACGAGCCGAAAGGCACTCGAACAAGACCAAACCATAGGACCAAACTGGCAAAGAGCAATTCGCCAAACCTATAAACAGGCCAATAATTTGAAGCAGTTTTGGCGAGTGCAGTTCGTTTTACGGCTCGAAAAGCCATTGATTGGAGCGAGAACAGGCAAAGAATTGTGATCGGCGTCCATGGCACAGGCTCGCAATGCTCTCAGATCTCTGCCCTGTGATGCAGGAAGTAAAAAGTGGCGAGCACGCCGTGTTTCAGATGACGATGTGCACACAGTTTTCCAGCCCAACGACGGTAGCATTTCAACGATGAATGGAACAGGAATTGGGTTTGTCTGGAACTATAGTGATGTAAGGAACGAAAAGGAAAGAATACCGGTACGACAGCATTTGATACATTATGTTACAACAAATGGGTACTTCAAAGAGACGAGACTGTGAAAACAATAGGCCTATCTAACAGGGACAAATTAGGTGATTTCTGTGCAGCTACTAGAAAAATTCTCAAAATTTTATTTAAGATTATATTTCAATCCTAAACGGGTAGCAGTGTTGTCATGGTTCCAATCCAACTTAGCTAAACATATTGAAAAGTGTCCCCAACCCTCTATACTCATTACAACTCAATGACATGTTCAAAACCTACCTTCTTCCTCGCACAATGGCGACATCAGCTAGAGTAAAAGAGGGAACACACGGTATATTACGTGAAGAGAACCATGGTACCAATTCACGGGGGTGTTTCCATTCAAAATCAACATCCATGGCTACTATAGTAAATCGGAAAGAAGTGAAAGACGGGTAACTGTATACTATACAGTAAGTCGGAAAGAAGAGGAAGTAAAAGAACGAAGATCTTTATTGAGAATAGGAAACAGAAAAAGAAGTATTGTGAGCACAAAATCAAGATGCCTCGAAGACCTTCTAGCTGTGGAGCTAAGGTAACGAACCTGTAGCGCAACTCCCCACCACACACAAGTTAACCTAACAAAATCTAACTATAAGAACAACGTCCTTATTTATGATGATGTTTATTAAGCGAAATGGAGAACCCAACTAAGCACCAACAAACAATGAGGCATTGAGCAGCAAATCGGTACAGAGTAAGCAAGGATCAAAGATTATAATTATCAGGAGGCGTAGGAAAATAGGCTAAAACTGACCATAATTTCAACGAAGACTTGTTGGGGAAGCGAAAACTATTGAAGGGTTCTTCAGCTCTGATACTCGTGAGAATTTAAAAATTACACTCTATCTAAAAGTTGGAAGCCTTTTTTTTTTTTGTTTACATAAACGTTAGATCTGGAGAAGAAGCTTTACGCTTCCGTAGCAAACTGTTTTTATGAAATCGACTGTGCGTAATGGTGGTCTCATAAGAGTGCTAATCTCCACTCAGGGAACTTTATGACGCGAATCTCATAAGGAAAGGAAAATCGATAAATGACAATGAAGCTAAGGTGACGCAGTAGCAAAATTCTAATTAAATTATAGTGAGTAAAAAATATATTTGAAAAACTACGTACGGTAAATTGGAGGTGACTGCAGCTTTTCTAAAATTTCATAGTCTCTGTGAAAACGGTTCCTGATGATGAATATGAGAACTATCTAAACCACGCAATGCGCAAACCTGAAAAATCTCAATGGTGGTCCATTTACTTAAAAAAAAAAGAATTTCAAATGAGACTATTTCATGTTGTGCTACGTACGCAAGGTCGAGGAGATTGCTATTAGTGTTAAGTTTGATAAGATTTGCTAACTGCTCAACGACCAAATGAAAAGTTAGTGTTTCGTAGCAACAGCATTGCTTGAAACGTAATCTATGAAGTTCGGTCCGGTCAAGATTCATGCTGTTCGAACAGAGTAGGTTTTTAGTTTTACAAAAAATCCTAACTCAATTATATAGGCAAAGTTAAAAGAACATTCTCTTTTGAGGGACTAAACGGCAAAGTTAAAATGAAGTTCCATGTCACTTTGAAAGACACTGAGAATAGCACAAGAATTACATCCCATCATAATGTTGAAGCAAAACGCATTGACTACATGAGTGCACCGTGTTCTAAGTTCACAATGTCGAGGGAACAATCGCCCAATATTTTAAAATCAACAAAACTTATTGCAATTTTTCAATTTATCATACTATAGCTGCATTTTCGTCACTATACTTGTGCATTTGTCTTCCTGAAGAAAGCTAGCAATTGTCTAGTCCATAATATAGAAGGATCCTAACGAACACTCCAAAGGCACATCGCAATTTTCCAAGTTTTACTCATAATATAGGAGCAATTTTTTCCCATCGTAGTATCTAGGGAACACAAACTCACTATACTCCTTTGCGCTCGGTGTAGTACAACTTTTCTCTCTCATAAAGTAAACAGAATGGGTCATCAAAATACAATGGCAACACACGCCCAGTAGGCGAACCTGCCTCAAGCGTAGTGGTGCCGCATTCAGTTCATTTCCGTCGCATTGAGTTTATTAACTTCATTTATTATACGCACCATTTTTCCTTAGCAAAATTTGTGGGAACACAAGCCCAACCAGTAGACGAACTTGGCCCTGAGCGCAGCGCCGCCGCATTCAGTTCATTTACTTCATTAAGAGCAGCGGGCGCTGTCCAAACAAAGGCGTTCGACGACAAAGACTAAACAAATTGCAGTGTCCCTACGGTAATTCAATAAAGGACTTCTGTTCGTTCCAGTGAAAGCATTAAATTAAGCATCCCTCAGATCACAGCAGCGACGGGGTCAGCTATTGAATGCGCTGGCGCTCCTGCAGGCTCAGCGTTGCCTATGGGCATTAATTAGGAAAGGGAAACGTTTAAAAAAACACGGCCGAGGCATAAATGCATTAAAATAGCCTCGTAAAAAGAAGACATACGGTCAACTGCTGCATACAATGAGTGCCTGAAGCCCAAGTGTATCGTATGGGTATTGATGAGGCAAGGGTAGTGTCCAATGGAAGGAAGCTTCGTGTACATATTGAATACGTTATTATATAGAGTAGTTTAAGCCTACGTCCCCACAACAATGACGATCTAACAGAGAAAGAAGCAAGAGACATAGGTATAGTATGACAATAGAAATATGGTGAACCCATGCACGAAGGTGTTCCCACACAGGATCAACGCGCATGGGTATATTGAATAGGTACATTATGAGGAACAAATACGTTCAATAGCACACGTTGCGTGCTTGCAGCCTCACGTCGACTTCATGTACGGCAAGAAGGGATAAGTTGTGGTACACCAAGAAATGGCTTGTTAAGTCACATTTCGAGTAAATAAGACTTCAAAAAACGAGCTAATTCATGTATTTTCGGGCATAGAAACAGAATATGCGAATGAAAATAAGAAATTCATGATATATAGAAAATATATACATTTCTGTGTTTTGGGGGAGAAGAAAGTGTTTGTACGATATCCATGTTGCATTATAAAGCGGTAGATTTTGGCTAAACTTCAGAGGAGATCATTCTAGACTGCTGTAGAATGCTGTCAGTACCTTCAGTCAACCTTCAAATTAAAACCGGGACAGAGGGCGGTTCTAAGTATGGCTGGACCTAAGGAGTTGAGTTGACTAACGCACAGAAGAACTGGTTGTTAATTAAGCCGTGGAAAGATGGAGAAAATTGCAGAAAGATCTTCAGCAATCTGAACACCAGATTTCCTACAATTAGTTCATTCATAACAAGATTTAAAAGACGTGCTACTGTTGAGAACAAATGCAGACCTGGCTCCAATAGGAAGATCTCTCCCAGAATACGGGAGAAAGTTAGGAAATACATAAAAAAGATGGCCACCTGACATGATCTTCAAAATGATTTACGTCAATCAGGAGTACACGTAGGTAAGTAAGCGAACATTACTGTAATTGACAGTTTACTAACACATCTCAAAAAAGCAGCCCCAAACCATGATACGAGGGTTATTCCAAAAGTAATTCCTATTTTTTATTCCGCTCTGTGGGATCCGAGGGGATTACAAATTCCATTGTTATGATGACCGAGCTTATGTACTCATGACCTTTGAGTTCATCTTTCTGTTGCAGATATTCGCGGTGTGACACTGTAAGAAAGCAATCCCTGTGATGGACGTGCGGAAGAAGAGATTTGCGTCATTGTGTTATGAATTAGGTAGCGAAACCAATTACATGATGATTGAATGTCGATTGTGTATACATATAATTAAAATAGCGTTTGTTCTCCTTTTTCGATGACGATTAGGCATCAATAAATAATACTGTTGATATTAATTCTACAGCTGGGAAAGTACGCATATATAAATATTACATATGTGGCTACTGATGTAGGCAGGTTCGGTCTATGTCGTCGTGGAGAGAACACCTTGAAAGTGTGGAGTTCGTTACAAGCGCGCTAACGAGCACAAAGAAGCTTTTGTGCTTGGCAGTTCCTTGGACTGGGGTATAATGTAAACAATTAGCAGAAAGTGCCCTGGGACAGAGAGAGTGTCGCTCAGTCGACCGAAAACTGCCATGCCGGCTATATGGTGTAATTCAGGTTCTGTTCACCGAAAAGCGGGAATAGTTTCCGTGTAAGAGCATGCAATGGCTCACTGATGTAAATATTCACCCATTGAAAGACCATTATCTTTATCGTATTCATTCCATGTATTCATTCCTATTTAAAGGGCTATTGTGAAGCCCTTGGAAAACCACCGTGTTTGTCATTTTGAATGGTAAAATCGACAAATCCGTATAGCCCATGCGATTGAGTGTAACAGTGTGCAAAGGTCGGCGACGACACATCTTGCTAAGCACTTTAACGGCATCGTAGCCGCAGCAGCAATGTGAAGACAAACGAAATCACATTAAATCCGGAGTTGTGGTAAGTCTATCAGTATACGTCACTTGAAGCGGCTTCAGCATTTACTTCGAGTTTTATGTACAATGTGGATACATTTTGAAATGAAATTTGAAACAGTGAATGTTATGTGGGTCAATTTGAAATCCTAAAATATATATAAAGAGTGTTATCAGGCTCTGATATAAATGAATTAGCGGTAAAAATACAAAACAAAGAAAATTCAACTTTCTAGCGTGTGCTGCCTATCTCCATATAGGAGGGCGGGCTGACTCACTAGCAGTATACTCGCCACAAGGATACTCATCATGCATAGACGCCAACTAGAATTTCTGCACTCTCTGCACCGTGGCATCTAGCTGCACATTCAGGCTGTGTGCATATCTTCCAGCTTCGTTTATAGGAGTACTGCAGTCACTACTTAAGAAGATTGTGAACTGAAGCCGCATCAAAGGACGATATTACAGATGTTCTTAAGTTTCGTACTGATAATTTGTTTAATGCATACGTATGCAGATGCTCAGCTTAATAGAACTTTCATGGAGTTCCCGACTTTCGTCCGAGTCCGATATATATAGTTTCCATTGTGGTTTAGGTTTCTGCGTAAATGCTAGATTTTTTTTAATGCTAAGTAGATTTGATTATGCCGTTGATTTCCCTTCAATTTAGGCTCGTCGCTGCCATCGTCCACGTGAGACACCGTTATTAGCCATGTTCATGTTAAATATAAGATTTTATCAAATGTCGGAGGTTGGCTGTCCTCCTAATGTACGGTAGTGAGCGTTGTGATTTTGTATTCCATGTGTGTACTATAATTTTGCGTCCAAATTAATCCCTGTTGCGTGATACATTATTGTAACTTCGAGCCGGCGAGTGGGATACGCGTATTCCGAATAAAAAATAATAATGGAGCTGTAAGACTCTATACCATTATCACATGAGTTAGTTAGGAAGCAGTGGCTCAATTGTCAGCTCGTTCGTGTCTCATTCTTTTTACATCTCGAAAGTTCCTCATTAATTATCATTATTATTTTTTTTTGTCAAATTAAAACTTTTTTTATTCGGCATCCCAACAAGCCAAATATCCATGCTCAGTTATAAATACAGTATCAATTGATCCTTCACGCACAAAAAAATTGAACCAATCAAAAGTCACCGGCGGCTGGTGAATGTTTACGGTGCAGATGCAGTTGATGCCAATATAGTATAGGGGCTGGGTCCGATTTCAGAGTGACGACAGAGGTGCGAGTGACCAAGTGCGCTCCGGACGCCCATTCACAGCCACAACTCCGGCAAACAAAGTGCGCCGCGATCTTGGAACCAGGGGCGACTGTCAACTCTGACCGTTACGTTGGAACGTTGGCCAAACTGAAGGACCGGATCGCCCGGATAAGGTCATAAAGAAAGGGAAACATTGCGCTTGAAACACGACAACGCAAAGCCACACACACGTTTGAAGAACACGGAATGAGTGACGAAGTTCGGCTGGACGGTGCTGTCGCAACTTCCATTATAGTCCTGATCTAGCACCACCAGATTTCCACTTGTTGGGACCTCTGAAGGAGGCGTTACGTGGGCAGCGTTTTTCCGACAACGTCATAATCGCAACCGTGAAAAAATGGACCGCTTCGGGACTTACAACCGAGACATCAAGGCTCTCGTTCATCGCTGACTAAAGTGCACTGAGAATGGCGGTGACTATATAGAAAAATAAGTTTTGGAGCACAAAAGGTCGCTCGTTTTACGGTGCCACTGCCGTCTTCGCAGCTCTTCAAATTTTTTAGTTAAAAATACGAGGCATTAGCCTAATTTTGGAGTGAAGTGGCTGGTAGTGTGTTCTTTAGTAGGTACGTAGGTAAGCCTCACCGTCTTTCCCCAGTACTTGAAACCGAGAATTACAACCAAACAACTCACTCAATCTTAGTTTCATCTGTCCATGAAACTCTTTCCCCGAAAGATTTTGGCAAATATTTATGCTCTTTTGCACATTTTAACGTCGCGTCTCCAAGCCGTTTCAGGTGGAGTGGTGTCTTCCTTGGTCTGCGCGACTTGAGACTGTCTGTGCGTAGTTCATTACTTATTGTTCGCTTAGTGAAGTGAACTCCTGGTAAAAGTACATCATTCTAAGGCTTTTCGGGTGGCCAATGAAATTTTGGATCTGTCCGATTCTGTCGTACAACTTTCTCCATAATCTTGGAGAGATCTTTCTGGAAGCGCCAGGTCTGCATCGGTTCTCAACAGTATCACGTCTTTTAAATTTTTTTACGAAAAAACAATTCGTAGTAAACGGGATGTTCAGATTACTGGAGATCTTCCCTGACTTTTTCATCATAAATCTTTTCTGTCTTTTTTGACGGCCAGTACGCTAGAGATAATATAATATACGAGTTTGTTTAACCCACCCTAACTCCAGCAACGGTGTTTGAAAACAGGAAAATAAAGCGATATGTAGTGTACAAAGAAGTACGAGGATTTTCATGGCGACGAAGCACCGGGTATAACAACACAAAGTCCGAAATGAAGCGGAGCTACAGTGCAACGTTCAGTACGATTAGTAAAAGGGGAAGGATGTCACCTAGGTACGGCGAGGATGGACCAGAAGACCAGCTACTGCTGCAGTAACCCAAACATCGCGTTTCTCAAAAGATGCGACTTTCAATCACTAGTAGAAACAATGAACCTCAATAACCTAACCATGCACGTGGCCCATCCAATAATCTCTGAACATCTGAAGAAATACACCGAGCCATTGTCGCGGCTGTTTATAGCAACGCCATAGTGTACAGCCTACGAAAAGTTGTACGTACCAAATATTGTTATTCGTACAGGGAATATACTAATGCATTCAATGTACAACGCACCAAAATTGCGCGAACTAAATAATGTTTATGCGTACTGGGAATGCAAAATTATATTATAAATTTAAAGAATATCGCGTAACGGTCGAATGTGCAAGTATGAGTCCTGAACTACGAAACTAACAGAGCTATTACAACGCATTTCCAACGAAAATTGACGTCTGATACCATGGTACAAGCCTAAGGGTGACTAATTGGAACCGTTCTACGCACCGTTATAAGCAAATCTCGTTCGATTTAACTTGTATGAAACTTCAGTGATGATGGCAGATCAAGCATCAGGGCGCAGATCAAAAGCCGATTAAGTCTTGAGACAGTCTCCAACACATTCTTGCGGAGCAGAACTCATTTCGAGGCCGTCTCAAGAGTAATCCGTTTGTGATAATAGCCTGAAGCTCGATCTAAAGTAGCGAAACCAACACTCATGATTGGAGTTCCGGCACCAGTTAAAGCGAATGAGATTGGCTTACCTCGATGAAGCTGGCCTAACCAAAGACAGCTCAAACGCAAGTCTAATGCCAGGGCCACACTATACAATCGCGGGCGCAACTTCGTGCGAGGATGTGCACGTTGTTGCGATATAATAACATTGGTAACATAGACACGGTAGCAAGAAGAGCGTGCGAGTTGCATTTCCTAGCAGCAATTGTGAGCGCGGCAGTGCAGTCAAGAACACAGAATAATGAAAACACAGACGGGCAGTTTCTAAGCACAGTTCAACTCTTCCTTGAACTTTTGTTACGCCATAGTTAAGCCATCAGCGTTGTGCCTTGAACATTTTTTACAATATTTAGAATCGGCAAAACAAGAAAATATCAACTAAAAAGTCGCTAATTTGATTTAAAAGCCGTCTGGCTTCAGAGTTTTGTGGCCAAGAAACATCAATGAAATTTCAAGCGGCTGGAGCTATGCAGATGAAACTCGTATCCTGTATACCAACTTGAGATGAAAAGAACAAATTAAAGATTGTGACGTCATCATTAAAACACCATTTTCTCGCAAAAAGACTGAAGAACTGCCAGTCTGTGTCTTTCTTAGTCTGTGGTCAAGAACATCCAGAGGGCGATGACCTCCCCGCGATTAACATTTGGCTGCTGGAGAGCGCCGGACGCCGCTGATCTATAGATCGAGGAATGGAATCGGCAACAGCAATATTATGAAGACTCCTACTCGCTTCTCATTGTGTGGTACAGGAGACAGCAGCGATTAATGCCGTCATTTATCTTTGCTTTACATTTAATTAATTTCCTGCATTTTTCGTAAAAATCGAGGGGGTCATCGATTAGCCGGCAAAATCAAGCCCAATAGATTAGACTGGTCGGCAACTTAAGACGTGTGGGGTGGCTTCCTCCCGGCGAATCGAGTTAGGTACATGTGTTTCACCACTCACAATTACCCTACGTGTGAACCTAATGCTGTTATAACGATTTTGTATGTAACTTTCCACAGAATGTAGGTTTTGTGGTATGAAAGTGATTTAAACCTGTAACTTAACCTATAATCCTTAAAATCTTGTATTGAATGAGGTCTAGTTTAATAAGCTCGTACTGTAATAGCTAGATTTGAATTGATGCATCCTATTGGAAGAAATAAATCATTTTGAATTGAATTATCCTTAATTGATTATCCTTGAGGTTTGCGAAAGTTTAATCCTTAGCCGTAAAATTGAGTTTCATTGGAAGAAATAAATTATTTTGAATTGAATTGCATTATTCTTAACTGGTTATCCTTGAAGTTTTCGCGAGTTCAATCCTTACCCGTAAATGGGAGCAATTAGCCCACTAAAACGTAAACCGGTTGATTCTCAGACACGTAACACCATTCAATGAGACGAAGCCAATGTTCCTGTTGGATGTTCAGATAAGTAATTCTATAGGGGCTCGCCTTTAACCGCACCAGTTGCTGACACCGTAACTCTATTAGGAGCGTTTCATATACGACACTGTGAGAGAGAGGGCTGGCCCTTAAAGACTAAATAAAACAAACGTCGGTTTCTCATAGGAACTGCATGGTGTGAAACGTCGGTTTCTCGCAAGAATAACATAGTTTGAAACGTCGGTTTCTCATAGGAACTGCATGGTTTGAAACGTCGGTTTCTCGCAAGAATAACATAATTTGAAACGTCGGTTTCTCATAGGAACTGCATGGTTTGAAACGTCGGTTTCTCGCAAGAATAGCATGGCTTAAAACATCGGTTTCTCA
Source organism: Parhyale hawaiensis (assembly GCA_001587735.2). Taxonomy (NCBI): domain Eukaryota; kingdom Metazoa; phylum Arthropoda; class Malacostraca; order Amphipoda; family Hyalidae; genus Parhyale; species Parhyale hawaiensis. The sequence goes on from LQNS02278125.1 coordinate 31,044,033, forward strand.
TAGAAGCATCCCGAAAACGTCTGGTTCTCGTGGAAATAACATTTTTTAAAACATCCATTTCTGAAACGTAGGAGGAAAACCAAGGTAATTACAGGGTTAACTGCCATACGCACCAACTCGCAATTTTTTTTTTTTCTCAAGACAATGAACTTCTCGAAAGAAAGCTTATATTACCGTGCGACTGCTAGCACAAATTGCTATCACTTTATACAACCCGCAGAAGAGAAGCGAAAGTTTGTGCTGCATAAGCAACAGTGGGGGGGGGGGGCCCTACTCGTGCGATCGCGCACCGGGAGGCACTCTCGTCTTTCGCGACTATTCTGTGTACGTGCATCGCTGTACGTGCGTCCTGCGTCAAGTTCCTGAGCTGTGCTGCTGTGAGCCATTGACACAAGTCGCTGTATCGCACGTTAGGTTAGGTAAGGTTAGGTGGTAAGGTTAGGAAGTTAGGTTAGGTAGGGCTTATGGTAGTGGTGACGCGGCAAGAAAGCTTACTTGAACGCATGCACAGCACTTTACGAATACAGAATAGTCGCGAAAGACGAGAGTGTCACCGGAAGCAGCGTAAAGCCCTGTCCAGACACCCGCTCATTAGTGTGAAAAACGCCGTGCGATTTCGCAGAACGTAGCGAAAATCGCACGGCAGCGTCCACACCGCACGCGACGCTCCGTCAGTGGAGAAGTTCAGAACTTCTTTGCTCACGCTCCTTTAATCTAAGAAAGCTACCGTGTTTTTATCAATTATTAATAACATTTCATTTACAGTGACGACAAAACTGTTGATAAGCCATCAGTGCGAGTGCAAATATCATTTATTTACGTTCTCAACAAGGCGCGCATTGCCAACTGTAGCTTAAGCTAACATATTTAACCTTTCTGTTGCGGAGTACACAGTGATGTTTCCAAGGGAATGGCAACACATTCATACGATTAGCTCGTAGAATACGTTCAAAATGACTGTCTAGTTTTTTTTTAATACATTTTTTAAGGTAGACCACTCAACAATTATTTGTCCCCCATACGCAATGCATTTACTCAAACATTTCCTATTATCCTAAAACCATAATTGCGTCTCCACAAAAACGTCGAAAAATGTTTGCCGTCAAGTCAGATTGCGCAACAAGGGTCACTACTGAAGTAAAGTTTCGTATTTCTCTTTAAATTATCAGTGAATTAGAACTGGAAGAAGCTTTAGGCTTTTTTAATGTGCATACTGAAGCAACAAAACCGTACAAGACGCCTAATTTCTTGGTTTTGCGCGGGAGAGGAACAGAAGATTTCAAGGTGAACAGACATTATTCGCAACCTAAATCGCGCGAATATATCCAACACTTTGGACGCTCGCGAAAAGGCACAAAGCTACGATTTGACCACGAAAATTCGCAGCGATCTGCGAAAACGCCACAATGTGGACAGATTTTTGCGATAGTCTGGACGGGGCTTTAGAATGTTGAGGGCCAGTAATCAGTACCTCCTTTACCCTTACCTCGGTGACGTTACGCTGCAGCAGTCTGCTACAAGGGGGGGGGGCGAGATAGAGGATTGAGCTGTACGGTGGAAAGTCACGCTAAAACTTCAAAAAGCCACACTGAAAGACATTCCCAGTTGGATAAGCGATACTAAATGAGCATATTTTTCCCCACTAGGGGACCATAGGAGTTCCATGTGTGTTAATGTGTTCTTGATGTTACTAGTGTAGGTATCCAGTCGATTAAAAACGCAAATCTGATTAAACTGCAAAAAATTAGCAGTTCTGTAAAAAAAAATTGTCCAAGGCTATTAGAATATGGATGCATATTACACAGATTCATTTGGTTCTGCTGTATGAAAACACTGTTGTGGTACAACAAAGATACAAATAGATAAAAAAAATATTGGCACAGAAATGTGTTCATTTACAGCGCAGAAACTGTGTGGGTGTCAGAGCACAGAAATGTGTTTATTTACAGCACACAAAAGTACTGATTTACAGCCCACTGTGGTGCAAGCGTGGCTGTATTGGAAACTGCTTGTATGCCGATGTTCCGCATTTATCCTGTCCGGGTGGCGGTGCCTGCCTGGCGGGGTGCGTGTGTCCGGACGAACTCTCGTATTGGCTATGTAGTAACTGGCTATAATCCGAGGCAGGTTAATCGAGTTAATTTCTCTTCTTCCATTGCAGTTCATCACGTTATCGTTTTCTTATCGCGTGCCCTTGGGGCCTCACACATTATTTTTACCCAAGAATGAAACGTCAATTTATCTGATTGTTAGTAATACTGCTAGCATTCCGAACTATAAAATTTACTTTAGGCATTAATTCCACGGCCGCCAGAGTAAACACTACTTATTGGTAAGAATAATACTACAACGTCTGACCATTTTATGAAGGCGGTTCGGTCGTGGACAAATTCCTCTACAGCGGGGCTAATCCTATGAATATTTCTGAGATTTCTCTATATGTAGTTAGTGGGCGTGTCTAAGATATGGCCGAATAAAATCTCAGATATGCTCATAGAATTGGCAACGCTATAGAGGAATTTGACCACGACCGAACCGCCTTCATAAAATGGTCAGGCTATATTTCAAATAAATAAGATTTACAACACGGGGCAGTAATGGTCTATATCTACTGTGCTGCACTTGGGTGTATAGTTTACTTGGACGCCAAAAATGACGTTAGATTCCGTTAAACGTGAAGCTGCATGCGGCAGGGGTCTAGGCGAAGCTTATGGTGGGTGTAATACACTAGCGCAAAAGTGACAAGTTACTCTGAATTTTACTCTGACATTCATGTTGCTACGACAACTTAACGGTGTTTGACGTCATGCTATAACTACATGTCATTGTAACTTGAAACTAATTGAGAAACAGGAGGTATGCTCAAAGCTGACCACTGTCGCTCGTCGTAGCGTACCAACTGCAACAAACGACTCCTATTTGAAATATTTACCGTTGTGGTAAAGCCCAGGGCAAGCCGAAGCCCCCCCATTCACGGCAACGTAATTGGACGTGGAAGTGTGCGGTGGTGCCATACAGTTTTGCGTTAGTGTGCGCTTGCCATTAGGAAACCTACAGTACCTATAGGGTCCCCTAGTGCAGCAATAACTTAAAATATTGGATGAACGAACCTAACTTAACCATATGATCCAAAGCAAGTTAGATATAAACTTTCTGCTTACCGTTAGGTCTCATAAGCACTGTTTAAAACAACGCTAATCGTGCTATATATCGGAGCTGAACTTTGTCCTTATAGAGTTAGAACGAGATCAATTAACTGCAAGGCTTTGCCATTGCCTAGAAGAAACACCACCGCAATCAAACTCGCCACTGTGTCGTGTGCCGCTGCAATATTGAGAAAATCTTCGGCCAAAGCAAACGCTACAAACTCGTAAAAAACTTAGAAAAAAAACGCGGCAGTTGAAAATTGGCAAAAACAATGGCGCCGAGCAATTTAACTGGCAACGTGTAAAAAAATAACACTGCGTCAATTGAGCTCGGGCAAACTGACGTAAAGCAAAAAGTCTAATCGTAAAATCGAATCGATATCTTAAGGGCGCGCGTCGCTGTAGCCTCAGGGGAAAAAAGCATACAATGCGTGAATTTGCAACTGCACAGCATTGAAACAAACCTTTTGTTAACGAGGTTTCTTTCTCTTGTTTTTGGAGACCCTGTATTAAAGAAGATATGTATCAAGCATTGTAGCACCGCTTAACAAGCTTTCAAAAACTCTGACTTATTTTTGCCATTCCCGTAGAAATAACACTATTAGGTACGTGTCCAGTATGGTTCACTTTGAACTGACGGCTTCAAAATGCAAGAGCAGAGCTATCATTATTATGAGACTTATTTTCGTTGAAACAGCAATGTTTTATTACAAATAAGCGCTATTCAGTTTTTGGTACTGTCTGATTATCATAAAAAAATACAGTATGCACAATCATGGTGATTGTCGACTACTGGGAATTGACCACCTATATAGGCTCAAATTTATATTGAAAGCGTATAAAAACCGGTCAAGGTAAATAAATTCCATACTTGGCATATTGGTACCTTTACAAGTCGACAAGAACTACCGGTGGAATAGAAATGAAACTAGAGAAAAATGTAATCCACATAGTGCTACAAAAACGCATTTCAAAAAATCTCGTAAAATATTGTAAGTCAGAAAAAGCCAATCCAATCAGGCCCCAGCTCAAGTCAAAAACAACCCGAGATATTCATGAAGAAGAAATCGGCCTTCTACTAAAACCAAACTGGAATCGCATGAGCTCGAGAAAGCAAATCCACCTAATCAAATCAGAGGCGGAATCTCAAGATCAACAAACACTTTATTGCGGCACCGACTCGTCGGAAGAATCTCTCTCAACCTTTGGGTAAAGATCAGACTTGCTGTATCAGCGGTATTCTACTTCCCTTGGAGCACTGATCTCAATGGGAAGGGTCTGATTGAGACGAGAATTTCTGTGGAAAAAGAAGCCTAACTGCGAAGGTGGACTTTGGGAAAAGAAAAATCCTGACTTATAAGGGAATTTTGAGGAGAGAAAAAAAAAACGTGACTGCGAGGGAGGACTTTTACTGAGAAAAAGCCTAACTGGGCGGTGGAACTTTCAGGAGAAAAGCCTAACTGGGCGGTGGAAGTTTCAGGAGAAAAGCCTAACTGGACGGTGGAATTTTCAGGAGAAAAGCCTAACTGGGCGGTGGAATTTTCAAGAGAAAAAGCCTGACTGAGGGGAGGACTTTCGGAGTGAAACCAAAATTACTGCGATTGCTGCGATGGTGAACTTTAAAAAAGAAAAACACAGACGGTGACGAAGGATTTTTGAAAAAAAGCTTGTATGCGACGGCGCGGCTTCGAAATGAAAATGCCGGGTTGCGACCGCGGAATTTGGAGGGGGAAAATCTTCCTTTGTTGATTAGTACTGAACTTTTCGAAACGGGTCCGTCACAATCAACGCTTACAATTACCGCTCTATGATGCAAGGAAGACGCGCGCAGTAATTAAGTAAAACACGAGAAGCTCATGGGCGACAGATGACTGCACATGGACGGAGCAAACCTTAGGAGACACGGCGAGTAGCAACAAGAAGTAAAATAAATAAAAATAGGTATCGCAACTCACATTCAACATGATGGAAAATGAATTTTAAAAAAGCTAGAACATTAGAAGAAGGAAAGTAAACAGGGATAGAAAATCGGCATGACAGATTATAAGACAGAGAAGAATGTGAAGAAAAGAGTGTAGCAGATTGAGACAGAAACGCATAAGATGAAAAAAACAGCAAGGTAGAAAATAGATAAAACAGATATACTATAACAAGAAGGTAATGAATGGAGAAAAAACAGGACAGATTACAAGGAAAAGAGTTGGAATAGGAAACAAGATTTCAAAAAGGGGAAAAAGCAAAGCAAAAACAGCAAGATGTAACAAGAGTGGGAGAAGCTCATTGCGGACTACGTACGAAAAGCAGTTTGGCGTACCGGAAGAAGTAATTTTTTTTTCTTCAACCAAAATGATCGGTCATGTTTTAACCCATTCGTTCGTCAATTAATTTCCCTCTTTCGAAGGAATAACAAACACCATATGAAGTGTAACATACATGCAATGGCATGGAAGAATGTTATTTCTACGAAAACTAAACTTTAATGTGGACGGTAAAGGACCAAGAGAAAGCAGGCATTTCAATAAGCATATTAATCGTGCACTGTCATTATATAACGGGTCTTCGCAAGGGAAAAGCAGCAGAACAAAAAGTGACTAATGTACGTTGGGACGATAAAGAGGTAACCGTATCAGTGTAGGTTTCAGGCAGTGTTATTCCTACCAGATACCGGCGCTTCATGCAGTTGGTCATTACACGGTTATTCCTATCGCACTCAGGCTGGGCTGTTTCCTAGGGCTCTTACTACCATTGTGCTCCTCATTGGAGACAGAACCTTCGTAGCGAGGGGAATAGGAGTAAGAATTAACCCTTTCCCGAGCAAGTGACTAACAGGGTTGCATGAAAAGCTTTAAGCATCAGAAAAATTAAAAGGTTAGGGATTCTTTTTCAATTTTATTTTCAACTTTTTTAGCATCTCAAAATTTGGCAAGAATACTTACCAAAGGTTGAACTTTCTAAAAAAAATGGTTTGATCATGCATCGACGCCTTTTTTATATATATTCAGCGATGCTTAAAACTTTTCAAGTAGCTCTCGTATATGGTTACTTCAGTGTTATTCCTATACCAAAGCGATAAAGCGAATAAATAGGACCACAGGAAGAGCACGTTTTGGGGAACGTGCGGAGCGCCGGCCCGCGTATTATGTAAAATACGACGGCCGAACTTTGCTCACAAAACAAAACATTTTACGGCCGGAGAGAAAGAGCCTGGCGACCTAAGTAACTGATGGCGACATAATAAGGACGGGCTTACGGGTCAACAACGCTGCCCCATGTACCTGTGAATACACAGGCTCTCGCACTTACTCTACTTACTCGATACTAGGCCTTGCAGGCCACGCCGCTCATCACGTGAATTGTACAGCTCTTGGAGACAATTATTTTAAAAATAAAAGATTTAACTTAGAAACAGTACTGAGTATGAGTAGAGCTAGCACTTTACTAACTGGTACGAATTACCGTTCAGCTGTGTACTAACACGCTCACCCAACACCCATGATGCTGTCCCTACAGAAGCGCGACGCACGGTAGGCACAGATGCAGCGTACTGGGTAGTGAGCGCTTGCTGATAGTGCTAGCATCCAGCTGACTAGTACATAGTAGTTAGCTAAGAACAGTGTAGAAGTCTATTTTTAATTTTAGCCAGTAACCAGATATATATTGACCAAAACATGTATCGGAGTTAGCTAACTGTAGCAGAGATTAACGCCAAAAGTGGTCGGCTACTTGTTTTTTTTTTTTTTGGTTGCGGAGTCTAATGACCAAAATCCGGCTCCGACTCCTGAGTTTCGTTAGTTTCCAACTCCGACTAATTGACTATCAATGTCCGACTTTGATTCTTCTTAGTAACAAAGTACGCCCGTTTTCATCTACTCCGACTCCTGGTTCCAGTCAGTTTCCGACTACGACTCTTGGCCTCCAAAATTTATGTAGTCCAACCCTACTTATTTCAGCGATACGGAGCAAAGCCAAGCCGCCAACACTCGTTGAAAATACTACTACTTAGTTTAACCAAAACCAAATGGGCGAAGTATTAAGTACCTATGTAATAATGTCGAGATAGGTGATACAACTCGTAGTGACGCAACCAAGCAAAGTCATACACTGATATGGTTCGCTACATCCAATTACTGTAGAAATAATTCATACCATCCTACATACTGTACAATCGATTCAGAGCGTTCCCTTGAAATGAGTTCATCTCAGTAGCTTTTATTTGTATCGTTCTTCGAAATCATGAGCTGCTATAATTCTCTCGCCTTGGATCGAGTTCATGGTCTTTTTATTCTCAATGTACGCCTCCCTACCCACAGCGTACACGATTATCCAAAGAGATGAAGAAAGAAGGGACATAGAGAATGTTGAGAGAAACATGAACCCTATGCACGAGGGTGTTTCAACACAGGATCAAAGCGCAGGGAAACAGCAAGTCGGCAAAGACAGAAGAAAGCATCACCAACAAGAGTACCGTAGTAATGAGAAATTAAGAATGGAAGGAAGCATAGTGAGCATGACAGACATCCCGAAGGCCTCGCTAATGATAGAGTAACTATGGGGACCTCTGGGACACTATAAGCACGGTTAGCGCTTAACACCGCGGAGACTGATCTCAAGTGGCGAATGCAACACTCATCACTGAAGTTCAGAATGAATCAAAGCTAAAGAGATGAGCTTCCGTGTCGCCACGCAACTGATGCGATCAGTAATAGTAGTAGTAGAAGTTTTACTAGCGCATCAGGGACACAAGGTCTTTACCACCGAACTATTCCTGTAGTTTAACACAGGCTCGTGAGCCTGTAGAGCGCGTTTTAGAATGTCAATGATTTATGTCTCGGTTTTCTGCCGGGATGTCTCACAGTGGTCAGTGCGCTACTGACAGGAAAAAGGTGTAAGTTGTGCATCTCCAACCCCCGAGCACGGCTGAACGCTTTCGCTCAGCTACGCCGCGCAGGAGAAGGAAACGAAATACACGAAGGTAGAAGTCTAGCGGAAATAGGTCGGCCATCTCGATCGGCAGCCCATCTCCTGAAACAGAAAGGGGAATATTGAGAGCCTACCTAACTTTACGAAACTAACCTCGTCAGCAGGAACTGCGACAAGCTGTAACTGCAACATCTCCTGCGGAAAAAGCACTCGGGACCCTTGGGTGTGTGAGGCCCAAATATATTGTGGCACGGAAAGGGCCCGCCAGAATATGCCCCTGAGGGCAACTGATGCGATCAGAGAGTTTAGTTAATTATTTTACGGTAGCCTACGCACCCTTAGACACGATGCGCCAATGAACAGCAAGTCAAAAGACAAAGGAGAACATACAAAAAATTGTCAGTATTAAGTAGGCAGAGGGAAGAAAAAAGTGGGCAGGAGAAGAAAGATATTCAGAAAGCATATAACTAAGTTAAAGTAACGTTATACGAAAGGGTGACTTCCCCGTAATATGGGAGAATCTAGCAAACTTGAATTGATTTCACGTCATGATTGTTTCACGTCATGTATTCCACAGCAAAATACGACACCGATACACAACGATAAAAATATAACGGACAGTAAAATAGAACCAAACTTTCACCTCAACTACTGACATTTTGCTTCAACTACCACCAAAATTTCGGCTTCAAAGCCCTTCTGAGTTTCACACGAAACTACAACGATCCAATTCGGTGTAACTGCAACTCCGAAATACACTACAAAATATTACCATGATTTCGTCGCAACCACTCACCATTTCGTATCCAAATACGACCAGCAATTTCATTGCAGAAGTACAACTCAAAAATTCAGGGCAAAATATTTCCGACAGTTTCAGAGCAAATATACCGTGGACGAGGCAGTATAGCATCAAGGCAGTGAATGAAGCCCCTTATTTTAAAGACTCTCGTCCCGTAAACACTCATGGAGACATCATAAAGCCGAGAGCAATCAAGGTGCGCCTCCGTAACGAGCTACATAAAAGAAGGGCCACTAGAAAGACTGAGCTATTACACTCCGAGTAAAGCGGAAAGTCCAAACACTGCAGCAGACTTACGAAAACTATATTAAATTCGTAGCATTTAACATTGCATTAAACGTAAATAAAATAAATTAATGCGCATCGTCCAACCTTGCGGCACACTTGCGAGTATGAAATCACATACTTCTGCAGGTGCAAATTAAAACTCATATTTTGACAGAACGTATGCATCGAGAACTATACAAAAGTAACACTAAGATTTCAGAATCAATATATAAACGTACACAACGCTCTTCACGAAGCAAATTGTTATTATATTCCTGGTTTTACCACCGCACCCACGTTATACGACGTGATCCAAGCAGTGAGGCTCAGTTTATTATATTGCTTCTGTATAAGAATGTTTTATCTTGGCATTCCTGCCGGTAAGTCTCAGTTGGCCGACTGCGCTACTACTGGCGGGAAAAGCGTAAAGAATAGATAAAGACACGGGAGAGAGTAGAAGTGTCCCGCGGACTAGGTCGACTATTTCGATCAACAGCCCACCTCACGGAACAGAAGGGGAAATATAGAGAACCTGTCTAACTTTAGAAAACTAACCTTCTCAGCAGAGGATGCGGCCAGCTGCAACATCCCCTGCGGAGAAGCCACTTCGGACCCTTGGGCTTCGCGCGGCAGATAAATGCTCATGGATATAACTAGCAGGGGAAGAAAAGTAGATGAACAGAACCAAGGCACCATTAGAGTATGAAATTTAATGAAACATTGTGGACACAAAATGGCGATACCCCGAAGGCCTAGCACAGACCAAGGTATAAGCTAAGAGGTTTTCCTGGAGGTACAACTATGTAAAATTCAAAGCATTGGCTGGAAGTACAATTTGTTAGAGGCAACCCTACAACGTTGCAGTGAACTACGCAGCTGCTAATGTTACTACCAAAGATCGACAAATACTCGCGCCGACATAAAAGCTACGTTGGTGCTTACCAAAAAGACGCGCTGGTGCGAAGTATATATAATGAAGTGCACAGCAATGTAAGGGCATAACGAAATAATTTGTCTATTTAATGAAACTCTGCCAGTGTAGCAAGTGTTCGTACAAAAAAAACACTCAAACTATAGATACAGTAATTATTATTATGATGATGCATGTTATTTACCCTGCCGTCTTTGAAACGATGTTTGAAGAAAGGAAAAGAAAAGGCCATTAGCATGTCAAGAAAACAGAGGACAAAGGAACACTACGCATGAGAACAGTAACTTGGGAAATATGTGGAAAAAAACACCATGCTCATACCGCCTCAGCAGAATGCTTCAAGAAATCATTAAACCTTTCATTGCACTGTTTGCACATGCAGTATACGATATTTGGCAAGTACACAATAGTTTTATTGGAGAGACAATATTAGCTATATATCAAGCATCTCAAGTAGACTATAGGCTTTTACCGACCACCTTTTTTTTGGTAACAGCCAAACCTTGAGTTACCTTACCTTGAGAGTCTTCGGAAGAAGTCCAGGTGACGTTTCCCACATCACCTCACGTGTGTGGAGTCACTCTGCTGGGTGTCTTCTGTGGTGCCGCAGTTTGAAACCAAAGAG
>LQNS02278125.1:31054728-31081903 GCA_001587735.2 Parhyale hawaiensis
TCTTAAATGTGAATCCAGCAAATTTTTGAACTCTACAGTTTTGATATCAGTGGCGTTTCGAATATGCCGAGGCATTTTGTTAAACAATCTTGCTCCTCGTACAGTGAAGCTATTAGAATATTTAGTGGCCACAGCTTTTCCACCATCTCTGCGCTGTATTGAATACAAGTGGAGACAGCTGAGTCGTTTGTGGTAATCATACTCCTGCATGCCTCGAATTTTGGCCGTGAACGAGCGTTGGATACCTTCAAGTTGTTCAGGTTTTTTTTTTTTTGTACTCGGCATCCAAAGTGGGGAACAGTATTCTATTCTCGGAAGGACTAATTGCTTCCATAGTGTGAGCATTACATCTATTTCGCGTGACGAGAAAGTTCGTAAAACCCATCCACTCCATTTTTTTNTTTTCCCACAGCGATAACTCTAGCAATATGTTCTTCGAACGTAGCATCGTCTTGCATTCTCACTCCGAGGTCTCTTAAAATTGTCTTTCTCTCAATTTCATGCCCATCGCTGGTGGTATATTGCGTGGATTCAATGAGTGGTTGATTTTTTCCGTATCTCAGCAGTTCAAATTTTGCTTCATTAAAGGTCATATTATTTCTTACCGACCATTGGCAGATACTTTCCAAATCTCGTTGCACAGTTAGCACGTCTTCCACAGATTGCACAGCAGCTAGTAATGTTTTGTTAACATTACACACGAAACCGGATTTATTTTTCAATTAACTGAGAGTAATTCAAGTTTAAACCTCGTACTTTTAATGCGTCGGAAGCTAGAAACGGCAATAATCCCCGCTACTAGACTTTGACGTTTGTTCAAATACGAAAATCCCAAGAGGTGTAAAAGAAATACTCTGAGGTACCTATGTCCTGTCAGTACGACAAAGAAGTAAACATGGTACGCAGGTACAGCAAAGAGCTAAACATGGTACGGAGGTAGAGTATGTGACATTCATGACCATGTCGCCACTCTCAACTGGAAGTATTTTCGTAGCAATAACTCAATTCGAACAAACATGTCTTTACTGTCTAGCAGATGCATTTGTGTAACCAGCAATGCGCACAGTGCCAGTTCATGTGGGTCTCGCAGCCCAAACGTCTCTCTAACTGCAGTTCCGACAAACATATCTGCAGTAATCACATCGACGTAGCAATAATTCCGGCTGGCACTAATACATCTGTAGCAAAAAATACTTTTGGTCAATTCCTTAACCTCATTTGGGCCTCACAACCAAAACCACAGTAGCAAAAACATATTCGTTGCCGTTATTACCGTTCATACAGGAACTTCTCAACCAGAAAAGAATTCGCAAGAAGAATTGCATTTCAAGCCAAAACGTTTAACCCTGAAGCATCTTCGTAGCAGTAACTACAGCTCGTTTAGGCTTCCATCACAACCAAATTTCACAAGCCGGAGCATTTCCTTAGTAATAGCAGTTCGAAGCAGCACGTCTCGAGTAGAAGCCTTCTCGTTGCAATACACTACAGTTTGCACCAACGGGTCTAAAGCTGAGCATTTTAGTTGCAATAAGTAGAGCATCCTCGGCGGGTACGGCCGAACGGGCGGGCACCATTGTTTGTGCGAGGCAGCCACCGTGTGACAGGTCGTAGCGGCAGAACAAAGGGACTTCGACAGCTTTTGATGGCTACAGCAACCGATGAATAAGGAGGATTTTCATTGTTTTGGAGTTTCTGCCGAAGGATTTGCGTATTGGGAGAGCAGCCCCTTCATATGAGAAGACAGACAGACAATCGCTCCCTTATAGAGGCCCCCAATCGATCAAAAGAAGCTACCGGTAATAACAGGAAGCGAATATAAGCGTAAGAAACTATTGTCAGAAACGAATACCGCAGCCATGCGACAATAACCGTCACAAGCAGAAATTGAAGGAGTGAAAAGAACAATTGCCAAGATACTTTCAGATAATTGTAATTTTTTTATACGTGCCACCAAACTTTAAATTTATTTTGGCTAGGCGAGACATTCTCAGATCACTTTAGTTCTTAATTAAAGACGTATCCACACTTTATTCTATCTTAGCCACACTTTAGGTACCAACTGGATCCGCACAGAAAGTTTGACCGAAAATAAAACCAAAAGTACTGGAAACGCCTTTAATTATCCCTCCAAGGACCATGACCACGGTTCTCCCTAAAGGACGTTTCAAATAACGCCATCCCTACGACGTTATAGTTTGTCCTTAACTACAGCGCTTACGATTCGATTTCACAGTACCACTGAAAATATTAGTGAGCGCTTCTGAATATATCAGGGTGGCGATTATGCTGTATACATGATGCTCATATTCTAAAGCGTAACTGACAGGCGGCCAGACAACAGTTCTTACTTTATAGACTTTCCTTTTTCTTATTGAGGAATCATATTCAGTAGACACTACTCTAAAAAACACGCTTATAATTTCTCAGTGAGGACGTATACGCAGCAGAGACAATAATTATACATCAGAAAGCAATCAAAACCGGAACTTATCCCATGAGGAGTGTTTAATCGTAACCGGTCAATAACAATAAAGAAACCACATAATGTCAAGCTTTTCTAGGCAGTACAATAAACTAAATTATTATTATATATATATTCCTAGTGCTACAACCGTACCCACGTCATATGACGTGGGTGACACTCAGTGTATGTCGTACTGGTATGTAAATGTTTAATCTCAGCATTAATGCCCGAAAGTCTCAGTCGGCCGAGTGCGCTACTACTGGTGGGAAAGGCGCAAAGCATCTCCAACCTCACGAGCATCGACAGAAAGATGAAATATAGACAATCTACCTAACTAACTAACCTAAGCAGAAACTGCGGCCAGCTGCAACATCTCCCTGCGGAGAAGGCACTCGGCACAGCCCTTGGGTTCGTGAGGCCTATGTATATTCATGCAGGGATAGGGCCCGACGCAATATACTCCTGAGGCAAGGCCTCCTATAGTACAGGCCTGGGCCACTACGTCACGAAGTTGGTCCGATCGGTACAGTCCCTCGACGAGCTGTTGGACGCAGCCTGATATTTTTGGTGCCTGTTCTGCATATTTCGGGCTTATCTGTATAGAAAACTCAAACTATCGTAATTTTGTAACTTGTTAGTAGTTTAAAGAAAAAATTCTCTCCAGATGTGTCCAAACTAAGTGGAGTAGGTACCAATAATATCAGGCTGCGACTAACGATTTCTCCAGCGACTGTACGCAATCGGACCATTTTCGAGGCCCAGACCCACGCCTGTACTTTAGGAGGCCTTGCCTGAGGGCACCAAAAACTGGAACGTAAATAAATCTCTTGGAAGAAACTGGTACAAAGCGCTGCTTTTGGCTACACAGCTGTGTGCGTTACATTCCATTACGCCGCCGTGGCGTAATGGTAAAGTTCCCGCCTCTGGATCACCAGACACCAGGTAACGGGTTCTAATCCTACAAAGCGTCACTGGTTCACGGCAGGAAGGGCATCCAGTGAATAAATGGCCTAAGCTCCAGCAAAAGTCCTGGCATTAGTTGAGTACCGTTCAAGCCCGTAATCCTAACGTGGGAGATGCAGGAGATCGTGACGTAAAACCGATTCGATTCAATACCTCATAACAGTAGTAATTTCTCACTAACTACTGTATGCGTCACGTAATATGCGAAGAAAAACGAAAACTCAAACATGGAAAATAGAGGATGACCGAATGAACAAAAAAAAAAAAAAGAGGGGAAAGAACACAAAAGAAATTACACTGCTTAACGAGCCAGAAAGCAAAAAGATGCAACGTAAGTACAGAAAGATGCAAAGTAGATCCTGAAACGAATATCTCAGAAAGTTTCAACTACGGCTATGGCAACCTTCAGCCGGGGTCACATTATACAATCGCAGCAGAGAGTTCCGTCCGCAGGTCCTTCATGTTGTCTTTCACGATGCGCGGAAAGACGTGCAGCCGTTGGAACAACCACTCCTAATTAGAGCGAGTTTGCTATGGTGTAGTAAGGGCCTGGCATTGGTATATATCCAGGAGGCGTGCCTCTCCGTAAAAAAAGTTAGACACTGAATAACCTAACTGCCCAAAGTCCTCTGGCTTATATGATGAATTTTTCGATCACTAAAGAAGTAGCAAATTTAATTCGCTACAACAGCAATTCTCAGCGCATCAGACAGGATGTCATTTCACTTTTTGATCGATGATAATAACTAAGAGTTCGCAGATTGATACGTCGGTGAAAGATCCGATGCAGGAAAGGTTGTAAATCAATCATAAGACGCTCGAATTAATCAACAAGACTGTTTAATTATTATGCATTAAGAGTGAAGACAAGACATACGAGTAAGGTGTATTTAATGTGTTGTAGGTACGTCTGACATCGCAATAATTTCTAAAGGAGAGAAGTACCAAACCAATGGATGTATAGATAATTATATGAACAGTAAACTTCACTCTGCGGACAGTGACTAGAAGCTTCAGGAAAATACTACCAGTAAAGACCTTGCGGCGCAATCAAAACTGAGTCATAAAGAAATCTATTTCGTTTGAAACAATCGAAGAAAGAGAACGGCGCAAAAAAATGTTATTTCAGTACAACAAAGTTTCACAATGATGAAAACAAAAGTCAGTTATACCTAAGCTTTGTGTAGATTACAAGAAAGTGCCGTCATAATGTAAAGCATAACGTGGGCAAAATGAATTACTGCTAACGTTCTTCAATAAAAAAATATGGCACATTAGAAATCTAAAGACAGAGACTCGGCATTACAATATGTAGAAGAAACCGTGCCTCACAGATTTCACAATAATAATAACTAACGATGTGGGGGAAACTCAGAGCCCGTAGCAGAGCACGACCTCACACGACAGACAAGCATCGGTCCTGAATAGACATTGCCTGCTGGGCACGGACACACACACACCCCACTGTCGCCTGTACATCCCTGTTTTTGCTTCGCTAGTCTACGGTAGCTACAAAAACTTTTTGAGAACTCCATCTAACAGAATGTCAAACTTGGCATCATTACTAAACAAAACTGGCTTCGAGGCTCTCGTAGGAATAGCCTTAAGGGAGTAACCATATACGGGCACTCGCCCAGTGAAGGATTAAAATACTGTGACGCATGAACAGACCGTCTACTCCCAACAATAGCTTCTCCTGCTGGATGCAACCCAACCGGAGTAAGCCGAATCGAACTGACCTCTAGACAAGAGAGTTGCGTGGCGTGTATAACACAGTCCAGAACTCATCTGAAATCAACCGAAATTCTATAGTTGACATAACCAAAGGCTTGAATAAAATACATCTGATTATGGAAAGTAAAGACAATCATTCTTTAACTAAATAGAAGAGCACACAAATAACCAGAGATTTCCTACCTCCGAGAAATCAAGCTATTTTTGGCTGAATGATTCGGCGTTACCAGGGACTTCTTTGCACAAACTACACTAGATTAGCACGAAGAACTATCCTCTTTGGTCCTCATAATCTCACTCACAGAATACCATGTATCACTATAAAGGCAAGAGCCAAAAGACAATACGATCAACGTCGCAGATTGGATGATACGCTAGTTAAATGCTGGAGAGTTATTTCAAGGTATGGTGTAACAAAAACGTAAACTAGGGATATGTACCCTAGTTACACGTTTACACTCTTTTAGTTGCGCCGCGCCAGTCCACAGCAACGGTTCAGGCTTCTTCATTAGAGTGACGCAAGAACAGGAGGTAAACCTGCACCGGCAAGCACTCGAACTTCAGGGATTACATTGAATGCACAGAGACGTGATTACCTACTTTATTGTGCAAGTACACCCAGCGCTGGAGTAATAAGTGGGTACTGGAATTTCTGAGACTGCATTAAATGCAGAGTCTGTGTTACTTTTGTGCGTACACCAATGTAGCTGAGGTGAACTGCCAAGTTGCCCCGAAATTCGGAGGTTGTATTAAATGCATCGAGTCGGGATCGCTTTATTTTGCTAGCGAATTGTCAGGAATTCGTTAGGGGAGGAATTACTGACGTTTACTCTCGACTAGATTATACTTGAGTCTCCCATGGACTCCATCACTGCACAGTGTCAAAAAAGAAGGCGCAGGGACATGAAGCATATCGAAGGAAATGTAAAACCCCTGTACGAGTGTATCCCCTCCCACACTGGAATGACGCGCAAAGGTATAGAGCAATAATGAAAAGAAGCTGGAAAACAGCGTAAATATAGTCAGTTAATATAAAAAAGTGAAGCAAATACAGTAGGCACGAGAGAAAGATGTCCCGACTGCGTAACTGAGGCTTATGTAACCTATGGCGTCCCCCACGGGGGTGCAACTCCCCATGATATAGAATATGCTAATCAACTAACCTAACCCTATTCTCTACTCACTCTCGAACAGAAATAACTCGTGTTCTCTTTCATAACATATTTTACACGAAGAATATCAAATCTCCAATATGCGGGCTCAAAATATCTCTTACACGAAGCAATAGTAGAACTTCTCGATTCTCGATATATTAAAGAAGAAAATTTATTTATTCAGCAAAACGGACTCGTATGTCCTTCAAAGAACATTCTTTCGCAAAGAAGATCGGCGTCTCACAAACTCCGTGAGAAGAAAAACAGGGCTTTATTTTGCCTAGAAATAATTCCTGACGGCAATGCTGTCTCGAGGCAAACAATAGAGAGCCATTATATTCCGGCAGAGCTGATGGTACCGCTCGGAGATTCTTGGTAGGTCGCGCGGTATATAGAGATGATGAGAAGTTAGCGATGGTGCAAGTGATCGATTAATACCGCCAGGAGCTATTAATGCGAGGAACAGGCAAGTATATTAAAATACGCGGTTAATTGTGGCCCAAGCCACATTAGTATTTATCCCTTACTCATAACAAGCAGTCGTGTAGTAAGAGTAGTATGCTCCTAGCTTAAGCCTCCATATCCACGGAGAACACTGTGATCCAAAGAGAGGAAGAAAGAAGGGACATGAAGAATGTCAAGAGAAACGTGGAACCCATGCACGAGTCAACGTGCATGGGAAGAGCAAATGGGGAATGACGAACAGAACAAAGCATCATCAGCAGGAGTACGAAGATGGAAAAGTGGGCACGAAAGGCAGACGTCCCGAAGGCCTAGCTAATGACAAAGGTAACCTATACAATCCCACTTGAGGGGGGCAACAAGTAGTCGTGTAAGCGAACTACCGCGGCCAGTAGCCCAGGTCTTAATACATACTAATAATACAAACCTAGTAATGATAATATAGAAATTCTCTGTGCATAAATTATCGATCAGCGAGCATTCCTAGCTGCTTGGTCCACAGCTAGGCGCGTTCCTTTCTTCTTCGTATGACTGACTGAACTTCAATTTACATTACTCCATGATATCTGAGGAGTGAACCAAAAAATGTATGCTGTAATAATAGAGTCCGTGCCACGAAAATAGCTTAAACTCATTTTGAAAAGTACAATGAAAACTATTTCTGTTGAAAAGCTAATATTTTCCTGGTATGCTTGGGACCATAAATGAAACTTTGTCAAAAATTTTTAGCTCGTGTTAATGACTACCAATCATTTAAGAAAAGTTTAAAGGATTTGATCACTTTTCAAGCGTGCCACGGTATTAGCTCTTATAGATTTTTCTCAATTGTCATTATCAAAGTATGTTCATAATAAAAGAATGATTATGCAATGTTTTACTTAAGCAAAAAAGTCCAATTATATAATCAAACGATAAAGTACATTGTTAACAGTTTACTTGAGACTTTTCTTCTTGAAAACAAGTTCGATCCTCTATAGTCGACAGATACTGTCAAGTTTTTTATTTATTCACACTTTGAATTAATTGCAATATTTTGCCAAAAAACATAGTGCAATGTACACATAACCGGTGATGTTTCGAAGTCGCAAATCGCAGAGATTGATTTACAGATAGAGTGCCTAATTCTCTCTAGAATTTTTTTGAAAGAAAAGGAGAGCGTTCTACCTGTCTATGGATACTACCTCAATAAAAAAGGCGTAACTATGACAACACGTGAAAGAAGACGCCTACGAGGCAATTAAAGGCCATGAAATCGACAAACACAAGACGTGATCGAAGCACAAGCAGAGACATAATCACTGCCAGAGACGATGTACGAGACAGAAACTGCATTTGAGGCGGAGGCGAACGACAACGCCAAAACAGCGAGGGAGGCGAAAGACAGACTGGGGTTGCATGTGGTGGAAGGCAAGGAGTAGACAGCGTGTGTGGCCGCGGCAGAATCGGTGCCGGCAACGCGCGGTGAGGGGAAGCGAGCATCGTCAAGACGGACAGGCAACATCTTGTTGATATTCACCAGCAGCAGCGCACAAGTGCAGCGGTAAACAAGCCGCGACGAAAGAGGCAGCCTGCGCGCAGCAGCGCTGGGCTGGAGGAACAGGCGCATCTAAATTGGCATCGCGGAAAGCAACAAACAGAGGAGAGAGGCCAGAATTTGCAAGGGATAAACACAGGGCTTCCTAGGCCTGCACGGCGCGAAACCAAGCCGAGAACAGAAGATTATTTACGCGATTGTTTTCTAAAAAAAAATACTGAAATACGGGAAGCAAAAAATCAAAGTGAGAGCCCAGTTTCGGAGTGCCGGCCATGCGTTTGTTTAATATTTGGTTCTCGGACATTTCGGTGACATATCGGATATTTTAATCAACAGAGTTCAGGGTAAAGGGGGACGCAATCTACGGAAATCGGGCGGACGATCACGGCGTTTACGAATACAGTTGGTCCTGCCAATCTGTACAAAGCGACTTTCATTGTATCGTTAAGAAAGTAGTGTAGATGAGGACTTGCAATAAAATACCACAATTAGTCTTTACGTATTTTGCCCTTGTTTATTTCCTGGCATCATTAAATTAGCATCAAAAGGTTCATTCATCCATTTCTACACATCATGTGCATTCTGAAGCTCCGTCGATCTCGATGCACACGGAAAACAAACGACTCCAAAGTATAGCTACCCAAGCGATTAAATTGTGATGACTGCGACTACAAATGAACGAGTTTGATCACTCGCGCTACAATACACTTCTAGTGTACTTTACCACCTCGCTCTTAGTTAAGAGATATGGGAAACTGGGTAGCTTGCTTTGCATGGGATAAAAATGCAGTGAAAGTTTATAATTTTACACAATTATTTTTTATGGTGTAACTAGTGAGCAAGCGGAAGTTATGACGGAATTTCGTACACTCCAACACTTTTCATGCATAAAACATGATATCCCGTAGTGCTATATACATGATACAGGGCTTATGGTAGCCTAGGCCTTCCTATAGTCCAGTGGTTCACGAGTTGCCGATGGCCTGCCCCCCCCACCCTAAAACACTTTCAACACGTTCCTGAACCCCCTACAAAATTAACAACTCGTATGACGATAAAAAATAAAAGTTAAACTAAGCTTGTGCAATAATTTTATTGAAATTAACTTCGCTAAGTTGTATAAGCCAAGATATTGTGCCCCTTGAAAGGTCATCTCGCACTCCCGGTTTGGAACCCTGCTGTCGTCACTACAACTGTGTTGCAGGAGTTCTTTCCCCTACTGTAATCCTACGACGGAAAACAGCCGATGTAGAGAGTTAGCAGAGCCTGAGAAAGATTAGGTTATAAAAGCCCGGTATAAATTATGAGGATTGATCACGATGCGTCAAGACCCCAACACAATCAGTAATCCCTATCTAGAAGCCGAGGAAAATGCATGGTGCGTAAAGACCCAATACGTTTTGTTACCCTGGTATAGAGGCTAAGGAATAGGCACAGAGCGCCAAGACCCAAACGGCCTGCAAACTGTGCAGGTCGTATCGCTCCTTGTATTTGAAACCGATGTCTGACAGCCATGCCCGCTGCAGGCGACTGGTTTTACGGACAAGGACTCCCACATTGCTGCAGGCAAATTTCCCTGTCTCTTCCGAGTGCCGCTGAACTGATAGCTTTTTTTTCAAAGACTGAATCTAAAGCGTTGTTCTTAGTTCTGGAAGATGCCAAGTTTGGATCACCACAAATGGTTTCCTCAATGGAGAAATATAATCTGCAGAATCCACAGAGCACAAAGTACCGAGAACTGCGTAGAACAAATTACACTGCAAAACTTAAGATTAGATTAAACATTAGAACAATGTAGTCACTAAACTGTGATTCTAGCGAGAAAAAGTTACCTACATGGAGTATATTAACCCATTACTAAGCAAGTGATCTTTTAGGGTTACTTAAATACTGCTATTCCAAGAAAGATTTTTTCAACCGTTCGGTAAGAGGTCAAGAAAAACCGGAAACCTAATGCACGGATGATCATCACACGAGCAAACAGCGATTTCAAAAAGAAAAGGAAGAGCACTACTGAAAAAGTAAGACGCAGAAAAAAGAAAGAGGCAAAACCGACACGCATAGAAGCACTTCCCAAAGGAAACAGTATCATATATGGCTAAGGTAACCTATGAGACCCTTTTGGGATTCGACTCTTCAAGCAGAGGAAGGACCTCAGTCCATCTACAATCAAGTTCATAACTATTACTCAGTGACCGCAATGGTAAAGGAATCCAGTCGATGAAGTTTCGTTTTCCGAATAATAGATAACTTGACCCATTAATGCATAGAGTGCACTTTTGTTTTTCGTAAGACTAGCACTAGCAATACCAATCACAAAACAGACAGTACGGTAGGTATGGGTTGTGGGAAGACAACGCTACAACTCGACTAGCCTCAAGTCCCAAGGAGATCAGGCAGCTCAAAGCTGTATTCGTTTCTGACACAGCCCCTTCAAACCGAGCCGGATACGGGGAACACGTAGGTAGCGGAATCAATACCAATCTCATCAGCTAGAAAAATTGGCTCGCATTCACGCCCAACAGATTCGATGATACGTTAACGGCCCGCAAAAATGAAAGCGAAGTCCGAAATCGGTTTTCAATGGTCCAATGCCAGCACTACAGCCAAGTGAATTGCACCAGCTTCACACAAGACGAAAAGATTTAACAAGCTTTGAGAGCACAGGAGCGAGTTGATCAACAAATTCACTCACTGAATTACAGTGCGCAACGACGTTTTTGAGCGCAACAAGTGAAGAAAATATTAGACAAAGGCCGCTCAGTGCCGGACTGCATGTCAATGAACTGCCTCAGGAACAGAGAGGGAAAAATCGCTTTAGAAGACGCGCTCTGTCATTACCTCCTCCTGTCGCCTAGCTGGGCATCAATTAGATAATCGACATTATAGGTACGAAAAGGTAAAGAAAATAAGCAGTGATCGTAACCCATTATTATTATATTAAGGGTTTTCTCGCCGTAGTCGATGGGTGCACGATACAACAGCGACCTATCTTCAGAAATAAGAACTTCTTAACCCATTAACGTCAATAAATTAACTTCTCGTAGCAAACCACTTCTGAGAACGTACTTAAAAAAGGAAAATAGGTGTAAATGAGTCAACTATACACATAATGCGCGCGTCACATATTCATAATAGTCACATCAAAACGTACACAGAACTAGAATGTTCAGAAAAGAAGTTACCCCAACGTACGCAACGTACAATTACAGTAAAGTCCTAACGGGCGTAAAATTAACACACTGGCAAGGTTTTAGTAGACAAGTATCAGCTAGCCTACTTGACCCTTGACAGCAGTAGTTCCCTAACGTTGCTGTGGATGGCACCCCTGGAGAACTTACATGTTCTCGCATCTCCCACAAAATTAAATACCCTACCCATATGATGATGACAAATGCAATTCATATAATTTTTGTGCCACAAATTTAAGTTCATTTGTGAATGACTAAGAAACAAAACAATATTTCGCACCCATGAAAAGGTCCTCTCACACCCCTAAGGGTACCATGCACCCCACTTTGGAAACCCCTGCCTTACAGTGTACCTTTTTCTGAAATAGGTAAATTTCCTCAGTTAAGGAGTGAAACGCGCTGATCCAAATTCCAGGTGAAAGTACAGTTTCGCCAGAAGCACGTAGTTCAATACAGACGGCAGTTCAATTGTAGACTTCCATGCATGCGCTACGCAGCAGACACAAGCGGCAGAAGCTCGAGTTGGAATTGTTTGGAAGTCCTGTTAGACTGTGACCAGCTCAATTCTCTCAATCTGATTGAGCAATTTGGTCTGGTAACGCAAACTCACAGAATTTTAAGTTCCCAACGTACTTCAGTAATTTGGATCTCAATTAGAATGGCGATCACTGATAGTGCAATGGAAATGGTCCCTGACGGAACGCGGAAGGCTAATGACAGCGTACCAAGATGGAGTAAAACTGATCAATACAATTAAAGTGTGAGCTAAAGCATCTATTCAAAAGCTATTATCTAAAAATAGCAAATAAAAAATCGCACAAAGGTAATTTTAACTGGGATTATCCACGAGATTATTTAGCGTCATTCACTCTCAACAGTAGTCTGTAATTGCATAGGGATGATTTGAGATTTACATCACTTAAAGCTATCGATATATTTAATTTAGCACATTAAACTAAAATAGTATGACACGTAAAATTTCATGTTTCAAAAAAAATATTCCGTTGAACAAGAACTTCAACTTTAACGCACATTTGGGGTAAAAATTCGATTAAATAGTAGTGATAGCTTCGATAGGCACGTCATGCTGCCTAAGGATATGAAACGCAATGGACACATACTTTTAGAGCAAAATAGCACTGAACAGGAGACAAAAGCAAGGAAGATAAATCATTGCACATACCTACCCATAAAAAAAAATCATTGCGCATACCCACAAAAAAAAATCGACAAGTCGACAAAAAACGTAACAAGGAATATCACTGAGATTAAGATACACGCAACAGACGAATGGAACATGGAAAGGAAGATGAGCTGAGTTAGGGTTATGCAAGGGGCGCTGTTCCCCAAACATTTGATGTCGGAAAACTACATCCCTTACAGTGGCGCTCATGCTCCTGCCAGTAATGCAAGTAAAGATGGGCACTTTGCCACACAAGTAAAAAAGTTCTTGTGGCCCAGTCACGGCAGTAAAAAAACGCACTTGCGCCCAGTCACATAAGTAAAAAAATAAGTAACCAGAGGGCCGCAGGATATCCGGACTTGTGGCCTCATTTTACGATTGTGCCGGGACTACATGTGGCAGCAAGCTTGTCCACCTCAGGAGGATCCAGGTGCTAGAAACTCGGAGAACTGCATGGACGTCGCCAGCGCGTAGCTATCATGTCCTAACGATTGCTCCTTGTAACCATCGTCGCAAATCCAGGATCCGGTTGGTCTTTGAAATGGAAATGCAGGGCTGCGCGGGCGGCCTGCACTGCGTTGATGGATGTCTCAGCAAGGATCGAGAGACCCAAAGCGAAGGCTTATATTTGTTTCGAAATATACACAGTTTTGTATAGGACAGAAGCTGTCTAGCAAAGATACAGTAGGGCTGAACTAGCTCTTGCTCATTGATGAATGTTTTACGTATGTCAATGTGCTAGCAATCCACGTAAAACTGCCTGTGTACAAGAACACGTAAGTTCCAGCACTTTGAACAGCGGTAGCAGTTTCAGCAGCAGAAGAAAAGGAATTCCCATTCAGTACGTCAGACGAAAGACGAGACAATGTATGCGAATAGCAAACTGGGGAAAGGAGAAAAAGAGCACCAAAACAATTAGTAGGCAGTAAATCCGAAAAAAGAAATGAGCAAAGTGGAGAAAAAAGGAAAGCCGTACTGGAAGCCTGGATCTACGGCAACTTAATTGTTATGCTGGGTCGTCGCCTCAAAACCTAACCTAATGTGACTACTAATGAGCCACTGCATTTTCGCTGACGGTCACTGACATAAAACTCCCGATAACTGATACTCCCGGGAGTAGTTAATAAGTAGTAAATACGCACATCAAATAAGTTTGGAACGGGTCCACACAGAATGATAAACGTCACGCATGCATGCAACGAGAGTAGCAGGTGGACCGCAGTTGTCTTCAGGCAGCTACAGCTCGTGATTGGCTGAACGCCTTTACACCTTTATTGTCTCCACATCACAGTACAAGTTAAAATACTAACAAAGTAAAATAATCAAACACTTGGAAACAAGCCCATAAAAGCTATTGCTTATTGGGCACACTACATCTACAGGTCATTATATCGGCTTGTACAAAATTCTCGGAATTTACATTTAAAATCTTTATGAGACATCGGTTGAATTAGAGGCTCCGGTACATCATTAAATGCTCTAATGCACTGATATATTGCAAATTGTTTTTCTTTCTCTAATCTACTCGCTGGTAAATTAAAAGGTTGTTTAGGTCTATCAAAAGGTGAATGCCTAAATTGGCTATCGCAGAACTCATTTTCGCCTGCAATGGTACTACGTATAAATTTAAGTAAGAAATAGCGATGCACATCTTCATATTTCAAAAGATTAAGATTCAGATACATAGGATTGGTACGAACTAAAGGAATGTTATTATTGTCTCTCTTTACATGTAGTATAATTCTAAGTACGTCATTCATCAACGTTTTAACCGGCTTCAAAATGTTATTAGTTGCTCCACCCCAGATAATAATTGCGTATGTTAACTGCGAATAAAACAATGAATAATATAAACTTAGTAAAACATCTCTAGGTAAGTACCTTGACACTGAATAAATGACGCCTTTCGATTTACTTAATTTCTTACATAGATTAGATACGTGTAGAGAGAACTTAAGCTTATTGCCAATTATTATTCCTAGGTAATTAATAGACGGTAATAGACGGGTACAGTAATCGCCGTTTCTGGTACCACTGCCTTGTTCTAAAAATTAAACAACAAAAGCAATATGCGAGGGACTGTCGTTAATGATGTGGAAAGTGATCTCCCAGAGCCCCCCCCCCCTCACAACTTCTCACTCTTTCACCGCGAGCAGAACTGAGATAGTCCCTCAAAGGCCAGATGTGAAAAATGAACAAGGCAGCCTGTGGTCTATCGGGTCTGGCCTGCCCAACGCAACCCACCAGGTTTTTATACGCAACTGATGTGAGTTTAAGCATAGGCTAAGGGACGACTACGGAAATAGAAGTATGCCCGTTTGGAAGTTAGAGCAGGTGCAAAATTTTGCTTGGACAGCCCAGGAAGAATTACGCAATCAAGTATCCGTAACATATAGAAGAATGTGCATCTATGTATATATCTACTTATTCGCGCATTTATACTGTGCCCTCCTAGAGCAAGAGAGCGTGGGGAATTAGATTGTTCGGATTTAAGTCTCTTTCAAAGTAAGCTTGAAATTAGTCAAGTTGAAAGCTTGGCTTCAGAGAGTTAAACCGTAGTAATACACAAAACCACATTGATGTTGCTTCTCAGAGAGATTTGCAATTCCGCATCTGATACTAAATCACAAAACGGATTTCAGAAGAAAAGTCGCATACTCCAGCTTGACTGGTGTGGCAGTGGGAGTCTTTGCATGAAAAAGCGCAAAGACTCCGTACATTGTCTCTACTATACAGAGAAAGAAATAGCTGGAGGGCACACAGTATGTCGATAGAAACGCGGAACCCATGCACGAAGGTGTTCCCATTCAGGATGAACGAGCAAAGCAAGAACAAATCGAGAAATAGGAGGAAGAACAGAACACAAAGTGATAAGTAAAGGAACAAAAATAGAGTCAAGCAAGAAGGAAAAATGTCCCGAGGGCCTAGCTATGGATGGCTAAAGGCGTGAGCAGACGTGACATTTTACCTCATTTCGACGGAACAATATTGCATGTTTGTAGATCAAGCTTACCGTGATATGTTAATACACACGTAGTGGCGAAAGATGCCTGCAGTTGCAATGTTTATGGATAAAATAATTACAAGTTGCATCGAACAGAAATGGTGAATATTAATATAACAAATTTTATTGCTAATTTGTAAGCCGTAGTTTTCTTCATGATCCAGCGTACTTAGATATTGAATATTTTGTATGATCTTGTAGCTTGTAAACAAAACTTTGTGATGGACGTTTTCTGTTAATTATCATCATTGTAGCCTGGAGACAAATTCCTTTTTTATACATTGGACATTGCACTTGCAATCATCGCCATTTAGCTAAAGTTTTACGAAAACCGAGGCGTTACGCACCGTAGTAGTGAATCGATACCAGGGAAAACTGGACTGCAAGGTGCTTCAAACTGCTCGAATACGGCAAAAAAGATTGGCCTAGACCAATCCCGTGGAATTCACTCCTCAAGCAACTTTTTCGCCGAGTCTGGTTGACGAAATGCCACTCTCGGCAATTTTTGCTTCTCATCTGCATTGAGCTTAAGGTAACCCTTATGGTCCTTCTGGAGGTGCTACTTTCCATAACATGGGTGAGCAAACCTTACAGAGGAGAACAGTAGTAGTAGCCTCTGGACCCGCCAGTTCACTGCGATCAACACCGAGGAAGAAACATGGGGCATAAATTAAGAATGGCCAAAGAAATCTGAAATCCATGCAAGAGTCAACGCGTAGGTATGGGAACAGCACATCAGGAAAGAAGAAGAAGGACAGAGAAAGAAAAATCATCAGTAGGAGTATGATGGTGGAAGGAAGTAAAGTAGGCACGAACGAAAGATCGAAGGCCTATCTAAGACTAAGCAGTGGTTCCTAAAGTTCAGTTTTCTACGGACCCCCTGCGAAATCGCCCTGAAAAACACGGACCCCCACCATCAAAATGGCATCAACTTGGTATATTACGTACTGAATAAGTATTGTAAATGTCGATGGTTTCCAGGCTATCGCTTTTCAGTTAATACAGAAGGGCAGAGGCATAACAACACTTCACCAAACATATAATTACTCGTGTCACAGTCACGTGACATCCCAGCTCAGCCCACTATTCACATACCGCGAGTTCACACCTTTAGGCTAACTCTCTTGAATTTATTTTGACTTGCCCTAAACGAGTATTTGCATTCAATGATGGTTAGCATATCCTGTTCTCGCCGTTTTTGAAAAAATTAATTTTTTGTGATCGAGCTAAAGCATTTAGGGGTACTTAACTATATTATAGCCAAAATTTATCAATTTCAATACAATGATGTAAAAGATTATTATAAGCAATTCAAACTTATATTATTCCTCCTTAAAATATTCTGTTTTTTATCATCTATGGGATAAAGACAATTTAATATTGCCACAGAAGCTACAAACATCAACTAGTAGGGGGTCCGTGCGTGAACCAACAGGGGGTCCGTATAGGTTCATGTGCACGCCAATGGGAACCACTGGGCTAAGGTAACCAACAGGGTCCCCTGGGGGCGCTGCTCCCCATATTATAGGAAGGGCAAACTTAACTAATCTGATCCGATGGCCCGCCCTGCGCACCCTGATGGAAGAAAATGCGAAGATAATCGTCGATGAAAAGATAAGAGCAATCAGAATGCAGACAGGTTGTCAACACCTGAACGTTATTCACGCCCGATTGACTTCTGTCGTATACGGTATATAAGAATAAAGACGTAGACCAAGGGATAGGATGGCGTGTTCGTTACAGTAAGGTGCACCGGAATTGAAATTTCTTTAAAAAATCCATATTCCCACAACCACGAGCCGACAGGAAGGTAGAGGAGGATGAACTAACATAGCTAACGAGCAAAAGCAGTAAACGAATTTCATTGTCTGAGCATTTGTCTTACGTTACTACCAAGAAATATTCCAGACGAAAATTGGGTTACTCACTTTTAGGCAGGTAAAAACCAGCGATCTAAATGAGACACCTGAGACAGCATTTAATACAACTAGCAGTCTCAATGAGACATCCACAGACTGCATTTGCTACAACCAGTGATGGAAATGCGACTTCCATCGACCGCATTTCCGTCACTTGCACCCATGAAGTTATGAAGGACGTCCTTTATACCTTCATGCTTGCACCAACGCACGTAACTCGCATGCGGGACCACAGCAGCGAATCATGGGCCGACTCGCCCAGCTACAACGACGCCCAACTCTCAATGAGAAATTAAGTTGCCTAAGTGCTGATAACATCAGCGCATTATGGGCTCATTTTCGGCTCAGCTTCGTCTATTGGAGCCGATTTTACGCTAATTACCAGAAATTAAAGGCTTTGAGGGACAGTCCACCCAAATGATGCAAATACTGATATGGGCAAGACAAAATCTTCACACTTTCACCATGAGTAGTAAACGTTTGCAAGAAACTATACAAACCAATAACAGTTTTGGTTCATTTTCTCAATGAAATAGATACCGTAAGGTTGGGCTATTTCGTCACCCCAGGGGGTTATTTCACCACGTGGCAAAGTTGTCAGCTTTTTAGTCATTGCGACAAAAAAAAAGTTTTAACAGCAGAAAAATGGTACAGGTCCATTTCAAAGGCGACAGAATTGTCTTCCATTTGAGACAAAAAACAAGCCCCTCAGACAAATATCAAAAACTCAGTAGAACGTCAAAGTTGTTTACTCAACTTTGACGTCCAACTGACACTTTAATATTTGTCCGAGAGGCTTGTTTTTGTCTCAAATTCAAGACAATTCGGTCACCTTTGAAATGGACCTTGTACCATTTTTATGCTGTTGAAACTTTTGTCGCAATGACTAAAAAACTGACAACTTTGCCAAGTGGCGAAATAACCCCCCGGGGTGACGAAATAGCCCACCCAACGTGACGGTATCTCAGCTTAGTAACGCCAGCATGATGTCTTAACTTCTATATTTGGTAAGCCCTTCACTATTCAGATTCAAAGGGGATTTTCGCAGGAATAGGTAGTACTACTTGAAAACAGACAAAATGGTGGTTTTGGGCGTTAAAGATATTAGTCCCTCGGACGCAGCGTTCGTTGCGATTCTAGGAGAGGGAGAAAACAAGTGGATAAGTCCTGTAATCCGGATGTCCACAAGTCCCTTTGCCACAATCCGGATGTCCACAAGTCCCTTTGCCATAAAAAAAATATACTACAATGGCGGTAGATATAACTTAGTTACATAGTTCTATTGTACCCAGGGATTAATAACGTTTTTAAACACATTGCATTTACTGTGTGTTTCAAGCATACACTTAACGGAGAAGTCACTGTTGAATGAGCCCCAAACCGTGGCTTATAATCAAAAGATAGAACAGTGCCAATATAAAAGCCTACGTATATAAAGTGAGATAAAGAAAGTTCAATATCTTCTTTCATTTACAATAAATTCCAGATATTTATCTTTTCATCAACTGAGCAAAAAAATTTATTCACAGGTAACATACTTTAGGTTTACGGACACTAGCACGGAAGACCGCATTCGGCAGCGAATAATGTTCAGTAGGATGCCTATGCCAGC
The DNA here is from genome assembly GCA_001587735.2 of Parhyale hawaiensis. Lineage (NCBI taxonomy): Eukaryota > Metazoa > Arthropoda > Malacostraca > Amphipoda > Hyalidae > Parhyale > Parhyale hawaiensis. The sequence goes on from LQNS02278125.1 coordinate 31,073,949, forward strand.
TGAAACAACGACTATACAGAATAGAAAGACGGAATTCAATCTCATAAAATATGGGGCAGGATACCGTTACGCAAAAGTAGCAAAGACCACGCAAAATTAGCAAGTGAAAAAGACTTGAGCTGCTCCAACAAACGAGTAGCGGGATGCTCTACAGCGCCGTTATTAGCGCTAATGTTGGGAAGTTAGGCAATAACAGCATTAGAGAAGCATCCGATGCGCGGAACTTGGACCGAATTTACAGTTACGAGCCGTGATGATCTCTTTGACGATACGGTAATTGCAGGACAGATATGAACGGTGGACCGTGCGCCCAACGATAGTATTAACATCATTAAACAAAGCCCGCCCGCAAGAAAAAACTCACAGACACTTTATGGAAGAAAAAGGATGTTCAGATGTTTCGTCGCAGAGTTTTTGGAGATGTATACGAAAATAAATATACATATATACGGAAATATATAGAAAGGGAGACATCTACACATATATATCAAAGAATATGGAGGCATAGGGCGATGGGGAGGAGGGGGTCCAGGAGAGAAAAAGTAACTGGAACGAGAGACTCGCAGTTAAGACGAGGCGTACAGAAAACGAAGTTCAGGAAAACTCGCTAAAAAAAATACCAAGTTCCACAACGCAAACAGCAAGGAAAATTCGCGAATATTGTCGGGTCTGTTCATTTGCAAATACTGCGCCCACTGAAAATATGAAAAATCCATGAACGATTGAATCGTCAACTACAAGGACAGCCACCACAGCATAACCACAAGTACCAAATAATCGAAAACGAGTAAAATACTTGAATTCTCAGGCTCCAACGCAACAGCGATCTAACAGAGGAAAAATTAAGGGTAAACAGAATATTGCTACAAACATAGGACAATCGAAGGGCATGGGAGGAACCCGTTGGGAAAGAAGAGGAAGAACAGAACGCAACGTAATCAATAGGAACGTGGAAATGGAAGGAAACGCAGTGGGCACGAAGTAAAGGCGTCCTAAAGGCCTAGCTGCCGTTATGGTAACCTATGGAATCCCCATATGGGGCGCTGCTCTCCAGAACATATGGGATGGACGAATCTAACTAACCCTATGACCCCTGAAAGTAGGGCTCTTGGGATCTTATTATGCTAATAAAAAAGTGACTTATAGATGAGGAAGTATCCATTGCGTAGACCACACAGACGAGGACAAAGTAGATACCTACTGTAGTCATGAAAGAACAGGGATTCGCCTATCTTAATGTAGGTAGCTATAGGAAAACAATCTTGCAGGGACGTAGCTGTGGAAAATAGCTCAATTAAATACAGGAACGCTGCACTTCTCCAGATTTTGTAAAACATTTCAACCTGAGGTTACGAACAAACTACTGTAAAGAAGTTAATGGCATCGGAACAACGAAGGGAGTTATTATAGCTTGGCACCTACAATTAGCATAAAAATAAAATTCATATTAGGCCTAACTGAACACGCAGTAAAGCTCGCATACTCGATGAGCTGCCATTAATTTAATTTGCCGTGAGGATTACACATGGGAATTAATTAACTAGAGGAGGCACTGGCAGAGATGATCAAACGCATTTTACCCGGCTTTGAATTAGTGAATATATATTAGAAAATCCCGCAGTGAACGGCATGCAGATATCTTCATCCTCACTGGGGGATCGCGTTGACTTTGCGTTCATTAATTTTTTTCCTAAATTGTGAGTAGCACATCGGTTGCTAACTAGCTTGCAGATATTGAATGAACGCTCGTTGATATCAGGAGCAATCGAGTTAGCTCCATGGTACGGTTAGAACCAAACATCTCAGGTCTTAGAGTGGTCAGTGCGCTACTGACAGGAAAAAGGCGCAACTGACAGGAAAAAGGCGCTAGTGACAGGAAAAAGGCGCTACTGACAGGGAAAAAGCGCTACTGACAGGATAAAGGCGCTACTGACAGGATAAAGGCGCTACTGGCAGGAAAAAGGCGCTACTGGCAGGAAAAAGGCGCTACTGGCAGGAAAAAGGCGCTACTGGCAGGAAAAAGGCGCTACTGAGAGGAAAAGGCGCTACAAACAGGAAAAAGGCGCAACTTGTGCTACTCCAAACCCCGATCACGGCTGAACGCTTTCGCTCAGCTACGCCGCACGGGAGAAGGAAACGAAAAACAAGAAGGTAGAAGTCTAGCAAGAATAGGTCGGCCACCTCGATCAGCTGCCCAGCTCCCGAAACAGAGGGAGAAGTATTGACGGCCTACATAACTTCACAAAACTAACCTCGTCAGCAGGAACTGCAGCAAGCTGCAACATCTGCGGAAAAGGCACTAGGGACCCTTGGATGTGTGAGGCCCAAATATATTGTGGAAGGGAAAGGGCTCGCCAGAATATACCCGAGGGCCATCAATACGTCGAGTACCGTATATCAACATTCTCGTCGAGATAAGGAGTAATCGGGCCGTACTCTATCTACTGTTAGGACCACAGGACTCTAAGCTAACTTTGTCTTAGGTAAATTACGGATTCCTGGTAGCACAACCTTATGAATTCTTCCCAAGAGGAATATTTCCCAATTTGATCATAAAATGACAAATGTCTGACAAATGCAATACATCCAGACAAAACTCGAACTTCCTTTGAGTTCAATTCTACAGTAGATGAGTCAAGTAGATACAAATATTTTCAACTACGTTTAGTAGCATAATGCAAGTTAAAGTCTATGAAAAATTCAAGTTTAAGCTGCTCTCTAAATCATTTTCCATCAAAGTTATATTTGTAACTTATCTGCTAGCGTCTTTCGAAAGTAATGTTAGGTAATGCCGCAGCCACTTGTTCAGTTGCTGTTTGAAAAACTTTTGAGAATTTCAATTTTACTTCTTAAGAAGTCATTTACTAATGGTTTACAACTGATCCTAAAGAAGTAATTTCTGGGGTTGACAAAATAAGAAAGCGTGTCAAGACATCGAACCGTGACTGGGACCCTCTTCCAACAAAAATATTTGGGGTGATGTTGTCATGCAGGTCTTCCCGACGGGTGCACTACATACATCACCTCAGGCATCCCGCTGCCGTCTCACAAAGGCAATAAACAAACCTATTCTGAGAGCCACCGGTCGGTTCGTCAGGGGAGCAGAAGGGGAAATAGAAGGAGGGGAGGAAGAGAGTTAAGGAAGCCTGTTGATGTTCATCGCCCGAATGTTCCTATTATAGCCCAACACGCTGGTGCTTAATTAACCAGGCGCAAACACTAGGATAGCATTACCGTATCGTTGCCTAGCAAGAGCGAGGCGGCTGAATCATAACGTGGGCTGGTGTTGAAGTTCATCGCTAAATGTTCCCATTTTAGCCATAACAGGTTGGGTTTTAATAAAGCTAGCACCTCTCTAAGATTACATTTATATTTACACCTGGGAAGAAGTTGGCTACGGAGTCATTGTTGCATTGTTGGCGCTTAAATTTCATCGCCCAATTGTTCCCACCATAGCTCAACACACTGCATGGTAACTCATCACGAGTGACTACCAGGGATATTCCAACCATCATATGAGTGCACTAAGCAGCTCCTAAAGGCTGCGTGAACACAAAATCATGAGGATTTGGTGTATCAACCTGTTAAAGTGTTTAGTGAAATACTGAATACGCATATATGTTCGCAGGAACAGCGCCACTTGAAACTTGACAAACTCGTTGGTTCAGTTGGTGCTTTATCCACTGATTGGTGCTGGTGGTGCACGCAAGGACCCCCGACGGGTTCATGACGTTTGAAGCGTCTATGACATCATATTATTGCTGTTGTCGTATCTATGATGCAGATTTATAGATTAAAGCTATAAAAATAAGAACTATATGCATTATTGAACAATTACCCATTTTTTTAACCTAGAAAGTTCAATTATTACATAGTTACCCCCTCATGTCACTTCTTTCACCACAGAAAAAGTAAGATTTTTCTAAATGAAGATGATTGCAGCATAAGATTACTTTAGTTCAATCTAAACAGTCATTTACGGAAAGTCTAAAATAGATTCATGAGAGCTATGTGTGAAAATTTGCTCTATTAGATAAGCAGTAATATAACGCGAGTAATTTTATTTTTGGCGTATGGTGTTGAGTTTCGACTCTACTATATCAACTAAGTGACACTGCGATTGACGTTGTAAATACCTACAGAAATATACTGTGGTCATTCCGACTCATTCGGTGCATAATCAAAGCCGTTAATGCTATTTTAATGGCAGTGGGTACACGTGTTACGTCATTTTCACTCGGGGGTGCGAAGAAACTTGAAGTCAGGGAATCACTGGTCTAAAGGTTGCTCGAGGCTTTCTGTTTCTTTACTATAATTAATAACAATAAATTAACGTTTCGAGTGAGTGTAAAAGGTCCGGGAACCACCACTGTAGGTACCTACCATTAGGAAGACTAGGTATGCATTAGCTTGTCCCTAAGAGGACTATTCTTGTGAGGTCTCGGGATAAGCCGTAGTTTGACGACCAGTGTCTGTTAGCTTTCGAAGCTAAACAAACAGCTTATCGAGCATGGCGGCGTTCGCAGGACCGCACGTTGTGGCAGACCTATGTTGATCGTAGGGCCGAGTCTAAGCGTGTGTATGAGGAGGCACAGCATTGTCTGAAGCAGCGTTCCAGAGAGTCTCTACTGAGAATTGACCATCCACATCGTTGGTGGAGTGAGCTAAAGGGTTCAGTGTTCGGTGCTGAACCCTCGTTGCCGCCTCTCGTTGGTCTCGGTGGAGGAATCATTAGGGTAACATGTCTAGTACCCGTCCATGCTAGTAGCCGTCCACTTGGCTTTAAAAACTTCCTGTGTGAAAACTAGCAGTGCTAAAAAGCCGTACATAGGCTTAAGCTGTAGCCTAAGTACTACCCTACAGTTTAAGCCTATGTACGGCTCTCTAGTACTGCTAGTTTTCACAGGAAGTTTTTAAACCCAAGTGAACGGCTACTAGCATGGTGGACGGGTACTAGACATGTTACCCTACTGATCCCTTGGCTTGGGCGGAGCTTTTGCCGGCTCACTTCGATGGGAAGCACAGCAGAGATGTGTTCTCATTGCCTCACCAATGCCACCCTGAACCTCGCTTGACCTCTTTGGAGTTCAGATCTGGTGCAATCAAGGTGCTGCTTGAGGGCCTTGGTCCGTATGGAGGTGTGGACCCGGTGGGCATGTTTCCTTTGTTTTATAAGCAGCTGGCTGACGTTCTTGCCCCCAAGCTAGCAGTGCTCTTCCGGCGCATGATACGGTTAGGAAATTTTCCTGACTGTTGGCGTACTGGGAATAATACTCCCATTTCCAAGGGTCCAGTGTCGCTCTATGTCGCCAACTATCGACCCATCACACTTACGTAGATTTTGTCGAATGTGTTCGAGAAATTTATCGCTTGTAAGGTTAGTCGTTTTGCTGAGGTTACGGGATTGCTGCCTGTTGGTCAATTCGCGTATAGAACTAGCTTGGGTTGTCGTGACGCTCTGTTGTCGGTGTCACACCATTTACAGTCTGCGTTGGATTTTAGGTCGGAAGCACGCCTTGGCCAGTTAGACTTTAGCGCGGTGTTTGACAGGGTTAACCACAGGGGTCTATTATACACGCTGGAGTCCTTTGGTGTGGGTGGCAGGGTTCTGTCAAACATTCGCGAGTTTGTTTCTGAGCGAACGCGGAGTGTGTCAGTTGACGGCGGAGTGTGTCAGTTGACGGCGGTTTGTCGCGCCTCAGTCGCGGTGGTGTCTGGTATCCCTCAGGGTAGTGTGCTTGGCCCACTGGTGTTCGTTCTGTATACTAGTGACATGTTCTCTTCGTTTGAAAACACGATGATCAACTATGCCGATGATTCCACTTGATAGCCGTGATACTTGCTCCTCGCATGCGTAATGCTGTCGCACAGTGTTTGAATAGGGATTTGTCACGCATTAGTGCATGTTGCACGGTCTGGCGTATGAAGCTGAATGCCAGTAAGACCAAGCCGATGATGATCAGTCGGTCTCGGACACTTGTACTGCAGCATACCCAACTAGAGATTAAGGACACTTTGCTTCAGGAGACTAGCTCCTTGGAGATTCATGGTGTTGTCTTTGATGAGGAGCTTACTTTTGAGCCGCATATTAGAAAGTTGGTGTCACGTGCTTCCTTTTGGGCTTCTGCGTAAGGTGAATTCCATATTTGGTGACAGTGAGGTTGTGCGCAGATGTTTGTATGCTTTTTTGCTGCCTGTATTGGAGTATTGCTCACCGGTTTGGGCTTCAGCTGCAGACACTCACTTGCGTCCGTTGGATCGACTTGTTAGTTCAGCCAGCAGACTGTGCGCTGATAATGATCTGGTGAACTTGTCCCACAGGAGAAGAGTAGCAGAGCTATGTATGGTTTATAAGGTGTACAATACTGAGAGGCATTGGTTGTATTCTGCTCTCCCTGTCCTCAAGGATTTTGGGAGAGAGACTCGTGCTGCGCTCAGAGCGCACTCTTTCACGTTGGAGGATGTTGGATGTCGAACTAATCAGTTCGGTCGGTGCTTCGTGCCCTGGTCGGTTAATTTTTGGAATTTGTTGCCGGCATCAGCTTTTGGTCGTATATTGGCCTGCAGGCATTTAAGTCAGCTGTTAATGGTTTTTTGCTGGATTTCCTTTAGCAGCGTTTCGGGCTTCCCGGTGTTGCAAGATGCTTCATTTGGGTTGTATTACTTGTCCGTGGGAGCTCAAGCTTGAAGTTTTAATAATAATGATAAGAAGAAAAAGAAGAAATGAAGAGACAAGAACCTATAGTAGGCAATAAATGAAGAACCGATACACAGAACACAGCTCATAGAAAGAGCACGTCCGTAAAAAAGGTAGCGCAGGCACTAGGCGTTTAACTAAGTATAAGCAGCTAACATGTGGAATCTCGTGAGGGGCACAACTCGGCACCTTTAAGACCTAACTAAGTATAGTACCGTAATATCTGGAGTGTCTCCATGCACGGATGCAATTAATATTCCCAAAGATTTGATTAAAGATAGGTGCCGTAAACAATGGCGGCGAAATTTTTTAGAGGAAACTTCATCATTGATAGTAGTAGCATTCTACTAATTGAAACCTCTTTACCCACAGAATAGACATTGATACAATTAGAGGATGAAAGAAGGGACAAAATGAATGTCAAGAGAAACGTGGAACCCATGCACGAGTCAACGGCTCAACGCGCAGGGGAACATCAAGTCGGGAAAGAAGAGGAAAAATAGAGAAAAAAAAAACAGTAGAAATATGAAGGTAGAATGAAGTGAAGTGGGTAGGCACCAAGGAAATATTTCCCGAAGGCCAAACTCATGCTAAGGTAACCTACTGGGTCCCCCTTGAGGCGCTACTCTCCTAGCATAGGATGAGCGAACCAAACTCTGTGGCACATTGTTGATACTTTCGTTACTACAACGGCAAATTCAAATTATCATTATAGAGATACCGTAAGTGCTCTGCATTAATTCAGCTGAGCTGAGCAATCCTTCCTTCACTCAAGAGATATGCAAAATAAAAATTATTAGCAGCTGCGTCTCCTACATACACAATAATGCAACTTCAGTAGATCGAATTTTTTACACATCACATCAGAGAAAAACTGTTTCGTCAAAGGAAGAAAGTTGGAAAATGTAATTGCTGCGCCTATGGCACCATGCAAAAAAATGTATTCTCCTTTGCTTAGTTGATTATCTATATTATAATTTTGCTTGTCCCTCCGTTACTTGGTGAAGCTTCCATCAGTATTAGATTGTGGGAAATCAGGGCATCTTTGAGGTATCCTTGATACGACTTGGGAAGAGATCAATGGGAGAAAGAGTCAAGTTAAAATTTACGCAGCTACTGGTCACAGGTCTTAATACTTTGAACGCCTATTGAAAAAGCGCATCACTGATCACCTGAGGATGCAGCATCTCATAGCCGACACTCAGCATGGCTTCCGAAATGGAAGAAGCTGCTTAACAAACCTACTGGACTTTTTCTC
>LQNS02278125.1:31082864-31098518 GCA_001587735.2 Parhyale hawaiensis
TTCTTTCCGTATTTCATAGTCAGCATTTGGAATAGACTCCCCTCTGATGTTGTTAGTGCGGAGTCAGTCAATGCGTTTAAAAATCGTCTTGACGTATATTGGGAGAGACATCCTCCGCAACTAAGAACTCCTCCTTCAGAAGTTGCAAACACTTAACGGCCAAAGCTTCCGAAGCAACCTTAATCCAACTCATTCTCTCTCCCGCTCCAACTACACAGTTTGATATCTCTCAGCTCCGCATGTCAGCGGCTCTTGAACGTGCTTGCGTGCATTCAAGATCATTTCTTGGGCAGGGACTCTTCACCCCCCCCCCTCTTTTTTTTTTCTCTCTCTCTCTTTTCTCCTGTCCTCTATATCCTACTAACATAATTGCAATAGCTCATAGAGTGCCGGGGCATATGTTCCGGTGTCTCTTTGGGAATGGGCCTATTGGTTCGTCTACTGCCGCCTATCTAATCTAATGTAGCTATGATACGGGTAGCAGGGTATCATAATTGAGGAACAATGCTTTTGTTCTGTAGAAGTTTCACAGGTTCCTTCAGTATTAGATAGGAGAAAATTAGGATGATACGGGCCTGAGATATCACTAAAGAACACTGCTTTTGTTCAGTGGAATTTCCACAGCTTCCAGCGAGTCAACTCAATTTGCACATCGTGAACAGAGAGCAAATAGAACTTCAATGAAGGAAAAAAGCATCAGACTACACGAGAGCGCTCAGAGAAGCTGCAAATATCTACATTGTTTGAATTTCAAATTTCAATGTTGACAGAGGATGAAGTATATACATTTAGTTTTCAGGAAGATTCCAGCTTTCGCTATCTCTAAAACATGGTCTAATTTCCGCCTGTCGGTTTCCATCAGAATGCAGCAGAATCGCCGAAATTTTCATACTTAGTTTGTTCAGAGCGTTGCATGAAAGATACAAATTATAAATTTATAAACATATAAATACACAAATATATAAAAGAATATACATACTGTATATATACGAACACACGATGGAGTCTATTACACTGTCGAGTTAAGGACACTCTATTTCACTGCAACGGCTATCAAGAAGGCAAAAATGAGGGAGAGTCAGTTGCGAGAAACGTGGAACCAATGCACGAGGGTGTTCACACCCTGGCTCAATGCGTATCAGCACAGAAAGTCGGGAAAGATGACCAAGAAAAGACAAAAGCCTCGCCGAAGTGCCGTTTACACGGAGCAATTCCTACTAACTCGCGTGGAACTCGAAATAGTCACACAACGCAATGCACGCAGTGCATGTTCTATTCGATTCATGACTGTTGGATTTTTGTTGCGAGTTGGATCTTGCAATAATTGCAATTCATCAACAGTAAACAACCGCCCGCCCTCAAGCGAAGTAGTTAGTGTGTCGCTATCTCTCACACGAGCTGATGAGGCTTGGTGAGCTGTCTGTAAAAACTGGACCATACCGATGAGAGCAATTTCTGAAGACTTTGATCTCTTTCAGCATTGAGACTTTGAGGCTTCTGCAACGGGCTTGATGATATTCAACTGCCTATAGACTGCTTGAAATTTAACCATTATATGAGAGGCAAAATGCTCCTTCTCTCGCAACCTAATTATGGAAAGCTACAGAGAACAAGTCTAACTCATTTCTTCTTTAAAAATAGAGCTCATATGAAGTTTTTCCTGGACACTGTCTAATTTTGCGAGGCATCCGATGAGGTCCTGCAGATAGCAAATCGTGCATCCGCCCTTCACTGAACCTACTTCTTCAAATCAACACTGCAACGCAAGCTACGAAAATTCAAGAGTACTTAGATCCAGCGACGCTACATTGCACCAGCTGCGCTAGTATCCGAAGTGCAGCACAAAAATATGGTTTTGCACAAAACTCGTAACGAAAACCACAAACATAACGCATACCGTAATAAATAATAAAGGTCCATATTCGGATGAATTACCTGCGAAAACTTCTCTGTAGCTATCTTAGACCACAATACAAAAATGTAGGTACAACAGAAGACGATAACAGACATCTGGTCAGATGAGTAAAGCGCCTCTTGCTGGTTTTTACCCACTAACCTCAATGCGTAACGAAATACGACATAAAAGCAAGCGCCCGCATGCAGTTAGCCAATCGCTTTCATCGAAATTAATGATTGGCAATCAATCAGCCCGGTCATTTCTCTCGACTCCGAAGATAAACACGCGAGCGACAGACCGAGCAGCTGTGTCTGCTGGACAAAAACAACCGTGTGTTGCCCCATGGTTTTCATACGTCCTCCCTGTTAGAATAATGCGTTGTTCTTAAGCAATTTTCAACAGCGCGCTGCAATACATGAACTGAGTTGTACCGCCATAAAAGGCAAATGGCGACTGGAAGTAGGAAAAGTGAATGTTTATTTACACTTTTTTTCTGCAAAAGCAAACTGATAGAAAAAAATTATGCGCATTAAAAACAAGTATGGCAAAGAGAACGTTAGTGGGGGCATTTCATTATCTTCAGACAGCATATTTGTTTATTCCTCATCTTGAATAACTTGCAATATTTGCGAAATGCTTTTTGCCACTTCTAAGTTTTACACCGGCGTTCACTTTTGCTCGAACTGACGTAACATTTGTTTACAAGTGTAAAAATCGAACAGATACAGCACAAGAATGGAAACTAGTGGCAATAGACTCAGATGTACTAAATTTCCTCCATGTCATGTCCAAAAGAAAGCGTGCCCTACAAGAAATAAACCGAAAACACACTTATCATTACAAAACCATAATTCAATCATTCTGCCAAACAAGTAGCGAGATAACCCAAAGTAATTAGAAAAAGACTGGAGCGTGTGTAATAGTAAAAGAAATATGGCACTTTGCTATATTTGTACGTTGAAATGAGCGCAAATACACAATAAGCACAGTGCCGAAAACCTGATTTCCGTGTTTCAATTAAGATTGCTCCAGAGTGAACTTTCTATTCGTGTTCACAGTAACTTCATCCAAGTGATTTAACTTGTCTGGAACTTCAACCTGAAGTTCGAATAATCACTTCGATCGAAGCAAATTACAAGAGTTAATCGCCAACCAATTACGCTTAGCATACGATCCAAAGAAGTAACAGAAAGAAAGCTTAAGATTAAAGTTTTGGTAAAGTTACGCTAATCGGATGCGATTATCTGGCTCTGCCAAATGATGACGGAACCACCTGCACCGTTCGGTTGGATAAGCTGAATGATACCTTATTAGTGGAATAATTTAGCGAATAGTCTAAAAAAACAAAAACTCGATTAAAAACCACAGAACGAAAATTAGATATGAAGCAGCCATTTCAGGGAGCTTCTTAATAGTTTTTTAACACAATAGTTAAGATTTCACTGCCATGTATAGCACCAGCATAGAAGAAAGAGACTTTCTAATAATGAGTACACTGCACGCACGATGGTCTTTTTTACTTTGAATACTATACAAATGTCCTCTATTCTACATGGTTCCTGTTGCGCACTGTGCAGACTATAAACGAGTCTTTCTAAAGATGACATTGGCGATATGCACTGCATCGCATAAAGACGTAGAAAATTCAATATTAGCGCAGAACTAACAGTGAAATAAACAGTTTGGATTGAGGGAAAACTCTAAGGAGTTCACTCCCAATACTTAACTAATTTCTTCGATTTTTGTCGAGAGCCAAACTCACACAGGTCTACATCATATAACAGGGCCGTGATGAACAAGAGAAAATTAGATGATAGGGGTTGAACAAAAAGGAAAAAAGAACGGCTTACTTGATTGTTGAGCACGGAAAACAGTTGCTGTATATATAATACGAGACCCCTTGTTAATGTCAAAGCTGACAATGTTAAGATATGAATCCGTAAACTTTAAAATTTCATTAAAGTAAAATACGGTCAACTAAGGGTAAGAGACGTGTAAAATAAGGCAATACTAAAATTTACTTTTATCGGAGGGTACAGGTGAAGTAGAAAATTGGAAAAAAATATTTAGTAGTAAAGCGAAATAGGTAGGCAAGGAAAGATTCGCCATATGATTGATACACGGGGATTTCAACCGGTGGGTTGCCATTACCTGAAGGGTAAGAAGACTAGGCATGGAAGTCGCGTAGTCCTGCTAGACGTGGCTAAGATTCTTAAATAAAACGTTACTTTCGTCAAGGGGATAAGGCTTTAGCCATCGTCTGTTCGTTTGCTTGTTCGCCTGTCTCTAAGAAACATCACTCAAAAAAGGAAAGGAAATGTACAGGAAACGCACAGGCACTGCTAGGAGTAGAACGAGAAAAAAAAAAGACCAATAAATTAGGCGCTGATCCAGAATTCACGGATATTGGACCATTTTTAAATATTTCGTTAGCACTGTGTAGCTTTGTTGCAGTCTGCGCCCTCGGAGGGCAGCTTTTTCCCACTCCTTCTCAGAAAATATTTCGGTAAATCAAGCCGCTGAAGTCGTGAGTGCAAAGAAGCAAAAAAAAAAAAAACTGAGGAAACCTCAGATTTAAATAAATATTTATCGAGCACGGTATTCTAATCCCCGTTCCACTACAAAGGCGATTTCACAGAGGAGAAAGATAGGACATACAGTATGACGACAGAAACGAGGAATCCATGCGCGAAGGTGTTCCCACACAGGATCAATGCGCAAGGGAACAGTAAGTCGGGAAACGAGAAGAAAACAAAGGAAACGAACATGAGAAGGAGTACGAAAGAGGGAAATAGCAAAGTGGACACGAAGAAAATACGTCCCAAAGGCCTTGCTAAGGCAACCTAAAGGGTCCCCCAGGGGTCGTTGGTCCCCGTAACGTATAGCATGTGCGATCCCGACTAACCTTATGACCGGTGATTTAAATCAAAGAAATAGATTCCTTTCGGTCCGTGATGTGTTTTATTACTCCTATACCGTATACATATATCGACACGGTCGTGAGATAAGTAAAAAAAGCGAAAGTTTTAGTGATCAACTTCCAATGAGAAAATTTACCACGATTAGCTTCAACTTGCCGAACTTCGATCTTAAAGTCTCGCTTGCTCACCTTGAACAACTTAGTACAGTCGTTAATAGCTACCCGATATGTTTTACTCGCTATTCAAACTGATGACCCAACGGTCAAAACTGATATTCTAAAGAACTTCAAGTTAATCGGATGCGATTATCTGGATCAAAGTGGGAGAATCAAGACGTCTTTGCAAAAATTGTCAACTGTTTCACTCGGTGGCTATATGGTAAGGCTTTGGTTGAAAGACAGCGGACTAGATGACTCCCTTATGGAACAAATTTCTTGGCAACATAACTAAGCAGTTTTCTGCGTACAGCAAGTTATCTCAGGAGAATAAAAAGAAGAGACAGTAAATCGAGAAATAAGTTGAACCCATGCGTTCCTTCACTTGCTTTACAATAATGAAAACAAAATTAAGAAAAAAAAGAGGAAGACAATAACAAAGCTGAATGAGTATGAAAATGGAAGGAAGGAAAGTGGGCAGACTAGAATGATGTCACGAAGGCTTAGCTAGGGAGAAGGTAGGTACTCTACGGACGTCCCCAGATCGAGGGTGCAACTAACCGTAAGAGAGATACGGTACGTCTTGCTGCTTGTGAGCACATATCATAAAGAAAGTCATTACCTTTTACCAGGCAACCTTGTCATTAGTCAGTGTATTATTTATTCAAAATGATTGATTGTTAATCATTCCTGATAAATGCTAACAGTCAGTGAATTATATTAATTGATTGTTAATCATTCCTGCTAAATGCTAACAGTCAGTGAATTATAATAAAGTGTTGATAAAACTACCGATATTGATGCTGTAAGTTTATTTTACATATACATATAAACGATTGGCTAGTTTTTGCCGCGGCGTTTAAAAACGCAAGTGTGAAGCGGCCCAAGCAACGCATATTCTACCCGACATTATTCACAAGTAAAAACAGCAAAATCAAACGTTGAACAGATAACGTTCATTCGGCTCCAATGTTTATTATTCACGAACGAAAAAGAAGAAATCGAACTTTCGTTGCCTCTGGACCAATATTTTCAGAAATGAACACAAGAAATCAAGCTTTTGGCAGCTGAATTATGAAGCTCATTGTAACCTAGTAGGTACTATTCATGAACAGCGACGACGAAATCGTAAAATTTTGCAGCTATATTCCGCGCAGTAATAGAAGGTAAGGATGAAAAAGAAATCAAGTAGCGTCATCAACAACAGGTTGTGACACACCAAATCCATGACCCACGGCCAGCCGTAGACACAGGAATGACGATTCGTAAAGGCAAGCGCCGCTAAGCGCATCAATTCAATTAGTTATTACGAGCGCACAAAGTGAAACCGGATCACATCATGGCGAACGCCTTCTAATTCGGAAGTGAAAGCTATTGATTTCCGTCGAACCGGGAGGCCATTTGGCTCGTTACGGCCTCAGCTATACGGGTGGGATAATTAGTATTATTTTTACAATGAGAGGTTGAATAGGTAGTGTACCGGGCTGTTAAAAGTGACTGCAAGCGATTTGCAGTTTTCATGAGCGTGGTAGGATTCATCTGGTTATTTAGGATGACGGGGCATCTGTGAGTCACAATTTCGATTTAGCTCCGCAATGCGCGGTGTATCATACTTCTGATGCATACCAAATAGTGTTCTTTTTATGGGAAAAACAAGCGTAATTCAAAGCATAGAAAATTAACTGTATATAGTCTAAAATACAACTAATTTCGTTACGGTAAAACGTTGGTTACCTACCCTCCGGCTACTGAGGCGTGTTTCCGTTAACGACCAAAACGACGCACCCACAACTAAGGTTATGGTTGTATTGACGACCAACCAAAGGCCTCACATGGACATGAGACGGGATGCAGCGCCCTCCTAATAGAGGGGAGTGATTATTTGTTAAAAAACAAATAACCACTCCCTTCTATTAACGTCCGCAGTCTTTAATCACGCTGCTTTTGTGTAAACTTCAGCCTAACATAGCCTATAACCATAAACAATACTTTGCAGCCGCATAAAAATTCAATTCTACTCCGAATAAACGACTTCACTTTGTAAATAAACACATGTGACGTCACAAATAAGACCGATAAGCGAGCTAAAAATGAAGAGTTGTGGTCGTTAACACAACCAGAAACTAGTACTCGTGCGACAGCCACGGTTTTGGTTGTCAGCTGGACACGAATTTGTCGTTTCTTCTACTTGTGGTTGCATTAACGCACAAAACTTCGCCACAAACAATCGCACCTGGTGTCCTAAAAACTGAGGGAAAAAGGAAGATCAATTTGCTAAACTGGCAATACAGTGTCGTCAGCAACTATCTCGTGCGCAGCCGTATCGTATCGGAAAATAGTCGAAATTTATCCCGTGTCAACAGGGCCGTTAACAATTGTATCGAATAGGCTAATCGACTAAAACGTTTCGGTTGGGTTTCCACTATGATGTGACGTGATCAGGCATATATATACTGGTTGAGATACCGCATAATATACGGTATCCAATTAGTAAAAACTAATTGGATACGCTACTACCGGCTCCCAATTTGATATTGATACCCACGTCCCGCCTTATATTTCCAAAGATAAAATACACGATTTCGTGCATCGAATGATTTTTTTTATCATAAATCCACCGTCTATTGTTACCATATTATTCCCTTCAACTCAAATTATGTTTAAAAAGAAAAAAAGAAACAAGGCAAGTTCCTAAGCTGCGCGCGTCGCATTATGGGATCTAGACACGTCATATCGCCCCCACTTGTCAGTAAGGTGGGGATACAGCTTCCACTGCGACGGTTAAAGCCCGATGTCCACGTAACAACTTTCGTTGCCGCTAGCAGCCTAGAGGCACCTCAAGTAGTCCGACTGCGTAGTTGTGGCCCTGACTTCAGCATGACGTCTATGAACATCGCGCACTAATTCTTAAAATATTAATCTTCGTGTACTTAAACTGCTCATAATTATGAGCGATAGTTCAAAGTTCACCATTGCCACTTGATATGGTGTAAAAAGTGCAGTAGCGACTGAGGCTTTCAGCAATGTTTTCTACAGGTAAATTTTACGCAAGCTGAAGCCTTGCCGCAGCTACGTAAACGGATTAGGCGGCCCATAGACTCAATATTATTGACTCAATATATTGAGAGATTTCTTGTTGTCCACAAACGGCATCAACATTTTCATCAATATACGGTATTTTAAGAAAACGGGGGAAAGCTGCCCATAGACGATCAATTATATTGTCAATATTATTGAATAAACATATTGAGCACATTTGTTGTCCACTAACTGCGTCAATCTTTTCATCAATATAATCTAATCTACGAAAACCTGCCATTTGCTGTACGAAATGATGGACGTTTTGACTTTGACGTACGACACTAAACAGACTATATCTCCTGAAAAAGTAAATGGATCTTCAAGTTAGGAGTAATTTCCTAGTTCATTACCCTAGGGTACTCAATATTGACACACACCACCTTGTGTGTCTTCGGAAGACGTCCAGGTGACGTTCTTCCCGTCACCCCACGTGTGTGGAGTCCACACTATATACCCATGCTGCTGGGTGTGTTCTGTGGGACCGCAGTTAGCGACCAAAGAGAGAGCCAGCAGCGAATTATCTCCACAGTGCGCGTAACCGCTAACCGCTGGTCCATTTGGTATTATTCTTAAACGAGAATCCAGTAAATTTTTGAACTCTATAACTTTGATATCAGTGGAGTTTCGAATATGTCGAGATATTTTGTTAAAACAATCTTGCTCCCCGTACGGTGAAGCTATAAGAATATTTTGTGGCCACGGCTTTTCCACCATCTCTGCTTGGGATGCGTATATTACAAGTTCTTCCAATTCTTTCCGAGTGTCTGGCGATAAGCTGCGCGTTTACATTCACAGCGATACGTTCCATAATCTTCTAAACATAGATCATTGTAAATCGCTCGAAACTCCGTTGTATTGATTACAATATGAGACAGCTAAGTCGTTTGTGGTAATCGTACTCCTGCATGCCTCGAATTCTGACCGTGAACTATCTTTCGATAGCTTCAAGTTGTTCTAGCTTGTTTCTTGTGCTCGGCATCCAAAGTGGAAAACAGTAGCCTATTCTATTCTCGGAAGCATTATTTTTTTCCATAGTGTGAGCATTACATCAACTTCGCGTGACGAGAAAGTTCGTAAGACCCATCCAGTCAATCTTTTTCCCACAGCGATAATTCTAGCAGCATGTTCTTCGAAGGTAGCATCGTCTTGCATTCTCACTCAGAGGTATTTCAAAACTCTTTCAATTTCATGCCCATCACTGGTGGTATATAGTGTGGATTCAAAGAGTGATTTTTCGTATCTTAACAGTTCGAATTTTATTTCAATAAAGGTCATATTACTTTTTACCGACCATTGACCGACGTTTCCCAAGTCTCGCTGCACAGACAGCACGTATTCCGTAGTTTTCACAGCAGCTAGCATTCGTATATCTTCAGCATATGACGAAGGGGCTGCATAGTTACATCCGTACCCCATGTCATTGATCATGATGAGAAAGAGATCAGGCCAAAGCACGGTGCCTTGTCGGACTCTACCCCAGCTAGCAGTCTAGTCTTGCTATTACGTAGGCAGCACGTCGTGTTTTGCTGGCTTGACGTGCTAAGCACATTGATCTGTGGACTCCAAATAATGTTGTTAGCACGTTGTGAGACAACGCGCTGACAACGTTGTGACAACATTCACAGCTACCTTGCATTGTCAATTCCGCTCCAGATAACGTTGTTAGCACGTCCACAATGTGCTGGACACGTTCTTAGCACGTTGCATCATAACGTGCTAGGGACGAATCCAGTACGTTGCATCACAGCGTAGAAAGGGACCACAAAGCACAAGATGCTAAGGATGGGGACATGCCCAGGACGTTGTTAGCACGTTGTGAAACAATGTGCTAACAAAGTTATCTGGAGTCCACAAATCAACGTGCAAAGCACGTTGGGTCACAGATCACAACGTTGATTTTACGTCGTGTGTTAGCGGGGACTGAGTAGCTACCTGCTGTCTTGATGACACTTTGTTGTTGACTATTACACTTTGAGTTCTATTTGACAGGAATGCTTCAAGCCACCGAAGACATTTACCACGGATACATATGCGGGAAAGTTTTATTGAGGCAATATATTGAACTAGGAACCCGGTATTTACGTGATAAAGACATTTGAGTTATATCCGGAGCTCCTAAATTAAACTTTGAGTTTATCCACTTGACCAAAGTAACCTAACAAGCCTAACTTTCGTAACTTATAAGAGTGTATTAAATAAAAAAGTTAGGTTATGTTAGCCACGGTAGGTTAGCCACGTTAGGTTAGCCAAATGTAGTTTAGAAGCACCAGATAAAACCCAAATGTAGAGAAAGATAACTAAATAAGTCAATGTATTTTTCGTATCCTGTATTCCATTTATGATGAGAAATACCGTACCTTATGGTACCAAATTGTGTAATCTGTTTTATGGCAACAGTGTAGAATTATGAAAGTTGTGCTATTCAGTATGTATTCACAATATTATTTGAGCCTATGACTTCACTACGCAGATTCATACTCTATACAGCGTGATTTGTCAAAGCAATTTTTTATGACATCAAAAGTTCAAATAATATGGCCATTTTTACACTTTCCATATCTAGATAGTTAGTTATAGTTATAAGAAATAATTGCCAGGTGTGTGTGCAAATAAAAATGTAGCTAAATCCAATATTCCCAGGTTTATAGGTACACTTCGAATTCCAGAGATCCCATTGAAATATTGTTTCAATAGTATATTGACGCGTCCAAGTGGACGCATCAATATATCGATGAAACATCAATAAAATGTCAAACTATTTTAATTTCAAACATATATTGAGTCAATGTATTGATCAATCATTTTCAAGCCCACAGACGATCAATATTATTGTCAATACTAACTAACACTTGACAATAATAGGGCCGCTTTAGTTGAGTTGCATCTAGGCTGCTAGCGGCACCGGCGGTAGTTGCGTGGGACCAGGCATAACGCTGAGTGTCAGGAATTTGGCTTTCATGTTTCTCATCGTAAAGGAAGAGCGAATTATAATGCTAATGATTAGCGCCGAGCGGGGTAACAAGCGGCACTTTCCCGCAAACTTTGTCGTTCGGCATGAAGGGGTTGAGCTACAAACAACATTTCAAGTGGTAATGTAGGTGCTATCGTAATATCAGTGCACACAAAGTTTCATTGTTCCAGCTATAATATTAAGGAAGTTATTAAAAGAAAACCGCGCGGCACATAAAATCGCGAAATGGGGTGATCAGCCGCACACAATGGGGTGAATAGTCACATGCAACTCTTTACCCCATGGGGCAAAAATCAGGAACAGAAACGAAGTGATTATGGTATTATTGCAGTTTAACGGCATTTAAAAAAAGGTTTTTTATATACCTAGTGTATTTTGACCTGTATAATCCAAATCTGAAGTCCGTTTTTTTTTTCGGACGAATCTAGTTTTCAAGTTCAAGGGAAAACCTATCCCATTGTCTTCCTATGGGAGAAAATACCCAACGATGGCACAGTGCAATGGACAACCTTTTAAATAGGTTTTTAACCTATTAGGTTAGGTCGTGAGAGCTAAGTTTTCGGGTTTTGGAAATCGACTTTGAAAAGTTAATTCTGAGGCTTTCAAGAGTACCCTCCAAAGAAACTCTGGTATCATTTCGTTAAATGCACGTCCAAAAAAGGTCCTTTTTTTCTTATAATCGTCTGATTTTTTATTTAGATTACGAATCTAAATTCTACCGACTTCAATTTTTGAGACCATCCTATTCTGACAACGCCATCTAGTATATACCTCCAAGACCTCTCCTTTAAAAGAGTTTGCGCCACTGAACCACAGAGGCGCTCTTGTAGAGGAAGAAATAAGAGACGTACAGTATGTCGATAAAAATGCAGAACCCGTGCACGGTGGCGTTCGCCCACAGGATCAACGCACATGCCAGCAGCTAGACGGGAAAGACAATGAAGGACAAAACACAAACTGATAAGCATGAGAATGAAAAGGGAAGGAAGTAAAGGGAGCACAAAGTAAATAGGTACGTTCCGAAGGCCTATAGCGAAGGCTAACCATGCCCCCCCCGGGGCGCTGCACTCCAAACCAGAACACGGGTTCTGCATGACATGCCGAAGGCCAAGCTTCCATGCATTGCGCTCGACTTTTTTTTTGCAATCTCACTTTACAGACTTCAATACAAAAAAAGTAACTGCATAATTTAATGGCGTTCGAGCTCTTACTATGGCAAGGAGTCGGAGGCGGACAAACAATAGGTAGGTTCAGAATTAAGGGACCGATGTTCGGCCATCAGACACCGTCCCTGGAAAATAGGCTATCTCTCGGGGCTTAGGTTCAAATTACACAATCCCATGAAGATTAAAGGTAGATTAGCGGAATCCGTTACAGATTTTTGGCTAAACTTGAAAAACCCCTCAAGATTTATGGTTAAAATGATAAAATCAAGATAGCCTACATTATATCCGATTAAAATTTGCGGTAAAAATCACAAAAATCCTGTGGAACATTAAGTATAACTACTGGTGTAGACTCCCATTGAGACTCGGGGTAAAAATTGCAGATTCAACTCGAACCTGAGGGTTAACTTTCTAGAATTTGTTCGCGGTTTAGGTTATAGGCCTAGGTACAAAAAAAAAAAAAAAAAACTACGGAAAACGTTTGAGATAGGGTTGAGGTCGGAAATCAGTTCACAAGTTACGCTGAACACTTTTAAATAAGTTTCAGAGTTAGATTAAAACTTATAGTTTCAGTTTGAGGCCTAAGATGGAAATTACAGAATCCATTCGATATCTAGAGTAATTCGGTAGATAAATATGGGTAGACAAAATTAAAGGCGTGAACTCCAGACGCAACCTTAGCGCTCTAACGCAATCGATCGCTTCGGTGCCATTAACGAAATAATGCTCAAGATTTTTCGACATAAATCGCCCAGAAAGCAAAAAATGCACATTATCGGCAATATAGAATGAAAAAACGACTTACCTCAGCAATGTGGAGGTTTGAGAACTCTCATGGTTATGAGGAGCGCGTCAATACACCCAACACTCACGAGCGTCAACAACACACTGAGCTGAGTGAGCTCGCAAGAGTGCCAGCCTCAGAATAGCGAAGTTCACCCAAAATGCCAAACATTCACCGCTCTGCCATTCCATCTTGCAGCGTCCTCTAGTGTCTGGTAGACAGATCTAGTTTCTGACAGTGTAACTGAATCATATATATTATATTATTTTTAACGTATTTGTAACTCAAATGATATAAACGCGGTGGATAATAAATTGACACCTCAAAATTTGCCATCAAATAAAATAAGGCGTGCTTTCATGACCATGTGCAAAGCGAGTAACATGACTGGCCCTTGTGACTGCTGTTTTAAAACAATATTTGTTGCTATACTGTCACCCGGACCTGCTGTTTTTGTCGTAGAAGAGTCTCAGCTCAAATGTTCAGCTGTTGTTGCCATAGGAATGAGAACAGCCCCGCCTGGGGGTGTGAAAGGTTACACTAAAATCTGAAACCAAACTCATTTATGACAAGACTCTCGTTTCTCCATTTCTCTGCAAGATAAGATAATTCACAGGATTTTTTTTCCTGGAACACCAGTAAACAGTGCAGATCAGAAGTGTAATTTTGTACAATAAATAAAAGGAGGTTTGGAAGCCCGGTGGCCGCAGCGGCAGCGCGAATGAACCCGTCTGCTGCGAGGCGGTCGGTTGTAGTTGCCAAAATTAACCCCCCTTTAATATGAAACAAAAGTGACCACAGCATAGGGCACACTTGTTTTAAATTGCGTAAGAAATTAAGAATACGGTAATATCATTCCGAGTTAGGCTGTTGTAGGGTGAAATTAGAAAAATCGCTACCTAGTTAATCGACTTTTTTATAGCCGTTTAGGGTTGTCTGTCTGATCCAATTTTGCCCGAACTAAAGTAGGATATAACGTTGCTAAATTACCTTAAATTGGCCACAAAGGTGTTATACGATGAGCCTTCAGTGGCAACGACAGACGTGCGCCATACAAGTTGTCATGCTGTTATGGCTCGGCAACAGCGGCTTATACTCGAGTGTCCAGCAGTCAAAAATGATGCAATAATTTTGAAGTAAAGTTTTTATTGTTCTTGGTTGCGGTGCGGGTTTTGCTGAAATATACATATGCATCATACCGTACTTGAAGGCTTGATCTTCCATTAAAGTTACGAAAGTTATTCCATCTTGAGTTTGAGAGAGCAAAAGTTCTGTCATACAACTAAATGCCTGAATGTCGATTTTGAAATTTTTCAAAGTTAAGTACGCTAGCGCCAAAAAGATGCTGTTTAATCAACAAAATCACCGGAAATACCTAACGTGAATTGTATCCTGGATACCAGTAGTCAGTTGAACCATCAAAATAAAAATTTGGCTACAATAGCAATTTTAAAATGTTTTAGCCTCAGCTCAGGGTGAAGTTTCAACTGCCATGAAGCTCTAGAGTCAGCTAACGCCGTGTTCACACGTTCCTCGACGTAACGCGTTCAATCAACCTGATGGACGGCGCGCGTTGATTTGATGGACGTAGCAGCAGCAAATGCGGGAGACTGAAGGATGAAGCTCGTCCGTTGTATGAACGAGTCGCGTTATTAAAGTTCAGTTAACAAATCCTATAAATATTGAATTAATCCTCTATAGCGCTTTTAAATCATGAACAAGTCGACAAAGATGCTTTTTTCACACCAACTTTAACAATCAAAATCACCGTATTCCCGTTTAACACAAGAATACTAGTAATGCTGAAAATGTTGTACGATGAACACAGATGCCATCTTTGATTCGGTAGGAAGCGTAAATTGCTGCCTGCTGATTTCACTTGTATCGGTTTATCAGGCTAGAAATATTTCGAAAATAGGCTTTTCCTCTTATATACAGAGTATAAGATCATGGGAAACGAATGGGACTTCAAACCGACGCGAATTATTAGCAAAAATGTAAAGGAACGATATAACTGGACGGGCAGCATCAATCATTTAACTAAAGGACATTTCTACGTGTGGACAGAGACAGCAGAAGCTGACAGACGCTCGTGTTCATTTTCGTGACTGAACGCGTTAAGCCCCGTCCAGACTACCGCAGAAATCTGTCCACACTCTAGCGTTTTCGCTGATCGCTGCGAATTTTCGTCGTCAAATTGCAGCTTTGACACAAGCGTCCAACTCGCTGGATATTTTCGCGCGATTTCAGTGGCGAACAGAACAGGTTCCTCCTGAAGCATTGTGTTTCTCCCACGTAAATCGAATAAGTTAGGCGTTACACGAGGTTTTCTTGCTTCTTCAGGCAAGCCTTAAGCTGCCTGAGTTCTAATTCACGGCAAATTTGATGAGAAATATGAAACTTCACTGCACTAGTGACACTTGTTTCGAAAACTGAGTTGATGGTGCACATTTTATAGATGTTTTGTGGTTATGGAGTTGTTGTAGCGGGAGAGAACTACACGTACATTAATTAATTCGCATCCTTCCATCCACCGTGCCTTGGGCACTTACTAGATGAGTGAATATAAAATTCCGGTCATGCGCAGGAAGCGTCAGCAGGTGCAGGCGGGACAATTAAGCAATATATTTTAACCATTTATGACTTTATTACAACTAAATACCTAGGTACAGTAAAATC
>LQNS02278125.1:31101025-31116585 GCA_001587735.2 Parhyale hawaiensis
TGGCACCGACACGCATGTCTACTCCCCGCAAGAGCCCACAGCGAAAAAGCAGTATTGCCAGATACCCCCGCCTTATCGGGCAGCTCGAAGGGGCCTGTAAACTGCGAATACCAACTCGACAGCCGGAGAGTGCACTTCTACATTGTGTTTAAGAGCAAAAATTGAACGTCCGAACACTTTGCACCACATATGAGGAACATACATTGTAGAGGAAGTAAATTAAGTTAAAGCCCGTTGCAGACGATAGTCTTTTGTCCTGTGTTTTCACTTCACCGCGTTCGAATACTTCCTACTGCCTTCGCAAACACGACTATGTGTCTAGCAAAAGTTTCGATAAAATGTTTACCGTCATTTCCGCTGGCTCAGCAAGCATCACCAGTGCAGTGTCTTGCGACTTTCCAGATATTTAGCGAATATCAACTTAGAAACTAGTGCCGTTTTTTTGTTGTTTACACAGACACAGCAACGCATTCGAACACTGTGAAGTGAAAACACAGGACAAAAGACTATCGTCTGCAGCGGGCTTAATAGTGACAAAAATTGCAATTTTTGGATCAAGGTGCGTGGGCAACTGAGTTCTGTTGAACATCTACGCTTAATGAATTGTCAAGCGTCGCTGACCCCTACAGTGCACCGTGCGACAGTGTGGACACTGTTGCGAAATTTCCACTGCGAAATCGGACAAGCGTTTTTCGCACTTAAGCCACGTCCAGACTATCGCAGCAATGTCCACACTGTCGCACGGTGCACTGTACCGATGCTCGACTATCAGATTTCCAGCAAAACTTTGGTGCTCACGATCATTAGTCTAAAAAAGCTGCAGTTTTTGTCACTATTAATGACTTATTTTACTATTGGTGTCGACACAACTATGGATAAGCAATGATTCTAAATGCAGAAATCACTTTTATGTGTTTTTTAGCAAAACGCATAGGTACTGCCAGCTGAGCTTGGGTTGACATTTTCACACTTTCTTTGCCAGTCCCTATTGTTTTCGAGGTCGTCAAGGAATTAATTCTTAGGTGGGGTTCCTCGCAATTTATGTTCCCTATGCATAGTGCAAAGTGTTCAGGCATGTTATTTTGTCTCTTAAACATAATTGTGTAACCACAAAACGTCGATAAAATATTTACTGTCAACTCAGTTCTCGACACAAGTGTCGCTTCTGCAGTGAAGTTCCCATATTTCTCGTCAAATTTGCAGTGAATTAGAACTCAGAGAAGCTTAAGGCTTTTAATACGTCCAAACATTTTGGAACGCCTATTTATTCGTTTTGCGTGAGAGATACAAAATATCACAAGGTGAACCTGTCTTGGCTGCAGCCTAAATCGCGTGAAATATTCAGCAAGTTGGACGCTCGCGAAAACGCTCAAAGCTGCAATTGGAGGATAAAAATTCGCAGCGATAGGCGAAATCGCCTTGGTGTGGACAGATTTTGGCAGTAGTTTGGACGGGGCCTTATGAGCAGTAGTCTGGACGGGGCCTGATTTTGAGAGGAAGAGCATATTTGTAGAACATTTATAGCCTGTAAATCAGGCAGAAGAGAAATCAGCACTCAGCTGAGCTATCAAAACAAAAATGGCGTCAGTGTTCTTACAACATTTTCAGGCTTTCTAGGGTTGTACTGGATTATAGTGAGTTTGATCATTGTAGCGACAACGAAAAATTGTATGCATCGATTTGTTATGATCTCTGAACGCTATGGAGGATAAATTCAGAATTTGTAGGTTCTGTTTACTGAACTTGAATGACACAGAGCGTTGAAAAACGGATATTTTTCATCCTTCAGTCTCACGCGTTCGCTGCACCTGCTTCTATCACATCAACTAACGCGCCGCGTCCACCAGTTAAAGCGAACGCGTTAAGGTACGTCCAGACTACTGCTCATATGCGCGAAAAACGCTTCAGCGATTTCGCAGAAAGCAGCAAAAATCTCGCAGCAGTGTCCACACCAGGAAGAAAAGAGCGTTACATTCTTTGCTTCCTGGTCCACACTGTCGCCCGGTCAATTGTAGCACGCTTGACTATTAAGCGCAGATGTTCAGCAAAACTCATAGGTATTTGCAAAATAACTATAAATATGCAGCGCAAATTGGTTGCAATGACGAGTCTACTTGTATCAACTACCTACATTTTCAATCGCGTTCAATAGAGAGCTTCATAAAAAGCAGCTTAGATACAACTATCAGTCGTCGACAGGTGGCAGAGGAGCAGCGAGTGGATAATAATTTATTACATCAGTACATAAGGTTCGGTCTAAACTGACTATGCTCTGCATGTACAGCAATCAAACGGAAAAAACAGAATAATCAGCTTTAAATCATTAATAAATTTTCTCTTACCAGTAAAATGTCATTAGGTGTCTTGCAGCTTTCGTTTACAACATACAGAACTTTCAAGTTAGGTTCACTTTATAAATGCCCGAACGGAGTGGTTTAATGTAAAATTTGGATATTAAACAGCGGAAATTTGCACATATAAGCACTTCCTTTGCCCTTAAAAATTTAGATCAGCCAACCTGTCTTAATATGCCATAATTGTTTTTTACTTTTTAGCACGTAACAGATTCATTCTTATACTCTATAAAATGTTTACCTAAGTGATAAAGCGTCATGGCTGTGGCGTGATTCGTGTATTACTGTGAAATTGCAACGTATTTGCAATATTTTCATTGCTCTGCCCTGAGGCGAGACAAACGAAGTGTTAATATATGCAAAGAACATTGTTTTATGCGCATATTATAATTCAAAAGCAATTGAATCGGGCGTTTCATAAAATGAAGCACATCCAAAGTTCGGGTCGACGGCGTCAAAAATACAACCTCCAGCATTCTGGTGTCGCTTCCTCTAGCCCCGTCAGTCGTCAGAGTAGCGGCGTCGTTCGTTGACCGACGGGCTGTGACGGCAACAAAAGTTCCTAATGTGAACTCGGCTTTAAACACAACAGTGTAATAACCACAAAACGACGAAAAAATGTTTACCATCAACTCAGTTTTCGTCAGAAGTGTCACTACTGCAGTGAAGTTGACCTGTGGATAAAACCTCCTTACAAGCGCAAATTTTAGGATCCAAAAGTTTTTCAAATTTAAGGACATTTTGCCGTCTTCTTTTGCTTCTTCCGTTGTCTTATAAGTTCCTATGCGGACAGTGTGCCGCGACCTACATACATAGGTGAAACCAGGAAGCAACTGACGGTGAGAATATGTCAACATAAAGAAATATTATTTAGAACACAAGTACCCTTATTATCTCCAAATTACAGTAGGTAGTATCAGAAATCATTCAATTGATAGTAACCATCCAATAAAGCATAAAAATTTTATAATTTTACACGAACGCTCTGATTTTGACTTGCGTATTTAGAAGTTATTTACATTCACAAATTCCAAACAACATTGAACGATCAAGCAAGTTCTGCAGATTTATTTATAGTAAAGTGATGTATTTGTTGCATGAAGTGCCAGTGGTCAGCACATATAATTAAGGAAGATACAGACAGGCAGTTCTTCAATATTTTTGCAAAGACAATCGTTTCTGAAGATTTATATCCCAGTGCTCACCCTGTTACTTTCATCATCAGATAATACAGGAAACAAGTTTCCTTTACATACTTCCATCCGCTCGGAATTTCGTCGATGGTTAATGGCTATAAAAATTTGAGCTCAGGACTCCTTCCCATACAGGCTGCGTGAGGCAATGCCGCTCTCCGATTGGATAAGCCACTCAGCCAGTTTAAGGGAAAAGTTTACTGGCAACGCTCCCGTAGGATAAATAGAGAGGGTGCGCTCCTCCACATTAGAACCTGCTTGGTCGTCGTCGCCTGAAGATGGTTTCAGTAGTAATCGAAAGCTTGTATCTATTCTAATACAATAAGGTTTTTCATCGTTGCCCTAGTCTTAACTTTTATCATCAAGATCCGCTATCCAGCAGGAAAATCCATCACAGAAGGTTTTATGCCAGTGTCATGTCTACAGGTAAGAAGAAAAGAGCAGTGTGCAACGTCATTATTATTACCTCGATTCCTAAGGCTACTGAAAGTAAATGAAATGTGCTTATGAATATCCGTAGAGTTATTTACATACTGAATAAAAGAGCTAGGAATGTAATTAAAGCCTATAATTATATGCAATGAATTTTGAGATAGATACGGCAGAAAAAGGAAAAATTAATAGCGAGATAAATTGTCCGCCGATACCATGTGGAGTTAAGAGTAGAGGAATAGAGTCGACAAACGTGCGATTGACGAAAACGGAATCAACTATATGACAAATTCTCCCACAATTCACAGCATATGTCGTTGTGATCGTTAGGGTATACCGGGTCCTCATTATTTCCCTGGCCCTTAAGATTTCACAACAATACAGTAATAATGGCCAAATCAGCTTAAAACGTTTGATCAATGCAAATGTATATGCTGTTTCGCTCCTAAATGCTTGTTACATCATCAAACATGTCTCTATGGTCGTTGTCGTACAGGGCTATTCCATCGTAAACGCGCTCATTCTTTTATAAAAAAAACAGTCGAAACCACTCATTGCGGTGTGAAACTGGGGCGAAATATGGAGGAAAGACGAAACGTCCGCCTTTATTCTGAATGACATAGGACTGTCTTTTGCAGCTGGCTTAACCCGCCCAGATCAGTTTTGACCAAACCATCGTATTCCTCACGTGTTTGTACCTCTATTTCATGTTTCGCACGTCCAGTTTGCTTAAGCTTCTCCTACTTACCATTTTTTCAATTTTTTTACCTTTTTTGGATATCTAAAAAGAAAATAACCGCAAAACATGTAAATAGGGGAGCTTCGTGTCACTTGGATCCATACAAGTGGCAGCCTTGAGTGGTCGCAATTCCATGCTATACTTACGTATATGCTATCAAGTCAGTAATTTAGGTATTGATAGATACATGGTTGAAGAGACGTGTTTGAAAATGAAACTCCGTGCGTGGGTTTGACGTTAAGAGTTAAGGTAACCTACAAAGAGCCCCCGGGGGTCGCCGCGCCTCATAACATATGATGGCCGAACCTAATTATCTAAACTTAAGGGCTATGGCCCATCTTATGCCCCCTGAGGGGGACTGAAGCCGGTATGGCTTTCAAGCCAATTAGGGGTTTTTCCAATTTTCTTCGAGATATTTTCACAGAAGCCCCAATTAAAGCACAACTAATTAAAAATGATAATGAATATTTATTTTTGAAAACAATCTTAGATGAAGAAATGACTTAAAAGTGATGAGAATTTCAATAATAATTATTTACAGAACCGTTCTCATTACAAGCTTGGCGTGAATGTAATGCCGTAGGTACAGCAGAAGGGAAAAAGAACGACATTCTGGCATCCAGAAGAGAGAATTAATGTGTTTTCTTCGTTTATTTACTTTTTACTCTTGGCAAAGCAATTCAGCTAGTTTGTATCTTTTCGATTTTACATTCCATTTTCTTCCTTCTGTGAAAATCATGCAAACGTATCACTTACAAATCCACGGAAATTTCCCTTCGTTTAATTTGGAATGCATGCAAACTGTAATCCTTATTATAATTCTTTCATATCTCTATACATATATAGGGTAAACACTCGATTAACCTGCGCATCTCCATGGGGCAGAAATTTCGGAACACAAAAGTGGGGTTCACTTTTCAGCTTACTGTGCGTTTAGTATTGTTGCTAAAAGTTTCGTTCAGAGCTTATTTTGAAAGGGAAAATATACTCTTTCTGCCACAACAGATATTATTTGCAATAACCTATAAAAACTTCGAAATTTGAGCCCAAAGTTTGGCAAATCGGTTAAAAGTTATTTTTGGAGATCACTGGCCGTTTCGGTCCTATGGCACCATTGTGTTTCCTCTTGATGTAATCTAATAGATTTAGATCCGCTGAATCTGATGGCTGTTTTATTTTTCCTTTAGACGTAATAGTTTAGAAGTCATGTTCATTCGAACCTGAAAAAATAAAAAAAAAAAACAATTTGAATCCATGCCGTTTCGTTGATAGTGTATTTTTTTAGTGTTTTTATGGTGTATTCCCATAGAGTTTTGCTTGCTGAATCCAATGGTTTTATTTTTTATATTCCTAATAGTTTGAACGTTTTGAAAAAAAACTGCAGCACACGATCGTAACCACGGAGAATACGGGGGGGGGGGGGGCACACTCTTCACGGGCACTATCGCGAACGGATGGATCATGTAGGGGGCGGAGAATTTCACCGCCCCCTCCCTCCTTACCATGACCTTCCTCCTCCCTGCGTCCCACACCATAAACTTGTCTAACAATGTGCACATTATTTAACGAGCTTATACTAAACTGTGTAACTAAGTGAATGTATCTATATATGAATAATCAGACAATCATATATTCAAATGATGTTAGATCATTTTGGAGAACAGTGCCAATTATACCGTTCAAAATGTTTGAAACTGTTATTGGTAATTCTTATTATGTAACTAGCGGACCCACGCGTGAAAAAAATTCACGCAATAATCGATATTTTTTATTAATATAGGCCGTTGCGGGATGTTCTCTTCTCTGACTAGCATTATTTTCTTCATTGATCTTTTCAACCTTAGGGCTTTTTTCTCTGACTTGTCGTTTCTTCACTTTCCCGCTCACGCTTATCAGCTGCTCTCATTCACTTCTGTAACTTTTCTGCTTCAAGTCTTTCTTGACTGTATCGCATAGACTACTCATCTCTCTCCATGCATTCGTAGCACGTCTTCGATCTTGAAACTGTACAGTAGTAGTCTCGTACTACTTATACGTTCCCCATCTTCCCTCTTAATTAGGCATGCATCTTCAATAGTAAGAGGCAGAAATAAATCTTGAGTAAAACACTGCAATAAACTTGAATGTAACTCCAGCCACCTTGTATGCATGTCAGCGCTCCGTAGCCAAGATACGGTCTTGCGAACTTAAATATCTGCTTCACTGAAATTTTGGGCTATGAAATTCGCACCTTCAGAGAACGACAGTGTGAGGGATGATATGTGTGGTATGGAGCTGAAGGAGCATATGGTAATGGACAGAAATGCAAGGAATAATAGATCTGCTTCAGCGACCACCCTTTGAACGGGGATAATACTGCTGTAGAAGAAGAAGAAGAAGTGAAAGCCAGTAAGCTAGAAGAAATAGTCTACTGCCCGTTAAAAATCGCACCCTCCAGAGCGTTTCGTTGACCATTACCAAATTAATACGTTGTGACCTGAGAGAAAAGAAGTCACAAAATCGGACTCCAAAAGCTATATACATTGTGTTCCGATTTCAAGAAGTGTCTTCAGATAAAGGGATGAGGATCAGCCGTCGCCATCTTCTGCAATCTGGTGATAGATTTACAAAATCTGCAACCTGGCTTATGTTTCGCCTATTTCCTTCAAAGCGCACACGAAATAAATACACATTATAATATAAGGATTCAGAAGTTTAAGTCTCTCTTTCCACAACAAATGCGATATCACAGAGGAAGAAGGAGGGACATATCGTAGGACGATAGAGACGTGGAACCCATGCACAAAGGTATTTCCACACAGGATCAGCAAGTCAGGAAAGAAGAGGAAGAATAGATGGAAAAAAGATCAGTAGGAGTAAAAGCTGGGAAGGAAGAAAAGTGGGCACGAAAGACAGACGTCCGGAAGGCCTAGCTAATGGCTAAGGTTACCTAGGTACAGGGTTCCCCTTGGGGCGCTGTTCCCAATACCATGATACGATGGGCGACTCGAAACCAACCTAACCCTATGGCCCATCCTCTGCCCCCCGAAGGGGCCGCACCAGACCACCGGCGGCCCGTCTCACCGAACAGGAGGGAACGCAAAGAATACCTAGCTACCAAATATTACCGGCTCACACTACAGCAGCAATTGCGGGCAGATGCATCGACCCTTGCAAGTCATTCGCTAGGTGGGCGAAGCCAACACATAATCTGACATCTGCAAGGACAATCAGTGTTCCCTACCCTCGAGAGGCCTCGTAATTTATACTTTTCACTCACAACCAACCTAATGCTTCAGCAAAGGTCAAGTGCAGTGCACGGTCAGAACAAGTCCCACACCTCTACAAGGATACAGAGCCACCAAATATTTGGGGTATCTCGGAGTTGCATGTTAG
Source organism: Parhyale hawaiensis (assembly GCA_001587735.2). Classification (NCBI taxonomy): domain Eukaryota; kingdom Metazoa; phylum Arthropoda; class Malacostraca; order Amphipoda; family Hyalidae; genus Parhyale; species Parhyale hawaiensis. Next base: position 31,109,119 of record LQNS02278125.1, read on the forward strand.
GGAATCAAAGTCATCCATTTCGTGTATTAGACTCAACAGGTAAATGACACAATAGAGATTCAATAGCAAAAATTTACTATTAAGAGCACGTACAACCATCGTACATAACACAAAAGGAGAGAGAGGGAAGTATAGCGTGAAGATGACCAAGTCCAATTGACATTCTTCATTAGCCAAAAATAGTTTGAAACTCTATGTGATAAATAGGCTTACGCTAAATTCATACATATCAAACAGCTTTCAATGAAAGTCAAACTCTACCGCGACTATGGAAATTTGACAGTACAAAAGGCTCGTCGTTAAGCCATTGAATGTACTGACGGGCAAATGCTGCCAAGCACAATGACAACAAACATACATACCTCGCGGTGATGTGGTTGAATAGAAAGACTAATAAGTTTGGACCTGAGAGTAACAGAAATGGGCAGAGCTTCATCACACAAAACACTTCTGTCGTCATTTCTATGTGTTAATTCCCTCATAAACCGCACAATATAATGATTAGTACAGTATATTTTCACCCAATCCACTGCTAGACTCACGTAACACGACAAGTGTTGGCTCTAAGTTGCTGTATATACCTAACGCGGCCAATGACGAGTTTCTAAACGTGCTTGCCATGAGGTCATCTCTAATATAAGCTATACAATATAATGGAGCAAATTCAACCTTCAGATATATTGGGCTACAGCTCCAAAGACTCGTAAGACATAAAGGGCGTTTCAACACTTTAGACTGTGATGTGTGCCACTAGGCTAACGGTGCACAGGGTTATAGATACACTCTTGACGACAGTGGGAGTTGTAACCAAAGTGCTCCTCACTCCGTCGCTTAATATAATGACGACGAGGAACGCTTTAGGCACACAGCATGATTGCAAGCCTAACAATTTGGAAAATGCAAGATCCAGCTAATTTGATTCGCTACTGAGACACTAACAACTGCGGATAGTGTATAAGCGGGAATAAAGCTCGCACAGCTAAAATCCTAGCAATTCCATGGCAACCAGTGGCTAATATTCAAACAATATTTAGGTGTGGTATGCGTCTGTTTAATTAATGGTGGTATATTATGTTTCAGTAACAGTGCTGCTGTAAGACGGAGATTGATTGGATGACATTATACGTTACTTTAGGTTTCCATAAGTACCAAGCAGCGTTTATGGCGAAAAAGGGGAACGGACACAAAGTGTGTCAATAAATACGTATAACCCACGCACCCGTGAGTTCCTACGCTGGAGCAACACAGATTGGTACAGCAGCAAGTTCGGAAGAAGAGAACAAGAGCATCTTACGGGGAAGGAAAATTGACACAGAGAACGAAGCGAAATACAGTAAGTATGGAATATATTGTACATCACCTGCAGTCGCACATGTTTATCAGTTGTTAGCGGCACTACATATATACTTTGATTGCATCATATTCCGACAAAGAAACTTACATACAGAACCTGTTTTGCGCCTGCACCCTTGAGTTACTGATCTGAAAGGGAACATTTACAGGTGCATACAGAGGTTTCGTCATTTTGCTAGACACATCACATATTTCGAGCATGCAATAAACTGTGTCAATACGAAGTTACAAGTACAGCAAGTTTTGAGGCTGCAACAGACAGTCTTCTGTACCAAGGGAACCAGGCTGATATTACACACGGTAGCCGCTCAACATAACCACTGTGAGACCGCTTAGATTAAAATATGAAGAACTTACACGAGCACAGGTTACGTTAAAAGTCTCGGTCAGTCTTCAGTTGCAGCAAGGTTTTCCATAGAACCCAGGTAGTCTGCCATATGTTCATTAAGTTAGCCGCACTACATACTGCGGTCCGGCGAAGTATACAACTGGAAGAAAATAAACGAATCCAGCTAGTTAAAATTAATACTGTCTCGCTCAGTCCTCAGTTGCAACAGGGACCTTCATGGAACCAGGCAGCAGATGTCTGTGGACCATCTGCTCCTTGTTGATGAGGTGTGTAGTGCGGTTAACGAGAGCCATGAGAGTGTGCAGAGAGTCTGCCCAGTCGTTGAGGCGCTTGCTGTGCTCGGGAGGAGTCCCAAAGCTCACGACTCCTGCAAGCCGATCTGTTCGGGCAATGATGGTCCCTGATACCACCAACTGGCACAGGAACTCTTCGCACTCCTGAAAAGGCCAAATTTTGCTATGGTTGTAGTTAAGCCTCCAAACCGATTGTCTACATTACATGACAAAAATGAGAGATAGAAGAGATATGTACAGAGCATGTTACGAAAAACATGAGACCCATTGAAAGGAACAAAAAATCGAGAAAGAAATGAAGGACAGCAAAACGAATACCACGTAGGAGTATGAAGGATGAAAGAAGCATCGGGGACACGAAAATACGATTTCCCAAAACTTTAGGTGAGGCATATAAGGGCCAAGACCAGGCAGGTAAGGCCAAGATAACCTATGGAGATGATCTCGGAGGAGGAAAATGAATGAATTTTAAGCAGTATAAGAATCCGTCTCCATTGGAACCAAAACGATCGAACAGACGAAGAAACTAGGGACATACAGTATGTCGACGGCACAGGAGCAACGTGCATAGGAAAAGCAAGTCGGAAAAGAACAGTAAGAGCAGTACTCTCAAGTGATAAGTAGGAGCAAGGCAATGGAAGGAAGCAGAGTGGGCACAAAGGAAACACGTCCCGAAGAAGTCGGAAGGACTCACTAAGGTAATCCATAGGGTCAACCAAACTAGCGTAAAGCTATTACCCATCCTATGCCCATGAGAAGAGGAAGGTAATTTCCCATCAATTATGTCCCCTAAGGAGGCTTACCGTTTCAATCAATAAACCTTTTCACCACTAACGTTACCTCGAAATAATCGGTAAGGAGTTTTTTTTTTTGTTCTCCAAAACTCAAATGACACCTCCAGTAGCCAATCTGAAAATATGAGACAACTTTGAGCAGTGCTTCCCATCTCTAAGGTATATCACCTCAGTAAAGTAACGGACCAAACTTAGTCTTTTTTTGGGAACGGATATACCGGTATCAGCCAATAGCGGGCTGTATAGCCTGTGCAGCTCGCCATGTGGCTGTGCAAACGAAGAAAACATCTGATGCTGCCGGGCATATGTTCAATGGGGTAATTAATAACTGTGAAATTGTATTTTAGACTTCAAAAAGGTAGGGAAATACCGACTCTAGAACATAGACCAGTCAACAGCAGTATTTCTGCTTGAAAAAGCAACTATTCGACGAATAGAATGTTAGAATAGATTATTGAATAGTTTATGCCTCCTTTTCTATAACTAAGGTGATCTAACAGAGGAAGAAATAAGATATATGTAGTATGTCGATAGAAAGAGGGAACCCATACACGAAGGTGTTCCCACACAAGATCGATGCATATGGAAACAGCAAATCGGGAAAGAAGAGGAAGAACAGAAGAAAGTAATATCAGAAAGAGTATGAAGCCAGAAGGAAGCCAAGTGAGCAAGAAAGATAGACGTCCCGTACACCTAGCTAAAGGCTAAGGTACCCTAAGTAGAATTTCAATGGTCAAAAATTGTACGTGACAAAACCTACCCAACCTGTAGTCAGCACGTTCAGTTTCATTACCTAACGACTAATTACTTTTGCATTGGAAACGCAAAGGCCTATCCAAATTAATAAATTAAGAAAAATAGGGCTGGTGGCCGGCACTGTAAGCAGCAAAGATCCAGACAAAGAAAATAAACCTAACACAGCGGCTTGTGTAAAGCTATCATGAATAGGTGCGCTTACCTTTGGAGACAAATCCAGCAGCTCAGCCATTCGTTCAAGTCGAATCCTCGTGTAGTATTTGGCCATCATACGGATATTCTGCAAAAGGAAGAGTGGTAGGCCTAAGCTGGAGGGCACGGAGAGCGCGATCTGTTAACTTAGAACAGGGACTCCCAACCTGTGGTACGCATACCGTACCACTAGTGGTAAGCGAGGGCACTGCACAAGGAAGGCGGCGGCCGCTGCATTTAATTGAATGATGTTTTTATTATTAGTTCATTCTTACGTGTTGTACTTGTGCATAAATAGATATTTAGTCAAAATCATCAAATCGAGTTTCTCTGGACTCAGGTGGTAGTTACGCGGCAAATGCACGGGACATCCGAGCGGTAGTCGTTCACAAAAAAGTTCGGACGACTGACTTTGAATATTCTTCTCTTCTTGCAAGTAACTTATCTGTGGGACCCACTCACTGACGTCATCACTGAACCGCATTCATATACACAAACAACGGTCATATGAACCACATGCGGTTTTCGCCAACTGCAACTGGTGTGCATGAAGCGGCAGCGGTAGCATATAACAATTTCCGAGCGCTTTATCTAAATATCACTCACAATATGCCACTATTAACTTCATCTTAGAAAGCTGCAAGACTGTGTAATGTCGTTAACCATCAATACTCCCATTCCACAAGTCATCCGCATGGGTGAACGAAAGTAGCAGCATTTAGGTACGTAGCGTTTATATTTTTCTTTTAGAGATTTGAGAAACTGTTGTTGCTGTACCTTTGTGGTTACATTCTTTTAGTCATTACAGTTCATTGTAATATTAGTTAGCACAGAAGATGGATTTTATATGATCCGAAACGTTTACAATGGAAAGTACAAAAATGACTTCAGCTATATGTAGCTAGGTGCTTTTTTTTCCTACTAAAAAATACAGTTCCCTAAGAATCCACCAATTTCTTATAGGTTCAAGTGAATGCAGGGGAGAGAAATAACGGAGAGGTTAGCTATCACAACCTTCAACCTTCGCAGTAGAGGCAACAGCTGTACCTTTAACAATACTCTATCCACTCACGCTCGAAAAGTGAAACTGGCGAAGGGCTAACACGCGATGTGGTAACCAATGAGCCTGCAAAGGTGTGGACTGTGGTTCACAACTTCACGAGGCAAAAAAGTGGCACAAAACAGATTTCATAAGCCACGACGAACAAAAAATGCTCCACAAAAACTACAAGTTTGATGACCCACACGGAACAAACAACACAAGACAAAACTCACATGTTCCACGACTCTGTTTCTGAGCTGAGTCCATCTCTCCTTGCCCTGATCAGTGTCCTGGGTGAAGACATTGGTAGCGTTCGACCGAAGTTCTGACTCATAAACCGAGCACAGGCCTGACCATTTGATGAGCTCTTCTGTAGCGAAAAGTTGCAGCAGATTTCTGCAGCGATAACAATCGGTATTACTTTGTGTGCCTCCAAGTACGACTCAATTCGACAAGGGCGCGCACACACACAGCGCGAAGCTCATCACCCGCATTATTATACTGCAGAGTTTAAGTCTCCCTTTTTGGCTAAAACGGCGATAACAGAGGGAGCGAAGGGGGACATTAAGGGGGACGTCGATAGAAATTGAAAGCATGCACGAGGAGGTACTCCCACTGCTGAATCATTGGGCATCGGAACAGCAAGTTAGAAATGAAGAGGAAGAACATAGCGTAACATCAAATAAGTATGAGAACAGAAAGAAGAAAACGGGGAAGCCAAGAAAAGACGTCCCGAACGCTTAGCAGCAGCGAGCGTAGCCTGTAGCCTATGCGGTCTCCTGGGTGTGCAATTTCCGGTAATGTAGGATGGATGAACCGAATCAACCTGGCCGTAAGGCCTATAGCCCATCCTACGCCAACCCCCTCCCCCCGGAGCGTGGCCTACGAGCAGCCAAACATTGCCCGCTACATGCATCAGATGTACGCAACATAAATTTATTCTATGAGCCACCTTCACCTCGAACCCAACAATGGAGTTATTTTATTGTTAAATTCGATTGAACTAGGTACAAATAGTCTCAAAACTAAGCAACTGTTGGAAGGGATACACTCGCGTAGTTTGAGCTATTTCAATAAACGGGTTGAATAAAATATAAGCATACAGGTAAAGTAGCACTAAGTTTTGCTATGCTTCTCCGACTGCTATCCACTAGATGAAGAATGAAAGACTGACGACTATTTTCGTACTACCAAATGAAAAAAAAAAAAAAATGCGGAACCGAGATGACACGTCTTGTTTTCATTTCCTTGTTAAGTACAAACAGATGATTGCATACATGAGGTAAGTCCAGCACATTATTGAGTGGTTATGGGATGCAAAAGCAAAGCTTGAAATCTCAACAGCAGTAACTGGGAGATATGTAAATTGACACTACTGCATCGATTTTTTTCTAGAACGCTAAATAATCAGTTCAGGTAAAAAAATCTCAGTTTCACTTCAATAGCCATGCGAAAACGTTCATCCCATAGTCTCTACCGTCCATGGTAAACTACAAGCAGTACCAATATATGAAACAAAAGTGTACCAACCATTAGTATGTGGTAATGGGTTATATTTTTCTATCTGCTGTCACATATAACATAACACTTCAGGGTTAGCAAACAGTTACACGACGTTGCTGGACTACGGATATATCCTCCCAATGCATAACAATGACAAAAAATGAACTCACTTGTAAAGCAGAATTTGAGATAGCCTGGGATCTTGCTTCACTCTGTGGAGTAAGTCATTCTGTTCATTATCATAGGGAGCCAGTATGAGATATAAGACGACGTGCTTCAGGACGGTCAGCTTCTCAGCAGTTTCCTCCGGCGTCAATTCGGCAGGTTTCTCCTCTTCCACTTTCTTTGCAGCCTTGTCGGTCTTTTTGGAGGTCGGAGACTTTTTAGAATCTTTGGCGTCCTTTTTCTCATCCTTGCCTTGGTCTTCAGAACCAGCAGGCTTGTCGGTTGTGTTGTAGATAGCGAGGTAGTGGCGGCAGATGCTTAAAAAGCTACCCTCGTGGCTGTCGAGCTCAATCATCAGTCTGCAGATTACAGTAGGCAATTGCATTAATAATACGCTCCTGGGGTGTGTCGCAATCAAGCGTGCTTGGGTTACCGGTGCTACAACGCGTAACACCGGTGACCCAGCCAGTCGCAACCTGTGTCGCAATCATAGCTCAAATGACGACAGCGACACGGGTTACGGCGATGTTGGTTACCGAGAACAAACGTTTATTTTGAATACAAGGAGCACAAAATTCATTCAAATACACAACAAATGAGCTTCTTACACCAGAATAAGTAAATTAGATCAGTTACTTGAAACTTACATTCACAATATTTCGAATAAAATAGAATTTCATTCTACTTGAGCTTACACCGTTCGGTGCTAGATGGCTCTATCACAACCACTTTCCGGGTACGGTAACAGTTTTTTTTTTCAGGATGTGGTAACACTGATTTCGCGTGATTGCGTCGGACACACCCTGAAGTATCTCAAGCTGCAGTATGCAATGTGATCCACAAAGATGAAAAAAGAAGGGCGGTGCCACGTAGTGGTAAGACATAAGGCAAAAGCAGTTTGTTTAGAGCCTACTGGAAGTTCAACTTCCACTAGCCTCTTGCCCCCGCGGGCGGGTGGCTCTCACCCACTTTAGCCTGTCTGGGGTCAACCAACCGGTGTCTAGGTCTCAGAGACCCTAA
>LQNS02278125.1:31188645-31286208 GCA_001587735.2 Parhyale hawaiensis
ACAGAAGATGAACAACCCGCCCGCCGGGAAGATATGTCGCAAAAAGGTTAGAATCTGAGAGCTCATTTGAAGTAAAGTAATTTTAATTATAAAATTCAATGTAACTATATCAAATGACCAATTTTCATGCCTGCCTGACGGCAACATCGAAAATTCCGGAAACGACTAGGCGCGCGAAGTGTGGCGAACATCTTGTTGCTCGTCGTGCCGCGGTCCGGAGTGGTTCTTAATGTGTTCTAAAAAGTGAAGAAAATTAAGTTCGTTAAAAAGTGCTTCAATATTCGAACCCCCGCACCCGCTCTACAAATCTAAAACCCATCTTATACAAGCTTTGAAGGTAAGCATGCAGAGCCAGAAGTTGTCTTTAATCTTTTGTTTTACCCTTAATTGTTTTGGATAAATGTTTTTGCCACATATGATTAAGTCAGCCGCTTTCAATTTCTTGTATTACATTGCTGCATTGCATGTGGGCTTGGGCTAGGTCAAAGTGTGTACCGTTTTAAATGAGTGCTTTAGCAAATATATATCTGTAACATTGCGACCAAACGATTGTTTGCTGCATTTGAAATCACTGAACTTGTTCACTTAAAATCGTGTTCAGGCACCCTTCGGCTTCCGGAAAACATTTCGGGAAAAACCAAAGAGGTTTGTAGAAGGAAAGAACACGTTCGTTATTCGCTTGGTACGAAGCCAATTATTTTTTTATGGTGTGGCTGCTTTCTGGTGGCGCGTTTTTCTACAAAAATTTATTTTACAATTGATATATAAGGTACGTTAAGTGCAGTCTTGCCATTATTATTGGCAGAAGAATGCTAATAAAGACTAAAGTACTTACACCCTTGATAGGCCATTTCTGTACTGTCTAGCCACAATGCTAATGCCTTATAGCCATTCCTCGTACATACAACCTAGTATGCATCGGTTCCCGCCTGCAGGTACATTGCAATGTATATGTATTTTTGCACTGTAATACCCAGGAAACATTTTAAAAACTTTAATATGGTATTGCAATAGGTATGTGCAGCCAGTCAGCCAGGGTTCAGCCTTGTCGGAAAGCTTAGACTGCGTGCAAAATTATTAGTATCTCGGTTTTTCAAAATAATACTGACAGGGAAAGACTTATGGTTTGTATTATGAATATTTTTTTAAGTAATGTTGGTTGGAAAATAATACTATACCACTTTTTTAATTTCAGCCCTCGGGAATTATCTGTGATACAATACTTGTGAAACTTGGAGTGTCAAGTTAATAGAGATCTATTTGAAAAAAAAAAAAATGAAGGCCTGGAGTGTGATTTAAACAGTTAAAAATAAATTTAAATAAGAGTTCCCAACATATTTAACCTTAGAATTTTAACTCCAACTGAAAAAAACAACTATATATTGAATTTTTAATGTTTTTATTTCTGGAGTATGTGATTTTGAGAAAATCGACCCCAGTCCTTTTTGATAACTAACAGCAGACGGCAGTCCACAGATTTTGTCAAGTTACTGATATTACTAGTCGAAATTTGCTTCGAACATTCCACTATGGTGTTCCACAACGGTTCTTTGCCCGAAAATTGGCAGCCTCCCTTGTAGATTTTCGCTTCCTGGATCTACCAAAAATGCTCGATGGCCGGGTTCAAATCGGGTGAGTTGCGAGGCCTGATCATCACTTTCTGTCCCTTATTCTTCAACCACTTTTGAGTGTCGCGAGAGGCTTAGGAGGGTGCGTTATCTTGTATGAAAATCATGTTGCGGTTGAAGGCTGCACCCTTCTTTCGGAGCCATGGCAGGAAATTGTTTTGCAACAGGTCATAGTAGAACGTGGAATCGATCTTGACTCCCACCGCCACTCTCACAGGACTACGAACTCTTCACCGATGATTGCCCTCCAGAACAGTATCCTACCGCCACCCTGTTGGCACCTCACTCGGGTGGGGGTGGTATCGCCGTCCTTGATCCACCCTCGGCTCCATTCGTCAGGACCATCGAGCGTTGCAAGACACTCATCCGTAAACATGACGGTGGAAAAATCTGTCTTTATATATTCACGAGCGTTTTTACTTGAGTAACTGCGTCAAGGGACGGTTAGAAAGCAACTTTTTAGTCTGTCCTACGGACCGTAGGATCTTGCATTTGGTACTCTTACTCACATTGCTCACACCAGCGGTTCAAAATCTGCTCACTGGTAGACAACTCATTTCTTCTCGCTTGCCGCTTGACCGCCAGCAAGTTGCGCTCAGAAGTCTTCCGAAATTTGGACTCCACTCGTTTTTTTCGAGATGAAGTAGGTTTCCGAGCGTACTTCCTCACAGTGCAAGGATGTCGGTCCAGTTGTTGAGCGATCTCGACGGCAGATTGTCCATCAGCTAGTACCTGCACGATTTTTTCCTTCCCATTGTCTGTTAAATCCACTTTACGACCCATATTAACACTTTGAATTGCCCAAACAAAGGAGGTCACTAATTATTTTAAACGCCTACATTTGGGCTAATTTTAACAAATGACAAAATCTACAAGTAAATTTCAATTACAAATAAAATCTATCACGTCACAGTAGAAAGTATCTACATGTATCTCCATCGATGTAGGTAAAAATTAAATTAAACTGAGATAAATCATTCAGGATGACTATGAATTTCAAAAATTTCTGTAGGGTAGTAATAATTTTACACGCAGTCTAACATCATCGTCGAGGCTTCTAGCTTCGTCCTTTCTATTAAACTTCTTTGAAAAAATTTATTTCCGTTATTTCCCATAATTAAGGACGCAATAAGTGCAAAGGAGAAATTACGTCTGAAAGACAACAATAGTTGGGAAAGCCGCTGAAGCAGCCTTAACGAACTGAATACGGCATTGACAGTACCTACTAGTCTTTCCAGGATCCCTCACTTGAAGCCTCAACGGTACCGGTTGCACCCTCCAGCTCTCCAAGGTCTGCCGTAGTCTGGCACGTGAGGAGGGACACAACAGAGAAAATAGAGCATGTTAGGGCCATTGCATACGATGCGCCATGACGTAACACGACCTCCATACATCATGTCAGTAGGGATGCCTCCTGCTAGCGCCACGGCCAATAGCAGGGAAGAACGCTTTAATGACATTTGCAAATAAATAATGCGCGTCTTAAAACCTACTTAGCTCTATGGCCCACCCTATGCCACTGAGGCGAAGCGGGGAGGTTGCGGGTCCAGTCCGTCTTTGTCCTCATCACAACCATCACAGACTCAAAACCATGACTTGCAGCTTGACTCTTTTCCCATATACACACTACTGTTTCCCTACTTGCAAATCATATTTCAGTCACATTTAGTTTTTACAATGATAAACATTCATGACGCATGGTTGCTGTGTGGTATGCAAGGATCTCAAAATATTTAATTATTCGACGGCCGCATATCTGATGGTCTCTCCTCTTATGTCCCTATGCGCAGTACGGACGCAGCTCGTTGCTTGGACCATGTTATTCCACCACATATTCCTGTTGTCTTGAGATAATTATTCTTTTTGTCAAGTTTGGAGCTGTTATATTCTTAGCCTCTTATCTAATTTTTCAGCTCTTTAAAATAATTCAATTCCTTGCGCGTTAAAGTCAGTAAAAAATGATTGATTTCCATTATCTAAAATCAACTGAGAGCAACGCTTCGATGCTTTTCGAGCGTCATCTTCAGGCTGTTAAACAGTAAAACAGATCAGTACTGACAACGAACCTTACTAGGTGAAGTTATTGAGCTAAGCCCAATAGCAACACCCTTGATTTTGCAGCACTGAAACTATCTTCACGTAATACACTGTGCCCAGCGGTGGCAACATCACCGTAACGTAATTCGGTCCTTTATACAATCGGAACGGTTTTGCTTTGTGTGCTCTATGCCTGATGGGAAGAATGTGGGAGCCTAACTTTGTGCAATTCTGTATAATGTGTTATTTCGTCTTGTTGCTTAGTTTAAAAATGCAAGACTTTTATTTTTTAGTGTTAGGCGTGTTTATATGTGAATGGTGTATGTTAAGAATATTGTCAATTTCATAATTTCACCATTTAATAGGTTCGTTGTCAGTACTGATCTGTTTTACAGTCTGAAGGTGATACTCGAAAAGCATCGAAACGTTACTTTCAGTTAGTATTAGATAATGGAAATCAGTTAATTTTTATCGACATTAACGCGTAATGAATTAAATTATATTCTTGGCCATAGCGTCTTAGCTTACCAAATAACTCCAGCGATAGGCATATATATCAATTAACACTAAAATAATATGACAATAACATCGGGAGCAGACATGTACATTGTACAATGCGTGGAAACTGGCAGAGTGTCTACCCCACGGGACACAGCAGCTGAATGTGAACTCTTTCACTCGACAGTAAATGAACCTGTCCTCTCTGGTCAGCGTGCGAATGCGTTTTTCTGCGTCCTTTTAAACAGCAGAACAGTGTGTAGTTTTACACAGGGTGCAATTGAATACCTTGTAACAGATTCTTCTTAACGTTTGTTTGTGAACTTCAAGCTTCAATTAAGTGTAAGAATGAGCAGGGACTCAAAAATAACGGGAGAGCAATGGCAACCTGTGACAAAAGTAGGGGGGACACTGTTGTTAAGTAGTTAGTAATATACAGTAGTTTAAGCATTCGCTTGCACTACAAAGGCGATCACACAGAGGAAAAAAGAGAAAAGGGCATATACAGTACTACATCGATAGAAACGTGGAATCCACGCGCAAGGGTGTTCTTACACAAGATCAACGTACATGGGATCAGCATGTCAAGAAAGAAGAGGAAGAACAGCAAAACGAGAGATCAGTAGGTTATTATTATCATATTAGATAATTAAGCCTTCCTAGAAACGACTATGGAGTTTCAACAATGGAAAAGGAAGGGACATGTAGCATGAAATGTAGAAACAATGTAAGAAGGTGGACCGAAGCGCATGGGAACAGCAAGTCGGGAAAGAAGAGGAAGAACAGATGAAAGAACGATTAGTACGAGTACGAAATCGGGAAAGAAGCTATGCCCGAAGGCATAGCTAATGGCTAATTAAGGTAACCTACACAACCCCCCTGGGGGCCTGCTCCCCATAACATAGGATGGGCGAACCTAACTAACCTAACTCTATGGCCTAAGATCAGCAGGTGAAGAATCACTGTAGACCAAAGAATGGGGATCGTTTGTGCACGCTGATAGTTTTGAGTCTATCTTAAAATAGCTAGACAAACTTTTATGTGGGGCCCGAATTATAAGGCTATTTTGTAAGGTTGATGAATATAGCCATGGAAATTGAATTGAAGTGCAAATTTACAACTGCACAAATCTGGATTTGCAACTACACAAAAGCGGCCCAACTGCACGTTAGAAGAAACCTGCAGTAAGCTTGACTAATCTGGAAGTACAGACAGGTGAGCTGGCTTCGACCCGCAGATTTCATTTTCAGGCATTAAACCTCAATCGATTACCCAGACTTTGAGACTTCAAAAAAGAACTTTCCTCCGTAAAGTGGAGTCGTCAGCCGTCTCAACGCAATTGGATTTCTTCATCCACATATTAGATGCCGAGTGGCGAAGCCAACGCCCGTTTCAAGTTCAGAACAAGTTGTGCCTCACATATTTACCTTCAACTCCACTTTACAGAATCAATTGATGCCACTGTAATATTGTACAGCCGCGTCCTATATCGATATCAATACTATATCAGTAATATTATGGACTTACGCTTTAAATATCAGCAAGCACTTCCAGCTTCAGGGTTTATCGTAACCGTATTCTTTACTCCATCTGTTTCCGAGGTTCTTCATTATTTGCACTCCCTGAGAATAACAGTAAACAGTTTTCAGTTGTAATCGGTAAGGCGCGTTCATACAATATTTGTAAATTGACCATGTCCAGTTGTATTCGCTCAGACGCTTTTATACAATATTGGTTCAAAGTACGATTTTCCATTTATTTCTCAAAATACTTGGTAAGTTTAAATTCAAAGGTTAGAAATCAAACTCAGGATATCTTGCAGTTTTTAAGAGGCATATTTTTTCTATTATAGTTTCTCTATAGAAAATAAAGACAAAAATAATCCTAATATCAACCTGATCATAAACACACTTGGTGGTTCATATCGTATATATGCATATAATATCATATAGTGGTGTTTAAACCCTATTTGTTACATTGGAGACTATTCGAAGCGCATCGTATTTGCTGTATGAGAAACACAACGAAATAACAATAGGTGATATCTGTAAGGATATTTAGAGTTATTCGAACACATAGCATTTAATAGCTAACTAAGAGCAAATATAATAAACTTTTAAACCATATGTAAACTGTTCTTTATTTCAAATAAACACAGTTTATCAAATACATATATCTGGCTAAGTTCATCGCAATGGCACAGACAGAACAGGCAGCAGAAAATATTATACAACATTTGTTCATAATAACAGTGATGCACTGTTTGACGACTAGCATCAAGTTTATAATACGTAACTCGATAAAAACGATAATATTAATAGTGGAAGCGCATTGCGCAATATCCATTAAACGTTTTCCTGGTAATTGAAAACAGGATGATGATGATGATAGTGGTAAATGGATGAAAACGTTAGAGTCGTAAATGCTATGGAGCAGTCTACGGTTGGGTCAACCCAGCGACATTCTACTGTCATCGGAGGACGCTCTGCTATACACAGGCCGGACGTGTTAGCTATACGGACCGCAAACAATAGGTAACTAATGTAATGGTGACTGCATAGTTGGCCCCGCTGCAAAAGTAATGCTGAAGTACCGAAGGTGATGATGTAAAAAATACTTTCTGTCCAAAATAAATTCCAATATTTCCCCACAAAAGCTCCCCATAAATAGCTGGGGTACAGCGGCAGCGTAAATATAATCAGAGGAAGCGCGATGTAAACAGAGGAGAAGAAGTAGATTTCAGATGAGTGTCTAGTGACTCTAGTGGTTCGAAGTTTCGGTACTTATCCTCGCGCCGATCATTTCACAAGTACAGTATTTTTATCTCGGGACATCTAACAGAAATCTACAGTCAGCGAACTCACCTGAGGAAGCTCTGTCTCAATTTCGGCCAGCGTGCTACTACTGATAGGAAAACAAAGAGTAAAGCATCCAGAGAAGAAAAAATTAAGAGAGGAAGAAACAGAAAAAAGATACAGCCGCGCAGAGTATCGTTCATTTGCCATCCACAGTGTAGCAGATATTGGAGTCCCGTTAAATAGGCTAGATTGTTTACCATCGGCGGCAGTGGCGGTCCACCTCACGGAGAAGCAGAGAGAACCTTCAGTTTAAACCAAGCTCATTGCAGGAATTGCGGCATATGCAACAGCTCTTGCCGTAAGGCGTTCGGGCTACTCTCGGTGCATAAATATACATTGATGTATATACTATATTCTGACCAAGTCCACGAGAATAACCACCCTCTAAGAGGTCATTACAAATATGACCAGTGAAATCTTTAGAAGCACAGAATAGAAGGAAGCAAATTTCATCATGAATAAATAAGCATAGGAAAGCGTATGGGCAAAGGGAAATCGGTGACTAATACTAGTTGTCCTCAGGGGCATAGTAAACGAGATTTCTTGCTACATATTTAAGCAATGAAAATAAAATCATTACCACCAAATTTAAATAGGGTGAGTGCTAAGCGAGCAGAGTATCATATCATAGCCCTCCCTAATGCACAATAAGCTTGTAGCCATGAGAGGTATAGGTATAAGTGTCACCGCGGTCATTTTGCGTCTCATTATACCAAACTGTCGACTAGCAACTGGGAAAACCGTAACAAATTGAAAAGGAAATATTTCAAGACCACAAACTCAGCCCTCATACAATATTACAACGAGCCGCGTCACTCAGTCACTCTCTGCAGTGAATGGCACCACGCGCTCACTGAGAGACCTTATTGAATTGAACAGCCATTGAGGAGCCTCCTCGTATAGCTGGTAAGCTGCTTATACATAGCATTGTCGTGCTCTAATCTACTGTCTCTGGGAGAAATAGTCAAACCAAAAATCTCATCGATTTACGTGCCTCCACACGCTGCTCAGTATGACCACGTTTCCACAGAGTCAACATTGGAAGCAGAGATATAACACCTTGAAAGTTGCTGCATTTTGCGTTTTCTACGTTTTTTTTTTTTTTTTGTTTGTGGCGCATAGCTAAGTCTGCTTCTCAGCGTCTCATATCATCGATATTATCATTCTGCTTGAGGCTCCATCCTTCCGTACGTCCGTCCATCCGTTCGTCCGTTCACGTATTTGCACGTTACGCTTTTCAGTATAAGGTAGGGGAAAATTCAACTGGCAGGAAATTCCAATTTTCGTTGGAAGGAAGTTCAACCATAGCGGTTTTCTTTCAGCTCGCTGTTGATGAAATTTTCAATCAGTTTCGCAGAAAATATATGAAGTTCACTTTACACGTATCACACATATCATGATACCGATTTTCATATCTTGTTATATTCACGTTGGTGGAGTCGCATAGCGATTCAAATATGGGAAAATTCGGAGCCATGATACGGTTCAAACCGAGCTGTTCTGAACTGCTTCATTCTAAACTGCATATGCCAAGTGAAAGTGCAATGTTTAAAGAAATGATGTAAACTGACAGAAGAAGAGCTTTCGGCAATATGAATCACTTATTTAAAAATGGGCTGCGTGTTGTATTTTATGGGCAGGCTATCGCACATTAAGTGTAAAGCAGCCACTGGTCCCGCAATAGAAATGAAATCATCAAATACACCGATGAAACATGGAAATGTTAAAAATGTGAAAGTCTAAATAATGTTAACTTTAGACGATGAGAAACAAATGTTAGCAAAGGCGTGTAAATATAAAACAAAAGCAATGAGAAAAGTACCTCCGAAGAGAGGTTGCTATATTTGTTTTATGCTCTCTTTATGTCTCTATCATGATATACAAGTGCGAAAATTTTGCTGGTAAAGCATCTGCGAGATCCACCGGTGATAAAAGTGTCTGCAGTAGATATGTTGTGCATGTAGGGTGACTTAGGGCACTCGCACACGTGCGCAAAAGTTGCATTGCCACGCAATTCTGTATCCCATTGCGTTGCAGCGCACAAGGCTTCGGATAGGACATTGCTATGCCACTATAAAGAATATCTAAGGTATGAGTCGTTTCTTGCAATTGGTACGTTATAACAAACACCAATGGCCAAGCTTTGAGAATACAGTACCTCCTACTTCTGAGTTAGTTTAAAGTTGCAATGACGCATAGTTTTAGAGTAACATTGAAGTGCTATTAGTAATAGTCACGGCAACGTGACGGCCGAAACGGAAAGTTGAGTGACTGAGCAATTTTTGTGATAGGATGCCCACGCTATTAGGGATGGACTTGCTACGAGTTGGCATACACGGACTACGTTTGAGCCTACTGCGTACGAGTCGGAACACGGAAGCGCTTCACGTTCTTGGAACAGATGTTTCTGTGCACGTGATAACGGTTGAATCTACTAAGACACATCGATTCCAAATACGTACAGTTGCGAATTGAAACTCAATAGAAATTCAAAGAGAGAGTCTAAACTGAGCACGTGGTCTTTGCTGTAGCAGAATAGCTGCCTCGGCTCGGAGTGTACGCAGTTTTTTAATACAATAATATTAGAAAAGTCAAAGCTAAGTACACAGTAGCGTAATGGGAAGGACAGGGAGTAACCTTACCATGTTTCGACTCTCGTGTGCCGCAGACTTGAGGTTAAACGCAGTTCGTACGGATGAAAGAACAAGCGCTATTAATGGGTAGGTTAGGTTAGGAGCTGCATAAGGTCGAACTAAAGTGAGTTATGATAGCGAAGGTTAGGATTGCTTAATTTTAATAAATGAGAACATTAACTAACCGTGGAATTTCCACGGGTTCCGCTAGTTAAATAATAATCTCGGAAGTACAGAAATTATTCACGAAGCAAGCAGTGGTAAAATTCATGTAAAGGCGATGGCGGATTTATATAGAGAGAGATTGATTACATAAAATAAGATGAACAATATGGCGCTCCTCTAATATTTTCAAAAAGGTATAGTAATCGACGGCTTCCTAAGATGACATTGAACATACAGTAACTTCCATTTTTTTTTACATTATGCACTAGTACCTTCACCAGATGAGTCGCTACAACAGCTCGTTGCTTATGCAAGTGATTTTTATACCAAAATGGCGAAAATTTCGAGAGTTCTTACAAGTAAGACACAACCAGACACGTTTCGGATAGAGCAATATGTAAAACTGACATCCATTTTTCATCTAATTTCTCCGGTGAAGAGGTTGGCATCTATGTAACCTCTCCATGTTTGACATCTCCCACATGACTACTTGGTTGATTGCACATAAACGGAGTTGGCTCTTAAATTCATAAACTCAGAAAAACAGTATTGTATGTGGTAGTAAATCAGTAAATCTCTCTCAAAAAAAAAAAAAAAAATGAAAAAAATAATAATAAAAATAAATAAAAACCTATTGCTCCTCGTATAAATTATAAAATGTTCTAAATATCAGGAGCACATCGATGCCCAATTAAGTTAATTAAATGAGGTCTTGGGAAAATATCCAAATCATCTACGATGAACGATTGGAAACTTTATTCGAGTCATCTGGTCAACGAAATCTGTGCAAATTTCAGTATCAGTCTACCAACGTAGAGCGTAATATAATAGATTCGAAAGATATGGACCCATCTTTCGACGCTAAACAAGGCTACTGGCAGCGTAATGCGAGTTTTAGTAGTCAGGCAGTGGTGGCCACAGCTGGTTTGCACAGAAAAATTAACAATTTTTCAATCCTTAAGTTGTGTCGCATAGAATTAAACTTGGCGCTGGCGTAATGGAGAGATAGTATATCGTAAAAAAAAAAATACAAAACAACATTGCATTGCACAGTTGCGAGATAACAAGTGGCGGCATCGTTTAGTATAGACAAAAAAAAAATATTGTTAGTAGCTGCACTCGAAACATTATAAACTAAGTCGAATGAAAATATTTTCGCAACAATAATCGTAGCACATTGGAAGATTTAGAATGCAAGCGACCGAGGGCATTCTTGATTGAGCCCAAAATTAAATCTTTGAAGGCTTCGCTTGTTCGAAACTTCAGAGAGAAGCTACGGCTTTGCCATCGTAAATTGTATTGCAGGTGGTAGTAGCAACCCGATTACGTTGAGTCGGCTGAAAACTTCATTTTACGCAGCAAGATTCGATTCCTCAAAGTCCCATGAGTAAGCTGCTCAGGGTGAATGCCTGAAACTCGATTTAGCGGGTCGAAGCCATTGCACCTACGTCAACTTTCGAAAAACGAGTAAAGCCTTGATGACTTGATTTTGAAGCCCGATCGAACATGCCATAAGAAGGCAGTGTTGACCACAACTTTACCTTTGTCGAAAATGAGGCAAGTTTCAGTAGTCGGTCTATTACTCAAGCTGGGTGATTTGGAATAGCCTCGCATTCTGGCGATGATAATGATGGCCCTATAGTACAAGTTCCGGCAATGTGGCATCTTAGCCACAAGAAACTGTTATTGGTATTTACACGCATGAATTAAGAGAGTCGTTTATCGAGTTCAGTAAAGTTAAAAGCTTTCGGGAAGAAGGAATTGAAGAACATTTGAGAAGATTCATTTTTTTGGGGGGAGGGGGATAAATTCTGAGAGTTTTTGGGATATCGTTTATGTGGTTTCCAAAAATTTTTACATAGGTACATACCTTCCAAAGATACTGAAAAAAAAAACGTTAGCTACCGGTGCATTTTTATTCCAAAAGTGTGTTGAAATAGTTTTGAGCAAGCGTTCAACTCTGTAAAAGTCAAGTAACTTCCAACTCTTGAAGAGCACGCAGATTTGCGAATATATTGACGACATCTCCACCTTTGGAAAAGCATGGAACCGCAAACAACGCGGTAAGCACATATATTTTTAAAAATATAAAAGTGATGCAGTTGCTGTATGTATAAAGAATGATTATTATGTAACTTTTGCACGGTAGGAGATTCATAAGAAAAAGACCTGACGAAGATTAACTCAGAAACGTGGAATGAGCGTAGTGGGCAGCCTAAGTGGAGCACGTAGAGAAACGCGAATAAATTAACGGATTTACAAAAAAATAAATAAACAAACGCACAGTTAAAAACCTTAGGCGTTAATTATTTTTTCTTTCTTCTTACAGCAGATCAGTCTTGTAAACGCCTGACTTTTCAAGTATTAGGTATTTGGTATTATAAAGGTACAGGTAAAGTCAACTTAGACCACACACTCACCTGGGAAACCCACATGCACTGGTTAGTGCTGCGGGTATAGGCCCACTGGCCCCAGATGAGCAAGTGTAGTCGCAGTGGCCCTCGGGTCACGAACTAGGGCGCCAATTTGACGGAAGGAACAAATGACCCGAGACCCCCACCCCCTCATCTCTGAGGAAGGCAGTTCCGCCACGGCGCCGTGCATGCACAGTGTTGACGGCTCAGTCGTGTGGTTCTAGACGTTTCTCGAGGTGTGCCTCACGGGGCATCGAACGAGCGATACAAGGTGTTAGAGCTGAGAACGGAAGCATGCAGCTACCGTGGCGGCAATAAGATGATTTAAGACTCCCTAAACAAGTACTAAGCTTTTCGAAGAGAGGAAAATGAAGGGACATATAGTATGTTGCTAGAAAAATGGGAAACCCATGCACGAAGGTGTTCCCAAACAGGATCAATGCGCGTGGGAACAGCAAGTCGGGAAAGAAGAGGAAGAACAGACAATAGTAAGATCAGTAGGAGTATGAAAGTGGAAGGAAGCAAAGTGGGCTCGAAAGACAGACGTCCCGAAGGCCTAACTAATGACTAAGGTAACCTACACAAACCCCCTGGGGGCTCTACTCCCCATAACATGGGATAGGCGAACCTAACTAACCTAACCCTATGGCCCATCCTATGCCCCCGGAGGAGGACTTTTCAAGTTTATCTTTTCAGATATTGCCAAACAAATGTTTTGGAAGAAGAGCGAGCTTGTTCTAAATGGACATGGAACAAGAGCAGATATTAAGACCGCAATGTCTTACCCCTAAATTGATTATGAGCTTAAGGTTGCCGTGCAGAAAAAATCAATATAGATTTCGATTACCGCCTTACGTTATGACGTCATAATAATAAAAAATATCTATCCCTTGTGCATTGTCATCATCCTGGAGACGCAGATGTAATACGAAGTTCACCGGCCCTGTATGCTATCATTGAACTTCAGAGTAATATTCGGATTTAAATTATTTGATAAAGCACAGCATGTAATAGCTTACTGTACATTAATTACATGATTGCCCTTGCTAATCATGTAATTCGAAAAACAAGCATCTTAGCAACTGTTGTCTTTAGAGATATTCAAGATCTAAATATATTTTTTAGGACACTGCCGGAAAATAAATGAACTCCCTTGAGTGAATGGCAAGGTCAATATGAAAAATATATATAGCTTGCCAGTTCTCCCTGAGTCAGGCCCAGGTGAAAACCAACATGTTTTATCTGATTACAGTAAGATATTAGTGCTGCCGTTATTGCTTAATATCTGGATTCTTCATCCTCAATTATCAACTTAAGATTAACCTAAAAGTATCGAAAGCAGTCGAAGTTAAATTGATCAGGAAATGTACATTGGGCTCCTATATAGACAAGCGGAACCTACTTCATAAATGACGTTTCAAAAGAATGGTACTTCTGCGAGAATCCGACGTGTTGACTATCTTTAAATAAACTAAATGAAACTTCATTTACTTTGCGCAACACTTCACCTATTTCAGATCAAGCTACAGTTATGTTATAATAACCTTCAATTCATATACTTTGATGGGGAATTATCATTTAACTGGAATAAACAAGGTCTTCTGGACCCAAATGTACTTAACGGGAGAAACTTGTATCCTAATTTCCTTTACCGGTCATATTCATTAAGCATTAATTTTCGTAGTAAAGTACTATTTAAAGGTGCAGCCTGAGTATTATCTGGACGGTAAAAGGTAAGGTCCATGTCAGCGTCGGCTTTGCTCTCAGATGATTTTTTTCTGCACGTGAGAAATTAATCTTCACTAACATAAATTTGTAAAAGCATCCTCAGTTAGACTGAATAATAGAAATTATCTATTTTTAAAGTGGGTACAGTTTAGCTATTGTAACAGTGGCGTAGCTTTAAGTTACGAAAGCCAAATTTTACTGTATGGTGACGCAATTAAAGAGCAAATATGAAATTGAATTAAGAGTTCGGCGTATAATGCTAACGGCCTATAGGATTCAGTAGTAAAGTTACTTAACTCTCGTGCAAAATAGAATTTTTAATTCATTGCATCAATAATAATTACCAGAAAGCTCGATCAATATCAATCAGTACAGATACCGATTAGTATCTGAAGTAGTTACCATCAGTATTTGTCGTTGTCCACTACGAACATCAAAATTTTTCTATACCAGCCAATATCAGTGTCACCATTATTGCAATATCAATATTAATTAATGAAGATCAGCGTCAACCAACATCAAACAAAATAAAATAGTATTAATGTAACGCATTCGTCGCGTGGGACGAATGCAAATTACAGGCTCCGCCACAGAACAACTTTGTGTCTAGGACACCGCAGGCGTGTTTGATTCGCCAACATTTACCAAATCTAATACCATTAACTTCAATACTTCAACATGAAAGTTCCGTGCAAGTTAACCCTCTAAGTATTAAATAAAGCCTTAGTTTCTCAGAGCAAGAGCACAATTTGAATCGTCGTTTATGAGATGCGCTGAACCTAACACGAATATGGTAAATTTAATAACATATTCTGGTTTGAAGTGGAGTAAATGCTGGGACCAAGCTGAGCACTCGCACGCCGTCCCGATCCACAGTGAAAGTCGGTAGTTAAGATACCCATAGAAAATACTTAAATTGAACGATGCGCAACCTGAACATCCCCCAACAAGTTGAGGTCGCGACTGCACAGTACAGTATTGACCGTGGATAACAAAGAAGCCTTACACTGAATACAGTGAGAAGCAGTCGACGCTAGCAAAACAAATGCCATAAAAGGCACTGCAGTGGGAGGTTACAAATTGAAGAAGTACAATGCAAATGCAATTCGTTAACAACCAGAGTTCTGATCCTCCATTTTGCACTGATGAAATGAACTTCAGAGTTGCAAAATGAAGGAAATTGGAAGACAAAAGTCGTCGTATTTTCTTCGAGACCCAAAGTACACTGAACCGTCCGCTAGCTCATACCATCCCACAAAAAGGCGGCGGTCATTCAGAAAATAAAATTATCATTATAAACATTGTCATTATTATTTGTATTTTAGGAGTTTTCCCATCGTAGTGTTTAGTCCAGTAAGAATATACAAACAAGCATTTTCATTATTTAAAGCTTAGTTTACGCTATACAACTTTCCTTTTATCGTATTAGGTTATTAATGACTGGAACAGACATTAGATTATATTTGGCCAAGCTTTCGGCACAGGTCGACTAGGTGCCTTCTTCAAGGCACAAACTCGACCTGTGGCGAAAGCTTGGCCAAATGTAATCTAATGTCTGTACCAGTCATTAATAACCTGATATGATGAACCTCGACAGACGTCCAGCCACGTTTCCGAAACTTTACTTTTGCAGCACGACCTTTTTGCCCCAGGGCCTCTATTTCTGCAAGAAAAATTTTCCCACTGGTGGCTCGGCATGCCAAGGTGTGGGAAACGCTTAAATTCAATAATACTTCATTTTGACTTCTATAATTAAAATGACGTTAGGGTCGAATTTCACTAGCTACTGCGCAAAAGCTAAAAGTGTGAGCAAGGAGCATACCTCGAAATTATTTAACAGTTAAATAAAATCCCACAAACGTGGGGAAAATCCCAAGGAGTGCACCCGTGCCGCACGAACAAGTTGCATTGTGTAAATGGGACTTAAGAATTATTATTATTTTTATTCTACTGGTATTGTCCCGCTTTTTCCGACTCGGAGACATGGGACTTGAAAATCGCAAGTAGCTAATTACTGACACCTTTTCAAAGTCACAGTAGTTAGGAGACTCTGCCTTCTTACCTTAGAATTTTCTTATAGCTCACTGTAGCGAAGTGAAAACGACGAGGTATGGGTGACAGCAATGTGTGCGTCTGCGCCCCAGAGGTCACAGCCGCATCGAAGAGCTCATCGACTAACCGGAACCGCTCACAGTGACCGCGTTTCTGGTTACGGTTTTCCAGGTTGCGGTGGCTTACATGGGTTTTGCTAGCAAAACGCAGACCTGGGCGCCTGCGGTCACTTTAGACCTAGGCACACGGGTAAAAGAGGCTAGAGGTTTGCGACCTTCGTTTACTGGTAATTGAGTCGCAAGAGTACACAAAAGTTCTACCTCAGGCAACACGTCTCTCATTTGACAAGTGTGGTAAATTTGTAAACATCACTGAAATGACTTCATTAAAGTGAGTCTGTAAGAGAGATACTGCACTCGTGCAAGTCACCTGCAAGTTACAACAATGTATAATATAACTCGTAATATAAACGTATGGTATACTGTTTTAGCACATAATTATGAAGTAAAAAACGCGAGAACTGTAATAAGTAATTTTTAGAGCAACGTTATCTGTCATTCATGATTTTTACGCATCCTCTTGCAGCTAGCAATGCAACATTAAATAAAGGGCAATAGTAAATACACGATCTCAAGGTAAGATAGTTCATCAATCGCAAACATCGCCGTTAGTGCTCCATTACTAGTCTTAGGATTCATTCTATAGCTATTATATGCAAAGATATAAATTTTCAAATGGATAGTATTTTCTATATTAGTCAGATTCCCATTCACCACACACCCCGAAATTCGAAGAGGCATCACTTCGAATGTCTCGTTAAGATTTTAGACCCAATGAGAAACATAAAATTGGTTACGACTGTACCGTGCATAATTTCTTGATACACTAAATGAAAAAATGACTAACGTGTGTTGGTTAGTTTATTAGTTAATGTTGTTTAAGTCTCCCTCGGCCAGCTACGGCGTTACGAGAGAGGAACATGCAATACGTCGACAGAAACGTGGGGCTCATGCACGAGGACGTTACGTACATGATCAAAGCGCATGAGAACAGAAAGTTGGGAAAGAAAAGAAAACATAGAACCAACCATAGTCGGGGAGAGCATGAAAGTGGAAGGAACAAAACTGGGCCCAAAAGGAAGACGTCCTGAAGCCATTGAAGGCTACGGTAATCAATGGGGACTCCCTGAGGGAGGGGGGCCCTGCTCCCCATAACATGGGATGAACAAACTTTTGGCCCATCCTATGTCCTGGCGAGACTGACCAGCACATGCAACAGGCGCTGATATGCACGGTTCCTTGTCTTATAATGAAGTCTTTGTCATCAAGTAGCTTAAGTGTTTTTCCACCGTAGCCGAAAGGAGCACGATACAATAGCGATCAATTATCCAATTAGGATAATTTACCCAGTTAATGGGAGGGATTTCTCATGGTATATATATATATATATTTCCTTTCTGGTTTTGCATATGGAAGGGTGATTTTGTTCTTTCCATCTCATGTAATGTTTATGTTGCGTTTAGGTGATAATGGTGAGAGTAAAAAATCTTAAAGAGAATAGAGGAGGTTTATGCTATGCATAAAGAGACATAATGGGCCTTCGAAGGCTGATTTATCTTCTGATATGATAGAAGAAATAGTGAGATCGCCAGAGCCAGAGTGGGCACGTGTCTGCGGGTCGTAATGAGGACATTGAGACTTTTTCAATTTATTTATCGTCTGTCGTCTTTTTCGTTAAATGGATGCGCTTGAGTGTGACTTAACGAAGAAAGAATTAGCAGAAACTATAAATAGGGTTATATAGACTATAGAAGAATGAGCGACAGAAACAAGTCACTGGACTGAACTGCTTCGTGTTAGCAAAATTACAGGGATTTTCACGACTAATAACGCTAACTACCGAGGTCAACAAAGAGGCGAATTCAACCATCGGCTGTTTTAGACGTATTGTACTTCAGTCTTAAGGAACTCTAGGCAAGCTAAGATATCGTTATTATCTTGCAGCTTCAACCACTCCAGACCCAATAACAGGGATTCAGGAGTGAATCAGTCAAACGATAGATTAGCAAATTTCTTACGCGTTTCAGTTATATAAATTTATATCATATTGCGGGCATCAAGCTTAGATATTAAAGAATATATTGCGAATAAAGTCAGCTTATTCAATGATATATTCAACCCCATTAATAATTATGAACGCTCAGCACCACAACGTAAACGAATGACCCGAGCGGAAGCACAAGTCTTCTTTTCTTTTTAACACGATAGTGTACGCCGTCTAGTGCACCGACGACGAATGCCACTGATCAGGTGCTTACGCAGCACAATTGATAACCGATTATGGAGCTTAGTTTCGCCTCCTTGAACGTCACAATGGAAGCTTCAAAGAGGAAAAGGAAGGGACACCGAGTAGGTGGAGAGAGATGTGGAACCCACGCGCTATGGTGTTCCGTTACTCGAGCGACGCGCATATGAGACCGCGGAATCGGGAAAGACGAGGAAGAGAAGAACAGTGAATCATTAAAAGGAGTATGAATGCGAAGGGAAGCAATGTGGGCATGAAACAAAGAAATCCCGAAGGGCCAGCTAAAGCTAGGGTAGCCTATGTTGTCTCCCTGGGTGCGCTGCTCCCCATAACATAGGATGTGCGAATTGCGCAGCATGAAAATTGCACCCCTGTTTTCGTTGAAGTACAAGAAAACTTGTGTTGTAGCAATTACATGCAAGGACGATGATGAGTGGCGTCAACGGAATTGAGCGAAACGTAATGACGATAACAGGCACAAAAACTGAACCTAATATGACTCCAGAATCACATATACGATGTCGTTAGCGGATCCTGAAACGGCTTCGATAGCTCTGTGATAGCAAAAGGTGTGGGCATTGTATTATTATTATTATTATAAACTTTGTTTAACCTCCGTAGCCGCAACTCAGGCGTTCCAACAGAGAGTAGTAGTAGAAGTTTTTACTAGAGCTTCAGTGGCACGCTGCCTACATCGCGCCGAACTATTCCTGTGTTTAACCACAGGCTCGTGCGCCGCTGGGGCGCGTTTTAAATTGTCAATGATTTTTGTCTCGGCTTTTCTGCCGGTAGATCTCAGAGTGGTCAGTGCGCTACTGACAGGAAAAAGGCGCAAGTTGACCATCTCCAACCCCCGGGCGCGGCTGAACGCTGTCACTCAGCTACGCCGCACAGGGGAAGGAAACGAAATACAAGAAAGTAGAAGTTTAGCGGGAATAGGTCAGCCACCTCGATCGGCAGCCCACCTCCCGAAACAGAAGGGGAAGTATTGAAAGCCTACCTAACTTTACAAAACTAACCTCGTCAGCAGGAACTGCGGCCAGATGCTACATCCCCAGCGGAGAAGGCACTCGGGACCCTTGGGTGCGTGATGCCCAAACATATTGTGGCAGGGAAAAGGCCCGCCACAATATGCCCCTGAGGACAGACCCCAACAGAGATGAGTGTGTAATATTCAAATACCACATAATTTGTTGCATGGCCAACGTGCACTACTGCGGGCAGGAAACAAGGCGCAAAGCATAGTAGGAGACACTCGAGTGGTCAGCCTCTTTCACGGCCTTCCACACGAGAGAGATGAGAGAAGTCCCGCGGAATAGGTACGCTATCTCGATCGACAGCCCACATCGCGGAACAGAATAGGAAATAGAGATCCTACCTAACTTTACAAAACTAACCTCGTCAGCAGAAACTGCGGCCAGATGCAATATCTGCAGAAAAGGTACTCGGGTTTGCCCCTGGGGTCGTAAGGCCCATATATATAGTATTATGACAGGAATAGGACCGGTCATAATATACCCGTGAGGGCTGTGGGCATTGTAAAGATGACAAGTTATGAACAATAAATGTGTCATGTGCTAATGCTTTTCTCAATATATCTATCAGCAATCATCGTTCAGTTCCTTTAATGAAATGATAAACTTTTATGTACTTCATCACAGACTGTAGACTTCTCACCAGTATATATTTTACATTTCTGTGGAAAACCTGTTTACGCAAGTGACTGTAAATTGTGTTTAAATTGCAATTATGAGTTTCGGTCGTCCTGCAGTTAATTAACGCTCCACATTGGTTTTACCCTACAACTCACGCTCGGGCAAGCAATGTCAATAAAACTATCAATAATTTTAATAATTGAATACGTCGATTTGCCGAGGAGATATACATGAGATTTTTCCTTTTCATGTTCTTAGCAAAGTTAGAGGTTTTAAGACAGTCATAGGCCACTCTGACTTTACGGACGCTAACCTTTTGATGTATTACATGCGTTCCACAGTGTGGTGATGGGGACTTTAGAAATGAAACAACCGCGAAGTAGGTACGCTAAGATAAAACACCAGTTACGACAACCCACTTATCTTAGCAAGAAGCACTATGGTTCTGAGATCCAGATAAAATTAGTTCCATATGCTACTTAAATTGAATGAAAACTCAATGTTTGCTATTTAAAAGCCAAACTCTTCAGCAGTTTTGTTTCCTTAACGAGAACGGCCCGAACGGGAAACAATTACAATCCATAAGTGACGTGAGGTATGACTGATGACGTGCTGAACCCATGAAAGAGTCAAGGAACTGGTCAGAGTAAGTCATGAATACCCTAGAGACGTGACTGACGTGTTGCATGAATGACTAGAGGGCCCCACCGGTAAGGAAGGCACCCTTTTGAAAAATTAATACGTGAATTCGTAAGGTATCGTAACCATTCTACCAAACATACTTTTACTGGTTATTAATTTTTTACTTTTTCATTATGGAAACATTACTATGCTGAAAGAAAATATTTTTCATTGGTCATAATAACTTCCTAACTTTCATATCTAATGAACTAAACTAGTAAAGCTTTTGGATTTGCTGCAGGAAAATTCAAAGAAAGGGAAACAGACTAGCTTGATAGTTAAAAAAAAAAATCTTGAGTCGCGTAGCATCAATTGCAGAAGGGTTAGATAATACATCACGCAAAGTGGCTAGGGTCGACTGTACTCACACGTGATCAACACAGCCCATGCATGACGTCACACCCTAATCCTCCAATCAGAGGAGTCGGTCGTCCTTCTCGTGATGAGGAACCAGCCGAAGCGTGACTGACTGTGACGTCAGGCATGGTTCTCTTCAGGTCACGGAAGAGCACACTCGTTTGCTCACTTTGATTGCACATGTCGCTTTGCAAAATTGAACGAAGAGAAGACTGTCGGCCCAATATAAAATAAATAAGAATAAAAACTGTCGGTACAGTGGCTACTATATATACCAAACGGACTTATTTTTTTCAAAAGGGCATTTTACTTAGCTGCTCTCCCATAATTTACTGACGATTGACTGCAAACATCATGGCGTTTACTCGTAGTAAAATGCTTACTTAATTAACTGCTAGGTAAGTTACCGATAAATTCATAAAATTAATTTTAAATAAATATAAACAACCATGAAGCGCACAGCACACAACGAAGTCGTAACATTTAATGCATCTTTCGAAACAAATACATCTGTTTAAAAAAGACAGCAACTATATATGTATTTCACAATAAAACTAGACTTTTCCTTATAGTTAATGACTTCTACATTTCTCATATATAACTTCAAACTGTACACAATATTTACAAAGCTCAAACTACATTTCTTTACAGCCTCTGTATATATTACTTGCACTACGGGTCTACAGGGTGTCGGATGCACAAATCAACTCGTAAGTTACCGCTTTGGAATGCAACAAGATTTAGTCAGCTAATAATCTTTGAAAATCAAGATAGTAAGCTGACTTTGCCTAATGGCCATCCCATTTATTGAATGCTTGAGAGCGCAGGCTCTGGTAAAGACGTTTGCAGGATATTTATTTAACCGATTTAAGAACTTGATTAGTATCTTCAACTACTGGATAAACTTAGCGAAAATTATATAATTTGAAATGATACGAAAAAAAGAAAGTAATTACACAGTATATGTTTGAAATTAAAGGAAATTATAGCAACTGTGTTCAATAAACTGTTCATGGAAAATATGGCGCACGCAAGAGCGTTGGGAAGAAGATACTGACAGAAAAACGAAGGGCCGCGAACGAAGCTCAACAAGGTAAATGTAAAGCAGCATTGGTCTGCAATATCCTGTAGTAAAAGAGGAAAACTTATCAACATTTAAAGGGATTCGTTGTCGATCAACGCTTCTGGTAAATTTTTGCAAGAGAATAGCAACTGGAGGGACCGATATTAATTTCTCGCTTTGCGATGTGGGTTTGAAAGAGCTGGTACGAAGTTGACGTCCGATAAGCCCTCGAAATCTATCTCAAAGTATGAGGTTCACGTCCACGTGATTCAAGCACAATTATTATTATTATTATATTGGTATTGTCCCGCTATTTCTGAAACTTAGACAATCAATAGGGATCTAAGAGGATTTACTCGGCTTGCAGCCGGAACCACAACGTTGTGCTCAGGTGGTAAGAGATGAAGGACGAAAAGAGAAGAAGAAAGAAGCGCCCGTGCGGATGGTCCCTTCTGTGGCCCCCCGCACGGGCGAAGGTAGAAGCCCCGCAGAAAAAGTCGGTCACCTCGATCAGCGGCCCACCTCGCGGGACAGAAAGGAAATATAGAGAACCTACCTAACTTTACAAAACTAACCTTCTCAAAAGGAACTGCGGCCAGATGCTACATCCCCTGCGGAGAAGGCACTCGGGACCCATGGGTGCGTGATGCCCAAACATATTGTGGCAGGGAAGGGCCCGCCACAATATGCCCCTGAGGGCGATCCAAGCATAAACTTAACGTCCCTTAGGTCCTCTGAATTTAAATCGAGGTATGATAAGATGGTCATGAGCAACATATCTTCTAATTTTGTTTCCAGCACGATATGTCTCATAAATACAATAAATACGCGTACAAAGCTGATGTTCGACATGTCCTTCACATCTGAAGTCAAGCCGACACGCTAGTCAGTGACTCGTACATGTAATTACTAACCCAGGTGCTTGCAGCTCCTCGCTTTACATATGGTTAACTTACGGAGCGATTTGGCAACACGACCTCGATATATCTTTACAAAATAAAAAGACAGCAGCGGAGCATGGAGTGACGACATCAACAGAGTCAAGAAGGAAAAGCTTTATCCAATGCCATCAAACAAAGAACAAAACACACGAGATTAGCGTATATTGGAAATTAAACTCTTGATAAAATAAGATACTTCTTGTGCCAATCAAACTTCTGTTAGATCTTTTTCGTTATAGAACTTGGTACTTCTAACATTGACTGAAAGAACAAAATCACATTTTATTGTCACAACAGCTTTCGTAAGAGCAAAACAGAAAAAGAAAGTCACAGGTCTGAGTAAGATGAAATTAACAGTCTTGCAGTGATTACTTAATTGTGAACACTTTTAGGTAGTGATAACTAGGTTTGATGCTAGTAGAGCTTCACCATGTGGTAGTTTATGATTAGATCAAATTTATCACGAAAACTTTTCTATGCTCATGGAGATTTTCGCACAAGAAACTCGAAACTGTTCATCAGAATACTATTCACTCATAAAAGCATTCACTGTATTCACTCATAAAAGTTCAAATAAGGTCTGATGAGATGAAATTCAGCTAACAGATACACGTTACTTGGTGCGGCGGAGATAGGGCACAGAGCTGGGGGTCCTACATATAAAGCAATGAGTCAATGCACAAGATGTTCATTGTGAAAGAGCAAGGTACGTAAAGCAACATTTGGCTTAAAATTTTTATATTATTGTTGCTGAAGGTAGCCAGCGAACGTAAAACTTATAGGGCTTTAAAATAATCAACAAGATGTAGATAATGCATGAGATAACAGGGAAAGGTAGGCAGCATCAGACTAAGATATAGAGAGGCAAGCTTGGCTGTTCACACTCCAGCGTAACGAGGCACTTACACACTAACCACACAATAAATAATTGAAACAATCCATAACAACTGATAACTAGTAGGTAAATTCATCCATGAAATCAACACATTAGTCAACAAGCCAAATTCTCTTTCACTTTTAAGAACAGTTTCAAGGGGTTATTAAAATCTCTGATTAACTACAACGCACAAACTCTTAAGAAGTATATGGATCATCAAAACAATTTAACAGCAATAAGCTTTGGTTTATGAGGAACAGCATAAAGCTCGAACTAACTAATTTGTTCATGTTTTACCCTAGAGGCAATGTAACAGCGCATCGAAAAAGCTCATAAAAACAGAGGTCGCTATTATACGTACAAGCTATAACGTGCAGAGATGGACTCTGTGGAAACTGGTACCTCAAATGCATAGTTAATATTATACCCAAAGTTGTTATACCGTTTGTAATTAATCAGCAGCAATTTTTTCACGGGTAGACCCGCAATATTGAAGAACAAGAACTGGCAACAAAAGAGAAATCAAACTTTTTACTCTCCCCAGAGCCCATCTCTACTCAACCTGTCTTACATTCTTACCATATGGACATCCATTATTGCATGTGTATATTAAATCGTACGGTGGCCTATCTGAGCAAAGGACGCATATGCCGTACAGTTGTAACATGTTTTAACGCAAGCCATTCATGCAGCTTAATATTTTCATGTTAGTACAGATACCAAAGTTCACAACTTCGCTGAGCAGATTGATCAGTATGTTGTCCAAGATGAAAGAAAGACGCATGTTCTAGGCTCTGCGTTGATTCGGTACACAGTGATTCGAAGTCTACCCAGTGATGTTCTTCTTGTACCTTATAGAAGTACAGTATAAGTAAACCTTAGCCTCAAAATACGTTCTTCTGTGTTCAAATTGAATTCCGAAAGTGACTGTTGGACCATAACAATAAGAACAAACCAGGTAACCAATCTTTGACTGATCTTAACCGACAGCAAAAAGCAAAGCACAAACTTTACACTTCATCGATGCTCCACGACAGATATATCATATTGTGTAATTCTTTTTACTCTTGAAAATAATACCTGAATTAAATACCTCAAGCTAACCAAAGCTCATTCGCCAACTATAGATTAAATTCTCTCGTTGCAATTATTCATTTAGTTACCTAACGCTTCAACAGTGATGGTTACAACAAATGTCTGCGTTCCGTTCCTGCTAAAGCGAGTGCTGCCTGCGGTAGGTCACCTGCTATTGCGGTGAGCTCCTGCCTACGGAAGAAAAATTGATACATTTCTAAAGTGGCATTTCCAAGGCAATTTTGGAGTGCGCTGCTTTGAGAAGTTAAATAGCTCAACTGTTCCGTTGAACCCTGAGGTTCCCTAGATTCCTCGAGTTAGGAGCACAG
The DNA here is from genome assembly GCA_001587735.2 of Parhyale hawaiensis. Lineage (NCBI taxonomy): Eukaryota > Metazoa > Arthropoda > Malacostraca > Amphipoda > Hyalidae > Parhyale > Parhyale hawaiensis. The sequence goes on from LQNS02278125.1 coordinate 31,213,940, forward strand.
TAAATGGCTAGGGCTTTTGTTTAAACCATGGCGTCTGTTGCAGTACTAAACACACTGGATAAGTAGGCCCTTGAAAGGTCGGGGATTCTGGAATTTAGGACACATTGAGCACATAATTCGTTTCTTATAAAACAAAGAGTTGGAAACCGAAAGCGTTGCGGTCGCAGCGGAGGCGTCAACCCACAGACGGAAGCTCCATGGGGAAGAGCAATGCATGCGTATTTTGAAAAGACATGCAGGTTTTAAAACCATGTCAGAGACATGCAGTCTTTATAAAAAATAATAAGCTCTGGCAGTTGGCAACCCTGTCAATGATTCCAAGAATAAATGCTATAAATAATAAGCAGTGCCCAAAAAATCAGGCATAAAAATACATTGTTATTTAAAATGTTACAAAAATAACATCATATACCCGCTTCTTCCACGCAAGGTTATCAGCGACGGTCAGGTAACCGCATCTCAATTCTAGATATGTTAATATTAGCACGAAAATTAGGTGGGAGATCGGTAAATGAAGCTTTGAAGTTTAGTTAATTGCAATGCAGTGGTCGGTCTCCTACAATAGAGCATGGTACCTTTAGATGATACTTTTCATGAATGATCCATATAGTGGTGGTCCAGACACATCTGATTCTGATATTGGAAAGGCAGGTTAAAACGACCAGTTACAATATGCGACCAAATTTGCTGGAATAGAATGTATTTTACATTGAGGTGCTTCGTTTATTTTAGAAAACTCTCCGCTTGTACTAATTCATTAACTTCCTTATAACCAATGAATATGACATTGAAGATAGAGTTTTTTTCAATTAGGTTAAACTTTTTCGTATTTGGAAGTATTTATAAGGTAAAGCAGGCTAGAATAATTTAAATTGACTAATTGTCATGGATATCGCTCCTATTGCGAACAAATGGCATTAGTATCGACTCGACCGTAACAAGTCATTCAGACTTCAAAGTGTGCAGTGCTTACGTATTTACTACATAAATATTCAGGGCTCGTAAATTGTTTTCATTTGCTAATTCATTCAGCAATTACAAAAAAGAGAAAAAAAATCTGAGAAAGTGCTCTCATTAACCAAGTTTTTAGCACCTATGTCCCAAAAGTTGTTAACTTTGCGTTTAATTACTAGTTAATTACTAGTCAATTACTAGTGACCAAAACCACAGGTCGCGATGTGGTCGGATTCAGTGGAATCAACTATGTTCCATCCAAAATAAGTGGAACAGTGAAGCAAAGCAGGGAATTTCGATGCACAAGATAGCTCGCTAATAATTTTCACAAAACGAGAAAATAACTTTGCGATTCTCCTACCATTATTCAATAATGAAGTACTTAAGTCTCTTATACAGCGCAGAGAATATGAATAAAAAATTGTGACTCATCTTCCATTACGCAACTGTATGATCTGCCTTGCACAGGTAACGAATACTGATTTTAACCCTGAAATTACTTATTTAGATTAGACTCATACTTTATTGTATTAATGAGAGGCGTTTAGCATTTGCCACTGTCAAAAATTCTAATTCCCGGCCGAGATGGAAATGTCACAGTGGGGAAGGAAATCGAACACTCTTAGGGAAAATCTGGATCCGAAGTATGAATAAGGGTGGCAAATCGCACACGTCGCTACTCCCGCAACTTACCAAATATAGTACAGTATGTGTAACTAATTTTCTGGAAACGCGAGAAAAAAGTAATTAGAAGTTTAAGTATCTTGGCTGCGTCAGCTAGACCATTCATCCAATTGGAGAGCAAATCGTCCAAGCGTAGTGACGCTCATAAAAATCACTTAATTCATAGGTGAAATTTACAAGATTACCGGACTTAGTCAAATTTATTCTCCAAATTCTCCAATTATTCACCATACTGTCCATAACAGTGCTGTTGGCGCTCTTAAAGCAACGGTGTATTGAAGCATTTGGTAGTATAATTAGGTAGAAATCGAGTCATTTTACATCTAGCGAGCTATTCTTGCTGGGTTTAACTCTTCAATATACAAGGCGTTCGAACAAATGGTTTGATTCATGAAAAGACGAGAGACATCTGAAGATATCACACTTATATACGATCAGAAACCATGGAAATCAAGCAAGTATTGCAGACCTACAACAACACACATTTTTTTATCGCAAACTATGTGAAAATTTACACCTGAGGGATCTTATATATGCACAATAAGTAAATCTATGGAACGGATTTTTATCAACAGTTGCGGCACATTCAGACACACAAACTGCCGTAAAACACTCAAAAAAAATTTCTTAGCACAGTGCTATGCTTATCCGATAACACCAACGTCTGCAAAAGACATGCAGTAAGAAAATTTCCCATTTATAATCACAGCTGATGATAGTTAAGATAAATATATCGCTTAGAGTCATAGGAAGTGTTTATAAAAGTTACAGCACGGGATAACTTTCAGTTTGGTACACTCATACAAAAGTTATAGGCCACTCGCTCAGTACAGTACTGTATGTACATGTGTTTGCGGAAGTACATGTATCAATAAATAATTTTCAAATCATTCATTGCTAAAAGCATAACCATATATTTGTTATTGCCTTACACTTGGGCGTGATGCTTATAGCTCCAAGTAATTTCGTGACAGTGGGTTACATAACTTGAGTTTAGGGTGCGACTCATGTTGGTAATTTCAGTTTCTAAATTTGACATAAATTACTTAATCACAATTCAAAACTTAAATATTAGAAACTTAATCTGCCGAACAACTGTAAACATTCATCCGCAATTCTTGGTATTCGGTATAGTCTACCCGTAGAGGTTGTAGCCAAACGTTAAACAAACCACAGTGATAAAACTGAGCAAAATTTGAATAAATTTATTTTTGCATTGGCTTTTCTAGACACGAGAAGAAAAGGAAGGTAAAGGTAGTTCATCAATGAGGAAACAAAGGGAAACTAATGTGTAAGTGATTTACGAAAAATATATTAGGAGCTCGTACAATTTAAACGATTCCCAAGAATGTAGAATATGTGATCTCGAAACATAGCGCAGCCTATGAGTATCTTGCTACAAATATGCTAAACCTACGTCACACTGACCAATATTGCCTCGTTCAAGACCGGTTTGGCACTCCACACACAAATGCTTGAAGTGTTCGTGGCTTGATATATTTTGAATTAATTTTACGCTTCATTACCAGCTAATTTGGTAATTGAAGACTGAACATTTTCTAACAGCGAATCTGTAAACTCAACACTTAACACCAAACAAATTCGCAAGCTAACTTAAACACGTCTACTGAATTCAAACTTTATCTGTTAAAATCAAAATACAAAATATTTGCTTTCCATTGACTGATCTTTTAAAACCGAAATATTTGCATTCCTCTGACAGAAGTATTTTCTTACTGAGTTGTTGAAATTTTAATGCATAGTCCTAGTTACAGTTGATGACCACTTGAACAGAACGATTGGCCTAAGAATAGCCTATCTTCCAAACAATTGATATACGAGTACAAAACAGTATAATTAGTTTTACGAAAAATTCGCTGGGGAAGAGAAGTATATTAAAAATTTGGCTGGCGGAGAAGTGACTGACGTGTTGGTCAGTTCATTTAAGTATTCCCTGCTTTATCGAGAGCATTTTCAATCCAACTCTGGAAATTATTATATCAAGTTTGCCGGTTAGACAACATGCTGGGGTTCGCTGAACATTCCCGGCCTACTCTTCAATCTCAGGGTCGCACTCTTCAGATTCTCGTTTTGTTTTAAACGATTTTTGTTCTGGTTAAGATAAATAAGAAACTATTAATATTATTTTTATTGTTATATAGATTAGTTTAAGCCTCCCTAACCATCACAAGTTCGATTATGATCAAGATGAAAAGAAAAAGACACATAAGATAAAAAGAGGAACCCATGCATGAGGGTGTTCCCACACTGGATCAACGCACATGGGCAGAGCAAGTGGGGAAAGCAGAGGAAGAACGGGGGAAATCATCATCCGTAGGAGTATGGAACTGGAAAGAAGAAAAGTGGGCACTGAGAAAAGATGTCCCCGAAGGCCTAGCTAATGGCTCAGGTTACCTAGAGATTCTTCCTGGCGTTGCTGCTCCCCATAACATGGGCAGACCTAACTAACCTAATCTTATGGCTTATCGCCCATCCTATATGCCCCCCGAGGGGAATAACAAAATATTTTACCCTCTTCTTTCAATAAATGGTCAGAGTCTTAGCGTAACCCGTGTCGTAAATTATTAGTTAGTATTGTCCCTTATGTATACTGAATGGAAACTCTTATCATTACACCACCGTTAAACTTCATTTCTTAGTGCACGTACACGAGGTGAAATTCACCTATTGAGGCAATTTCACAAGTTTCGTTGTCCTAAGTTTCGAAAAGCGTCGATATGAATTTTTTTTAGTCTTGAGTTGTGTTAATATGAAAATTTAAAAATGATTTAAGATATCAAGAACGTTTCGGGTGTGCGCTCGCGGTTCAATGATATACATCAGCAAAAACGCTCACCAGGGTATATGTGTCGTCTCTGGTTAACATCACACAAACTATGCTGCGCTTCGGAGGTTGAACAGCCAGTAAGTCAGTAGGTTGAACAGGTCAGAAGTCAAATCATCGTATCGAAGCAATTCTGACACTCAAAAGAAATGAACGTAATACGCAAACGATATACCTTAGGTGCGCTTAATTCTAATGCAACACGTAATTTTAGAATGTTATCGGGAATTGATAATTGTTCATTACTCGTTCCTTTCGAGAATTATAATTCTTGAACAGAAAAATTAACAAACAACACTGAGGCCAAGTTCTAGGAAGAGAACTAGGAAAGATTGGAAAGTCAGTCAATCGTTTATTAGTTTCATTTCGCTGCAAATGCATAAACCATATAGTATTCCAAGTACAAATCTTTTTTAAAGTAAAACAAAACTTGGCTTCACAATTTCCATTTTTGTGCAGGAGATGAACTAGAAAAACAATATTACTTTTTTTTTACAAAATACAGTAACTTGATTTAAGGAATGAAAAGATGGCTTTTTTTTGTCACATGATATTGAAATCCACTACTAATCATTTTTCTTTCTATCTGCTCAGCTGATAGAATACAACACGCAGCTTTCTTGCTACTGCCAATAAAACGAACTTGGTACAGAAATACAGATATCATAGAGAGGAAAATGAAGAATGCGACCCACAACGTACCCAAAGCTTCCACAGTTAAACAACATAAAATTACCAAAATAATGATTCAAAAACTCTGAATCCTTTCGGACTTCAATTATTTTTACCGCCTGTTTTCTGTTTAAGCTGAATGCTTCTAAGGGAAAGAGAATAAGCTATTCGATACTGGAGATTCTCTACGCAGAAAACCATTATATACAATTATTATTGTTCTTAACGATTGTATGTAAGTAAAGCCTGCTATATAATCAACTAGGAGTCCCTATCAAAATTTCTAACGTGGTAAGACACAGGAGAAACGTCAGTAAAGGATATTTTAACATCGGAGTCACTTGAAGTCGAGCAACCTTCTTTAGATGAGTGGGACAATAAGGTTACGTCATCAAGTTTGTGTTTAGTAATAAAGGACGAAGATGGAATTTCTGTGGACAGGCTACGGGACTCATAGCTTGGATGTCTAAGAGCAGAGGTGAAAAGTCTTACTTGAGATCCTCGGCCATTCTGACTGTAGGAGTCTGCGGTTTGACGAACAGGAGCGCTTTTGGACGACATCACTTGGCCATGAGGCATTTCACTTAACGATATCCTCCGCTGAAACCGAGGTTCACTAATTGACATTCTATTTAACGGGAGGACATCGCTGGGGGATATTTTACGTTTGGTCTGTGACCCCGTGCGACACACTCTTTGTTGACTCAATGAATCGAAAGACGATAATTTTTGCTTAAATGAACAGTCACTGATTGAAGGTTTTCTCCTTTGCTCTTCGGTACTGGGAGAAATAGTTACTTCAGGTACAGAGTCGCCATTACTAGCTGGTGCAACTTCCGAACCAGGAGGGTCAGTATCCTGCTCCTCAGGTTTGACTAATGAACAAAACAAATCCGCCGTAGCCCCAAGCAAAAGCAGGGCATGGGCGGGAGCCACCTGCTATTGAAACGAAGTGTTTTTATGGAACGTGTCCGATTTGTGGAAGGATGGTCGGTCACGGTTGAGAGGTGGACACTCTTGCGCAAATGTTAGCGCGAAGTTGTTATCACTCCTCGGTCTTGGAAGATGACCTTTGGCTAATGCTTTCCCAATGGAGCCCAAATCAAGCATGTTCTGGTGACGCTGCTGGTCAACGGACTCTTCGGAGCTGCTACTGTTGTCATCGCACTGTTCCGTGGCTGCAACGGACGCAAGAGCGGTTACGATGGCGTTTACAGTCTTGCCGTCGTTGGTCATCTCGTCGCGATTGCTCACTATCGACGGGTTCTTGCCAATTTTGTTTAATCTGAAATGAAATGACAATAATTAATAAAAATTACTTTGGAATAGTGGTAGATCTTAATGGACGACGATGGGATATAATGGACGGGAGTGAGTCTGAGAAAAATCACTCTATCTGGACACGACTACAAAGAATACGGTTTACATACAGTCTGGTACCGTGATAAATGTTCATCTAGTTATATTATAGTTATAGTCAGAAAGTTGAAACCTCCGTTTCCGAGCAAAGCGACATCACAGGGAAAAGAGCAAGTGACATTGTATGCCGATAGCAACGGGGAACCCATACACCAAGGTGTTTCCATATAGGATTAATGCGCATGGGAACAGCAAGTCGGGAAAGAAGAGGAAGAACAGAATAAAGCACGAGCAAGTAGGAGTATGAAATCGGGAAGGAAGCAAAGTGGGCACGAAAGACAGGCGTCCTGAAGACATAGGTAATAGCTGAGGTAACCTACACGAGCTTCCTGGGTTGCCGAGCTCCATAACATAGGATGGGCGAACCTAGCTAACCTAACCCTATGGCCCAACCTATGCCCCTGAGGGGTAAATATTCATCTAAGCGGTAATATATAGGAAAGCAAATTTTGTTAGAAATCACCCCTTCCTGTACAACAAATTTAACCACCTGTACACATCTACGGTCTACCAAGAATACAAAGGGCGAAAAACTTTTATTGCACGTTACGTGCACAACAAGGGTCGAAGTAAGAAAGAGAAGAAAAAATTAACAACAGAACTAAGCAACATCAGCAGGCGGATGAAAATAGAAAGAAGCAAAGCGATCACGTAAGACAAACGTTTAAAGGCCTAGCTAATGGCTAAGGTAACCGACACAATCCTCCTGGGGCGCTGCTCCCTATAACACAAGATGTGTGAACCTAACTAACCGAATCCAATGGCTTATGGCCATCTCGTGTCCCCTGAGGGGAGCAAGTGAGAAAAAGTGGAAGAACAGAGCAAAGCATCAACAGTGGGAGTAAGAAAATGGAATGGCGCAAAGTTGGCATGGAAGAAAGATGTCGCAAATACGGTACCTAGCGTAGGCTACGGTAACCCTGGAGGTGCTGCTGCCCACAACATAAGATGGGCGAACGAAACAAACTTTACTCTATAGATTATGGTGCATCCTATGCCCAGTGAGAAGTCCAAACCACAGTAGAAAATGGATTATTTCAGACACTGTCTTCTCGTAGAAACATTGATGCAGGTTAATATGTAGCTATATGAGAATAGAAGTGTACTGATACTATAAGTATCGGTACACGATGTACCGGCCATTTTCGTCGTATTGGTATCGGTATAAGAGGGTCAAAATTGCCGATACCACCGATACTTTTTGCAAAATGAAGAAACTTTCCACGCTGTGAGCGGCAAAGACTTTCGTTAATCAACGGGCTCACACCAGTGACTAAACTTATTTAAATAATTGATTGTATTCATTTTCTTCTTTTTAGCATAACACAAACAAAACAGTCAGCGGAAATATTACTCAGAAAATATTTACAGGGCCAAAAGATTAAAAAAAAAAAAAAAATGAGCTCGCTAAAATTTTACACAAGCGCCGGCAGTTAACGGCTGTGCTGATTCTGGCCGAAGACGTTTGAAACGTAGCGCAAACATAAACATAGACTTCTGGAACTTGTAAATTTACCAGATTTAATTTTGTTTTATTCTGAAGATAACATAGTTGTGCTAAGCGCTGATATATGAGCAGAAACTGGAAACTAGGGTACTTGATAAAGATGCTATACTGAGTCCATAGGGTTAGAATAGGTTCGTTCATACTTCGCACGTGATGGAAATACGCGCTATTAAGGGGACCGAACCGGTCGCGGAAAAACTTTTTCATTTGTGGAGCGATCTTCCCAAACTTCAACATAAGGTGTAAAACATCAAACCAAAACAGTATTTACTCCCTGCATTTTTTTTTTCGTACCGGGCATAAAAAACGAGTTATTTATAGAAAACGAAATTTCCAGAAAATTTTCAAAATCTGTCTCCTCCCACAATTTTGATGCTAGAATTAACGTCTCTTTCAAATGACTGAACAACATTTTGAATTACGTTTTAGTTTATGAGATATTTTTGTTTTTCAATTTTTTCGGAAATTTTTCGAATTTCCTTTCGATAAAGGAAAATATCTGAAAACTAAATCGAAATTAAAAAATGTTGTTTAGTCGTTAGCAAGAGACGTGAATTACGAATACAATGCAAAAAACCGCAGCTCTCTAATTTCAAAATTGGGGGAGGAGATAGAATTTGAAATTGAAAGAAAAACGAACTTTTCAGGAGTGTTATTAGAGCCTGTGATTCAGTTGTCTTTGAATAACTCATTTCCTTTGGCGAAAATGGGAAAAAGTACACAAGTCTAACCCACATTTATTTCCGATTTTACATGACTGTACCAAGTTTTAAGCAAATCGGTACATAAATGAAAAATCTAAATTTGAATCCTTTAGCGGGAATTTATTGTGGTGAGATTCGAGAATACGATTGAAAAAATAACCTCTTTCTTTAATGATCGACTTGGATGAAACTTGGTAGAAATATGTAAAATCGGAAAAGAATGTGGGTTAGACTCATGTACTTTTTCCCATTTTCGCCATAGTAAACGAGTTATTAAAAGAAAACGGGAAAACCGCTTTCTTCGTATAACTCGTTTTCTATGGCCAATATGGAAAAAATTACATGAGTCAAACCCCAATGTATTTTTGATTTTACATCTTTCTGCTCAGTTTCATCAAAATCGGGAGAGTAATTAAAATGTTTTCGAAGTCAAAAATTAATTATTTCAAAGTACCCCACCTCCCGCCTCCAGCCCCCTATTTCACCCACTTAGGGTTACTCTGTCTGCCTAAAATTTGCATGCGAGTACGTCTGATGTACAGCTACTGCTTAGTGAAAGAAAACAAATTTAGATAATATGAAGATTTTCGACCGGTTAGGTCCCCTTAAGGGTAACTTACAGCTTATCATAAAAGTTACTTTAACATTATTTTATATTCTCGAGACATCTGTGCTCCTTTTCACAATGTCCATTTCATTTTTTTTACGACAGCCTCACACGATAGACTAGTCAAAAGCTAAGAACATTCGAGCAAACTCACGGAAAATTTTGTGTAAATTTAGCTGCTCCCAGGAGGGTATGGTCTACAGTGAAATAACCATGAGCTCCGTCCAGAAACCACCATTATCATGGGTGCAAGTTCAATAGCTAAACGAAGACAAATTTGATGAAATTCGTTCACATTGTAATTAGTTGATCTCAAAAATAATAAGCTGGCGCGATTACGATAGAAAACTTAACCACAACTTTGATACTACGAACGGTGTGCTAACCAAATTCCGTACAGTAGTCTAGCGAATCTCGGTTAAAAATGCAGCATATTCCATTTTCAAAAATTGCATGAATGCGTGACTGTCGGTTTTTTGACGACGCTCGCTTCTCAAAACTTGCAAATTCATTCATTTGATTATCATGGGAACTCGCTTTCACTTTTAGTTATGATCGTTGTTCTACTCTTCCTCCGTTTTTCCAACGTCCTGTTTCCTTGGGTGTGAGTGTTGTGCAGTGTTTATGTTCTTGGTTTTTTTTTGATAGACGTTAGGCATGTTTGATTGGCCACTTCCGTCGAAAGAATCTAATCCAATTAGCTGGCCTAATCCTGACAGAAGCTTCGTTCTATTGGGGAGTTCTTATTTTTTTTTTCATTTTTTACAACCGTTGATCACTTTTCAGGTATTACAGATGTTAAACATAATTTTTGGATTTGACGTTTGCGATAGCACTGCAAGCATTAGCGGCATTATGAGTTTTTAGCACGACGTATTGACCAACAAAGGTTACATCTCACGAAAAGGAAGGACATATATTACGTCAAGAAAAATATGGAACCTATACATTAGGGTGCTATGACACAAGATAAACGCTCATTGGAACCGCAAGTCGAGAAGAGGAGGAAGAACAAAAGCAGCTTCAGCAAGAAATGAAAATCGAAGGAACAAATGTAGTCATAAAGGAATGATGCCTTGAAGGTTTAATTGAGGTTAAGGTAATCTATAAGGTCTTTCTGGAGGCGCACCACCACATTACAATAGGTAAAATCAACTAACTTCACCCTAAGGTCTGAGGCCAATTCTATGCTTCTGAAATGGTGTTAGTAGTAATTATGAAGCGAAGAATGCAAAGGGAGGACTCAATAGGACTAAAATAAAACTTAGCTTTGACCGCACGTAGCAAATTTACATCACATCGACGAGTCGAAGCATTTGAGTGTGGGACCTCAGGCCTTCATAGGTTGTTTTCTTGAACATATCACCGTATTTTTTGGATTTATTTCATTCAATTTCTTTCTCATGACTGGCCAGCTACTTGAGATGCAAAATACTGTAAAATGTTGTCGCTAAGTACAGAAAGTTCGAGCAATAGGCTGACTGTTAATGTGGTTTCTCTCGCGTAGAGAATTGGCTATAATGGCGCTCGTATTTGTTGGTAAGGAATAAATATGTTCTGTGAAGAGCACTGGGAACTGAAAATGAAGTGTAAATAAGGCTTCAATTAAGAAAAAGAAGTTAAATCAAGTCGCCGAAAGGGACCAACTTCGGCGCTAGTCCTGCGAAAGTTTCCACCAGCATGTACTGCAATTTTCTATAGATAATTGCTAAATTAGTATATATTCTCTTAATTTATTTATACGCTGAAGATGACTTTCGCAATTTAAGACGATTTTTCAGGTTAAATTAGTTAAAATACTCATACGCTGCTCAGCCATAGATTCGTCGATGATGACGTCACTTTTTGATGCTAATTTCTCGTGAGTCCTCCCGTTACGCTCTTCGCTTCCCGGAAGTAACATACCAATAATGCTTCAGATAGCTAAAATTTCCATCTTGTGGAGCAGACTTCTTGAGTTTTTGGCAATCTTACGAGTAATTAATGAGAAAGTGATGTCTGAAACTTGATCCAAATGGGCAGATTCAAGACTATTAAATGCAGCTTGGGACAGCAAATAGCTAAAGAAGTTTTCTTATCTGCCATTCGATGACAGCTTAAAAGCAAACCTGTCATGATTAAACTGGTCACAGTTGAAGTTTTGGTCATTTGCTGTTATTAACTGAAGTCTCATACAAAGTGCCGAATTCAGTGGCCAAGATTACAGATTAAACAATGTCGGGCAAAGTGGATTACCTCGCTAGGAGTGGGCCATTCCTACAGACCCAGTGTGTCCTTTGCCTTTTCTTCTCATGAAATAGCCTACCCCTTTGAGTCCAAGAAGCCTTGAAGTACTTTATTAGCAATCATTAATATATGCATTCTCAAAAATTATTGCATATTTCTATGCTTAAAATAATTTATATATAGCCAATAAAATATTCACATTTATTTCGTAAGCATTCGCTCTGACGTTGCTTAATTAAAAAAAGTATCGGTGTCGACAAGGCATCGGTGATTTTTAGGTAGCTATCGGCTAATCTGTACCGGCGAATTGCCTCTACTTGCAAGACAAGCAACTGTAATTCAGATGCTGTTTGCTTGCGATCTACGCAGTAGTTTTATCAGGCGTTAGGTTGGAACAGAAGTTTTATCCACCGAAGTCTAAAAATTGCAATGATGTATTTGAAATTTTCTTTGCATTTTTATGATAACACAGCTGTTGAATAATTATCAGGTTTTTTGGAAGTTCCCTAATAGAAATGTTGAAAATTATTTGTTAATTTTCCAACTGCGATCGCTCAGGGCGATTCAGCAGTGTAGCTCTTAGGAGTAACCAAGTATCTTCAATGAATATTTAGTAAATAACGATCTATATGTATAACAGATATAACAGGAAGCGGGTATCAGAAAGTAGGTCTGTGAAAAAAGTTGCAATAATTACATAGGAAAACAAGTATTTGCGGAGGCAAGTGCGTCAGCTAAGTAGGTGCATCCAAATCTGTGGAGAATCTAATAGCAGTGAGGAATGCATACACAATGAAGAACCAAAGTCAGAAGTGCAATTTATAAAGAGATCGGATGAGTTAGGTTAAGGATTTGAAAGGACCGATGACGCTCAGCACTAAAAGAAGGACATTCAGTAGAAATATATTTTTACAGCTAGAGGGATTATGCAAAAATGCTGAAAAGAATCAGTAATTTATCAAGTTGCAATCGTGGCACTTACCTTTCGGCAGCAACACTCTCCATAGTTTGTCTCATGAGCGGATACGAGTCCAAGACGCTGTTGAAATGTTCCACGCTCAGACTGAAAAGGTTGCAGTAGGTCTCAGCTCTGACTGATGCTGTGCGCCGAGCATTGGTTAATAAGCAAATTTCGCCGAAATAGGAGCCATCACTAAGAGATGTAGCCACCTCGCCATTGGACATAACGATGTCAACGATGCCTTCTTGGATGAAGAACATCTTGTTGCCGATCGTGCCTTCCTTAATGATGATATCACCTGCCAAGATAGTCATGAACTGTAGATTTTGAAATTGGAGTGATTTATTTGCATATGTAAAAAAAATTGGCATAAGGACGATCGCCCGAAACGCTGCAACAATACAGTAGTCCATTTCGAAATAGGGCCGGCATATAAAATTTTCAAGACGTTACTGATAGAAATGAGTTGAAACGACAAAATAGTAGGACAAGATCGAAAGCGTGAAGTTGATACAATGTGGTGAGCATGAGCATCCCATGGTTGAGAGTCAGGAGCGGTAAGCTACAGCGTATAGAGAACAATTTTAAACTCATGCTATGTACGTTGGTATTTTGGATAAGAGAGTTAGTTGTAAGTAATTGAAGAAATACTGTACAGAATAATTTAAAACACTCTGCAGTGTAGAAATTTATATTCGAGATCCTACACGAGGAGTATAAAATTAGATCGTAAGATTAGAGATTCCATAGAGATAAAAAGAGAAGAAAAGTCATGCTACGTTCAGACACAGAAATATTCCGAAAGTTTCATGCAGAGAGAATTTGAAATTATACTTGATCGATCGAAGACACGGCTGCCCAGTCGGAGTGTTTTTGTCCCGCACGCATCTTTAATATTTAATCTGCATATGAATCGTAATATGGGAATTCGACTCAATCGGTTTCGAGAGTGATCAAGATGACTGAAAGGTACTGAAATATTGGCGATAAAGATACTTAGGGCATATTTTACTCTTCACATAAATTGGGAAAATTATCTATAGTTTAAGTTGCCAAGGCTGTTGCAGCCAAGTGTTCTCTATATTGCACTATATGTTTATACACTAAACACAGAACATTTACATTTTTAACTAAAGTAAACTGCGTTCATTAACTAACGATCGGAACTCCTATAAATTCAACAATTGTTCACAATTTACAATTCAACACACTATCGCTGACGTTGATGTTAAACTAGTGAGTGACAACAAATTTATTAGCTCCACTACGTTATATTAGTTATTGTGACAGTATGGAAATAGCAACTTCAGCATTAGAAAGCTGAATTCTCTTCTATAATTTAATTCTGTCACTACACACCATACATTACTACTCTGACCACAAGAAAGTATCAAACGTCTGTTAGTATTAGATGACTGGAGGTTATTCATACTGTATTTAAGCAATGGATCATTTTGTAATTAGAAATGAGTTAATACAGCAAGAAGATTGCAAGTTTGTTAGTATCAGAAAATTGGAGGCCATTGAGACAGCGTGAAGAGGGTACACCAACTACTGAGGGGAAGCTCACGCACGTTAAGGGTTTCAATCAGAAATACTGAGGGAAGTTGAGTAATTGTGATGCGACAGGGAAAATTCAACAAGGAAAAGAAATTAGCTTGTTTGCGTGAGCACAGAGGAAAAAAGAGAAACTTTAGGAAACATGTATGACATCTACGGGAAAAATCAAAATGCAACGTGAATTAGCTAGAGAAAAGGAAAGGCAGTGATTAAATTCAACTAACATCGAAGGGTTTCGGCATGATCAATGAAAAATCTTATACACATACAGTTTGGGATGTACAGTACAAGGCAAAGCGTGATACTGTGAAATTACTTTTATTTAATCCTAATTCATACAATACTAACTGGCTGTAAGCCAACGAATGAAGTAACCGTTTGATTTCTAATATGAAGGAATGAAAACGTAAAGGGAACTTTTAAATATTTGCTATGCTGTACAGACAAATTTGCAACGACAGTACTAATGGCAGATTTTTTGTTGCTTTCTACTTCCTCCACCTACAGTATATTACTTAAATGAATGTACTCGCAGCAAAGGGATCGAACACTTAACCATTTTTCAGTGACCTATTACTAGTTAAATAACTTATCGCAACCGCAAAGCCAATCGAATGAATTTTAATGAAACAGAAGACAATCGTAGTTGCAACACGTGCAAAAATTTCAAAACAAGTGACCTACTTCATTTGATAAATTTTAGCTTAATTAGAAAACATGAAACATGGTTTTCCTTGTCCAACGAAACTCCATCGTTGAACGAAGGAAACTTTGAATCGTTTCAAAAGGTGGAGTCACAACTACAGCCTTATGATGTTAACGAATTACGATGAAGTTCGTGTGAAAGAACTACGGTAGATATGAAGATATGCTCAACTTTTCGATCTATAAAAAAGAAACAACTAAATTATCGTGAACTATGCAATGCTTTTTAAATATCTTCTGAAACAGAGAAGAAATTTTCAATTTGCAGTGCCCTACATCTCATTTAATATCTAAAAGCAGCAGTATGATAACGTTTCTCCAGATAAGTTTTTAAAAACGCATTGCGAGTTTTAAGGCAGCATACAGCCTAAGGAATATCCTTTTGCACAATGAGACTTCCTCATCTTAAGTTCTGTGCAAGACTTTTTCGTAATAAGTACATAGTATGCCTTGGCTTGCAAAATTTTGCCATTTCAGTTTGACAACTGTTTAGGAGATCAAAAATGATAATATCAGGCAATATATTATACTAAAAGAGTGACAGGCACCGGCGGCTACAGATCCAAGTTGGTGAATGGCACTTTAAATTTTTCTAAAATCTTTCTCTGCGAGTTCCAAATAACAAATTTAGGTGCAGCCCGGAATGTTGGTAGAGGTTCTACGAAGCATTAGCCCATTACACCACTGAAGTATCTGACGAATTTAATAATGATGTGTTCAGCACAACCAACGACTACACGATACTTGACTTCCCACTCAAATTCTCAAGTGGGGCTGATGGTAAAATGATTACACTTCGATAAGTTCTTTTCCAGTCAGCACAGCACCCTAAAACACAAACTTAACTGCTTTCGTTGATGCAGGAAATGTGTTCATCAGTAAAAAAAACATTAATTCGTAGCTAGATATCAACTGTGGTCGATGATAATTGAATTTTAGGACACTAAAATGACCTAAAATTTGCTAAATTAATTTGGAATTTACTATTGGCCGTTGCTATAATGTGTGTGTGCTTGTTTCCAATAGATGCATTCCTAGCGTCACCAAGATTAGTTTTTTTGTTTCAAGTCGCGATTTGGACTGGAAAATTATTGAGGTATTATCAATTTGCCACCAGGTCCACTTAGGAGCAGTGGACAGTCAATTACTAGGATGTTCCAAAAACTCTAGGTATAAATTGCTTTATAATCATCATAATAAGACATCCGGCAATATAATTCAAGTTTTTGATAACCTTATTGACTTCTCAATAAAATGACAAATAGAACATGAAACAAATATGTAGAAAGAAAACGCCAAGGATGCAAACTAACGATTTTACAATATAGGAAATTTGACATGAAGTGCTCAAGGCGCCAGCAGTTTAAAACTTTTTTAAGGAAGGAGTGGTATCTGGTTAGCACAATATGCTACTTTTTGTATGTTCTTCCACCGGGGCGTGAAATACTGAGGAAAGCTTTACTTGCAGTTTGAATGAAATATGTATATACTATAAAAGCTCTACAATATCCAAACACGCTTTTCCTATGCACAAACACAAAGACAAAATGGCTCCACTCAAAAGCAGCAACCGCATAAAACATCAAACACACGTGATTATATCAAATCCACGGCGAAATAACGCTAATCACTGTAACACTAGCGACCATCAACACCAGCTAAACAGCCACTAAAAACAGGGTACAGGTTGTCGAGCGGCAGAGAAGGGAAACTGTACGTGTTATCCAAAAGGTGGCATAGAATGGCTAGAATGTTGCTACAGCTGCAACTGCACGATCCACTGTTGCTCCAAACTCCACACATTAACTCTACCTGGCTGGAATACTTCGTATCTGAGCTTCGTGACCACGTCGGTGACAAATCTGGCGTCAGCATGGGCAAAAAAAGGCACCGATGCTACAAGAGCTCTGCAGTTGAAGTTTATCACATCCTGAGAGATCGTTGGAAGGGTAATGGCATTAATGGATGAGAAAATCAGAAAGAAAGTGATGGAACAAAGGTGGGAAAGTTGGGATCGGTGGTGCCGAAGTCCGTACGTGCTCTGCAGGAACGCTGCAGGGAACAGAAATAAGTCAGTAAAAAAAGTTAGGTGAAGTGGTGATACCATGGCTGAAAAATATCATGGGTAGGTAGCCCCTTAACAGCGACTACATGTCCGAGGCTTATTTGACTGCTCTGGAGTGATAAAATAGAATGGCTAACTAAAATCTTTCGTAATGAAATACACTATACTCTTTGTGATCTCCAAAAAAATAGCGTAACGCAGATCATGGTAAGTAGTGAACTAAGGTAAAGTTATGTGCTGTGATTCTCGCATGCTGCTTTAAATTTTCAGTCTCATTTTTTTTTACTGCTTTCTGAATGGCTACGAAGGTATAAAAGAAAGCACAGTTAGAGTAATATCAAGAAAGAGATGGCATTAATAGTGACGTGAATGGTAATGTGGCGATGCGAGAAGTATGAACTGAGAGAATTTGATTTCTTTGTCTCGACCAACCTGGCAGGAAGACTTCGTATTTAAGTTTGGTGACGACCTCAGAGACGAAGCCATGATCTGCATTTGCAAAAAATGGTACGGATGCCACTAGTGACCGGCAGTTGAAATTGATTACGTCCTGTGGTACAAAATAATATCACAGTTAAACATTATTAGAGGTTGGTAAAAGAAAATTTGTTTTTGTGACACTTGAGGTAGTTAATTCCAGGTGTCACAGGTAATATACTCCAGTCATTAAATTTAGCACAAACCAAACAACAAACACTTCTTAAATTCTGGTAAGTTTCAAACTGAGGACGGCATTTCAGTCCAAAATTTCACCTTCCCAGTGACATCCAAATATTCCGACGAAAAAAATTTCCCTAGTTGAGTTTACGGTATTCCGTCTAAGTTTAGCCTACAATTAAACATACTATAAATATCAACAACAGTACAAAGCAGCTCAATATACCACTTGCCTACATTTGCCATCGCTAACAGATCAGAAAGTCCAAACTAATGGCTGACTGGAGAAATTACAAGGGACAACAACCTTACTAGAACATAAAACTAAAAACTGCAGGGAAATTATAGCTCAGGAAATGAAAAGAAGTGGCCTATACGCATGACAAAATATTATAGTGGGTTACGAGAACGTTAGATTTTTTAGTGTACATTTGTAAATATTTTTCCATGTTTAAACAGTACTATTTCTACGAGAAACCAAGCTTTGGTTTGTTGCGGATTAGAGTTAAGCAATGTCACTAAATGCTAACGAACAACGAAGGAGAAATAATCTAACACGCCACAGCACCAAGCATGAAAAGCGCAGAACGCGAGGTAATATACAGTTTAATAGTTTTATTATAACACTCATTATTTTTATTGTGCAGAATAATACTTCAGTAAATATAACGTCGGCATTACTTATAAATATAAACCTGATAAGCAAGTACAGCAATAGTTTATATAGCGCTGCTGAGTCCAGTTACATGAGCTGAAACAATACTGGCCAACAGATATTAACTATGTGCACGCCATGTCTCCTGTACAGTATCGACTACAAAGAGCCATTTACCATTAAAACAACTTTTAAACAATGAGATAATACTGAAAGATTCTAATTGGAAGATCTTTTTGTAATGTATACTTAAAACACTCTTCTTAAGCATGAGCTGTGCAACTGTTCTCTCAATATCACTTCGTACACTATTTTGTAAGATTTTCTGTAATGAGAATAATAGGGCTTTTATCACCGAAAATACTATCTTGATCCTCTCAAATGATTTACTCGCTAGCCAAATCTCATTCTGAGTCATGTAAAACATAAAATTTTGGCTGTAAGAATCAATTCTTTTCTTTTTAAAAATCGTTACGATATATATTAGCAAACTAGGCCTCGTTTAACTATTGGACAATCGTTAAAATAGGACCCAAGTAGCGATACCCTGTTCGACTCAGGCGTACACAAACAAAACAACTTGCCAAGAAGTATGCTGTAGAAGCATTCTAATCACAATGACACAGTTCTTGAAGGGGTAGCATCGTGACAATTTTCATTCTTGAAAGGCAATAGCTAGCTATAATATAACATTCATATTGTGGCATCAATAATTTTGTTCTGGTTTAGTAAAAATTGCCATAACAGATTACTCAGAACTATAATTAAGCTCTTGACACATAACCAAGTAACTCTGACATCATCCTGTCGCCAAAAATAAGAAAGGAGAATATAACAGGTAATGGCTACAGCTGTCCGATACAGATTATTCCAGGTATCTTAAATAGTTATCTGATATCTATTGTAACGACATACGTCAATCGATAGCTTTGTTCCGCACTTCTTTACATCTTCGTCGACGATTGCGATGTGTCGAGCGTTCGTATGTGCGTGTGTTCACTCGAATGCTCGTAATTCTCAAATTTCGGTATTCAATAATGCAGAAAATTTAACTTAAACTATATCAAAAAATGATCTCTATTCGTCATATATGTATATAAGTTTCATGGAATTTAAAAAAAAAAAATCATGATACGGCCTCATGTAGGTGAATTTGTTAATTAAAGCCGTAGTCATTTACAAAACACCATAATGATTATGCGTCAAAAGCGGTCATAAAAAAAGTCAGATCTAATAATTTCTCAACATATTAGTTAGCTGTTAATTTTAAGTTACACTGAAGAGAAAAAATGGGATCAGGTATTAGAGGTAATCGGAGCATAAATAATGAAAATCATGAACTATAGCAAGCGCTAGAGAAAGATCTGAATTGTTATGTCTAAGAATAAATTATTATGTCTAAGAATATTTCCGTTATGAGCGTTTTTTTTTCTCAGAGACGAAGTTACGTTCTTCGTAATAATTTGTCAGTCCACCGTTCAAAACGATGGAATTTAGTTTGGAAAGAAGAAAATTTAAGGCAGGATCAAACTCGCAAGTCAAGCAAAAAGCGCTTAAAGAAGCTAAAATGTGGATAGTTCAGTGAATTTTTCGTAATGTGCCTGCGATCTGTGGGCAGCAATATAATAGTTGCACCGTTGTAGGGACGAACGTTTATGCGTATCGGACGGTGTTTGCTCATCCACCCACATTCTTGAAAGAACTGAAGAATAAAAGGCATGAAAATGTATGAAAATTGAAAGCAACAAGCAGAAGCATGCAAATAATAAATATACGAAAGAAACATTAGTCATAAAATAAACAGTATCCCGAAGAATAAAAAAGAAAAAAATTAAAAATATCTAGCACTCCAGGCTTAGACAATGTGCAAAATAATGCTTTAAAGTCTTCATAAAAGCGCAAAGTTCGGCGATATTGGCATTTATATTTGTCATGTTATTCTTTCAAACATTTCGAAGCAATACGGTACCAGTAATGAAGTTACTGAGGAAACCGAAAAGAAAAAGTTGAATGCAATTATGCTATAAAAGGGAGATCTTGATATTAAGTTATACACGTTGTAACGGGGTTTACACCGAAGGAAATGTGAATAGCAGTCACGATATACGGCACCAATAGAGCTTCGATGGTGCGTATAACAACTCTAGTCAGGTTCACCTTGTTCCCAATCATTATGACATGGGCATATAATGCCATACATTGTACTGCAGATTTAACTACTGCCCATTTTAGATTTGTTATCTGCCGTGCTTAATAATGATTGCTGATAAGATGCAACAAAAATAGCAAGTTATATGGATTTACCACGGATGACGTGACTTCTTTCTGATATAAAGTTTAGTTGTTAAAAATTTTTGTAGGGCATCAAGAGAGGCACCTAAAATTAGAAAATGCAAACGAAGTAAAGTATCAACTCTGGTTAACATGGAATTTTAATGTATGATAGCAACTAGTTACATCAATTGAAGCGTTGTGTTCTGACACATATCGGTTAGACTAAGCTGGGATACGTAAACGTTTCTGTCTCTTCAACACTACTTTTTCTACTATAATAATAGCAACCAACAACTGAATATATTATTTTTTGATTACCAAAGAGTAAAAGTGAATCATTCTGCACATTTTGCCACTTGGTATTGATTAGTAGAGTACCTACATTTATTTTCATCTAGGAACAGTCTATATTGTTCCCAAAGAAGACGTTAGCTTTTGTGCAGTGGTTGTTTCTCATCAGATGCTACAGTGCGGATCAAAAGTGTGTGGAGGTACTTTTCTACACTGCAAACCTGTTTCAGGAGAAAATTGAATTGATCAGTTAAGACACCTTGGTTTATTTGATAACATTTGCGATTCCCGTTTAAAAATAATATGCATTGACTTTATTTCCGATTATAGTTGACAGGTGGGCCAAATGTATCTGCAAATTTTTAAACTCTCAAAAAGAATAATCCAACGCTGGAAATTTCGAAAATTATCACTGTTGATCACAGTACGTTGGAAATATTTGTCAACGATGGTAAAATAGGGTGACGAAAGCATATGAGTAGTAGACCGAAAGCAACAAGCAGAGCATTTATGAAGACTAAAAGATCGTTAACTCAAAATCCTCACTGAACGAGCAAGGCATTTTTTTTTTGAGAACGCCGGAGTCACAAATGTACCCAAAACAAACCCGGAATCGTATTCAAAATACTGGAAATTGGTAACTCAGACTCACCGACTTTTCTGGCCAACATAATATTTAATGGATGGCTCGCTAGGGGCGCAAATGCTCGTTTCGGTTACGAGCGACAGCCAGGGGATCCTGGAGTCATGTTTTGGACACGAATCATTTATGACAAAATTATTGGAGTTCTCACTTCCAGATGGCCTCACAATAAATTTTTACTAATTATTGTGGCTTCCATCACGACAACTTTGTTCCCGGGTTCAACATTCAGAGAGATGATATCAACAGAAGCCTTCTTTTTTCAGTAAGATAATGCTCCAAGCCATGCGCCGCATATGACCAAACGAAGGCTTGCAGATCAAGGTATTACTGAAGAGAACCTCGAAGGTAGGTCTCCACCGAGGAAGCCAGATCTAAACTCCATTGATAATCCTTGGTCAACAGTAAAAGAAGGTAATGGGAAGAGATGCCAATTTACGGGCAGAGATGAGCGATGGAAGAGAATATTAGAGGCTTCGTGTAATGTTTCACATGAAGGAGTAAAGAAGTTGACATCTTCCGATAATAAAAGATTGGTGGAAATTTAAAAAAAAAGGCCATAAAGCGAATTTTAACACTTGGAAGGGAGGAATTGGCCAAGTTTTATTTTATTTTGTCCAAATTTTAGATGAGTAGTGTATTTTCAGTTGTATTTAATGAATGTTGCTATAAGCAACAGTTTCGCAAAATATAAGTTGTTCTCGTATTTTTTTTTGCTATGTACTTTACAAATGCTTTTGGCCCAGCTGAAAATTATTAAAATCTGAACTAAAATAAATGCTTAATGACTATAAATACAAATTTCAAATATTCCACAAAAAAACAAGCTATCTCAATTAACTGATGAATTCACTATTCAATTTTCATCCAAGAACACCTCTGTTATGTTGAAAAATATCTCATGCAAACAAATTTAACTCGCACTGTTTAATGTTTACTTTCATTGAACTTCGTCATAAGCTATCTACTATACAAGCTTAGGTTAACATTTAAGCCGAACCAAAATTTTTTCAGCAGTGGCTGTATTACTCACGGCGGACTACGGCCTATGATATGCGTTCATTTTTACATACATAATGAAATATACGAGCTCAGTGGCCCACTGAATGAGTAGTGCAAAAGCCAGTATTTTTACAAGAGCAGACCAGTTTAATTTTCAAAACGTATTTGGCTTGCAGAAAAAGTGTCGTAAACATCACAGGTTATAAGTATAAAACAACGAGGAAGTTTACGCAGTCTTCTTTCAAATATAACAAAAATGTATAAATTTCATTGGAGTTACACTTATTACCGCCCCATCGTCCCTCGTTGCCGTTTATCTGTCACTCAAATCTACATAATATCACTAACAGAAGAATGTGTTCTGATCGGGGACGTGGCAAACTTCCTTGACAAACTACCGGCCACCAACTGGTTATTGGAATAATTAGTTGAACAATAACACTACATTCCAGCCCTAACAGAAGGTAATCATTATAGGGACAAAGATCTTTCGCTGGGGAAGACAGTCAATAGCAGACAGTACTGTGGGACCTCCTTAAAATACTAGAAAAAACTATTGGGTAACACGGGGAAATTTTATATTTGCACATATAGCAAAACATGGCAGCAATATCACTTCCCATTTGCTAAGGAAACTACAACACTGATTTGGACCAAACTGGAAGTCTTGTCAGTTCTGACGATAACCTGGAGCTAAGTCATGCAGAAAAATTTTAAAATTCTCATGCACGCACTAGGCGTTGAAGTACTTTGGTTCGAATATTCAAACCATAAGAAATTTTGCACTGATTGAGTGCCTGAACGTTTTCGTTCTACTTTTTTTGTATGCAGATAATGGATCTGCATATATTACTGAGCAAAACTTTAATGAGTTTGTAATAAAAAGAACATCCTGAAAGCTGAAAGAGTTAAAAGTCGACACTACGTCAAAAATGGCACAATAAACACCAAGACATATCAGAACAAACATTCTGAACACGACACATCATACACGACACTCAAACATTCATAATATGAAATTCATTAATTTAGTTGAAAACAAATGTCTGTATTAAAAACTCCTACCTACGTGAGCATCCTACAACAATCACTATCAAGCAAAGATAAATCACTATAATGCTCAGGAAGGGACTCACCTCTCTGAGCTTTTCGGACAATTCTCCAAGTATCATTTCTTCGTCAAAGAATTTGCCTTGGTAGCGATGCTCGAAGTACTCGGTGATGCGACTACGGAGCTCTCGAGGAAGCTTTCGGTAAGCCATGTACTCCTCCACTTGTTTGAGCTGTCGAGCGATGCCATCAAAAAATAAGCTCATGTGGTTATGTCCAGCAGATGAAACGGGTAAGTCACCGAAACATGGCACAGTGCACGACGCAAAACGGAAAAAACTTGCTTCCCACCAGGCGAAAAATGCTAAGTGCATGGAGACATTTCGATTCAACAAGTGTTTCCGTAACAGTAAGTCCCTTTCCAGTCAGGCATCAAAGCGTAGTCCCAAGTTCGATTGAAAAGCAGACTTTGAAGTAGACAAACAAATCTTAACAGTTTACATTTTGAATGGTACCAGTACAAAGAGAAAATTTGATTTTTTTTTCAACTAAGGGCAGTACGTTCAGAATATATTTTATGACAATCCGTTGTTAATTGCAGTTGCATGAAAGAAAATGTTGCTAAAATTATAAAATTAATGGGCTCAAATTCAATATTAGCCCGCAAATTACTGTTTTTCGAATACAAGTGCATGGAATGAAAGAAAAAACTGTAGTCCGTTATTATGCTGATGAACTTTCCAGAAACGTGTAAGACGAAACTAGATAGCTGGCTTTCAATTAATGCATATACTGTAGATTGCTGTGGTTAACCTGACCAGCAGAGGGACATGAGCTACTGGTATTAGAAGCCGCTGCAAATTTTGCTCTAGATTAGTGAAAGATCTTCAATTTCAGCCTGTTACCCATACGACTATGCCCAATTATATCCTAGAATGACTACTAGCATAAATCTTGCAAAGCCAATTGATGCAAAGTGTTACAAACATATAGAATAATTTTTTTCGTAATCGACACGTCAAAATACTATAGTGGCATAGACAGTTAGTATCAAAATATAAAAAAAATATTAACAAGCGTAGTTAGTAGTCGAGACAGTCTGTAGATAACTGAATCTTCAAGTAGCAATTATCTAAGTGAAGATGAATACGGTAATCAAAGTACACAGACATGTACTCGTACAAAAGGACAAAGCTGGAATGACACTGTCTCCAACTTTAAGAACCTGAGAGTACGAAACCTTAGAAAAAGCCGTTGCAAACACTAATAAATGAAATTTGTTACAATACATACCCTTCAGTTACAATGTTAGATTCTCAGTGGGTCACGTATTTCTTTAATATTATTCAGGTTTATTGAAGATATGAGGAGTCAGTCTTCGCAAACGCATCGTTAACAGCAGAAAACGGTTGGCATATGATGCTTGAAGGCCACCAAAAATGGCATTGCAAGCTCTAGTATTAGTCAGATAATCAGTATTATCGGCACAAAGCCTATATCTTTGAAAAAAGTTAAATTTAGTAAGAAGTTACCCGAATAGTCCCTAGCCTTTTTCGGAGTTAGTAATGGGGTTCGAGGGGCGATCCCCTGAACAGCCAATTGGAAAGGACAGAACTGGAAGAGAGAAATTTACTAAATATATATGATTTTATCTAAATAGAAGTAAGTGATCATTGTAACTTCTATACCTTAAAACCCTGCTTTCTCCCAAGAATTCTCAGCACTGCGTTTAATAGCCATGTCATCAGTACATTCCTTCTCAGTAGTCGCTATTGCCCAACTTACGCAAGTCTCTCAACATTTCATGCTATAAGTATAGCTATAACTTTGATATGGTTAACATCTTGGCATTGCATCGAGTGGGACAGTAGCGAGTCTAAGCAATTCATATTTGAGCTGAAAAGTTGATGAGATTGATAGATCAGAAAAGTAAGTTTTAAAAATTATCAAATTTTATCTGGGTAGATCTAGCAAAAAATCCCCTCTCGACCACACCGCTGGGAACCTCCAGAAAAATGAAAATGAACAATGAAAAGGTGCAAAATCACGATGCAAATGGCCAACAAAGTTATGGATAGGTGCCTATTGCATATTATTTTACGATTGGATCATTAGTTCTACCATATTTCTCAACTAAACGTCAGTCCAAAAGTTTACAGTAGCCAACAGTGGTGCAATTCTTAAGCCCTTCTATTGATCAGAAATGTAAAAGTTAAAGTTCTGCGAAAGTTAAGAAGAATATGTACCTGAGAATGTATCGCATACTCTATACAGCACAAGTCATATAATATGTATCAATATAAATATAGGTGAAACAGACGGGAAACTGCTAAGTGATCTTCAAAAAGAAACCAAGGTTGAAAAGGGTTGAAAAATAAGTGGGTGTTTAGTAGAAGCCCACTTTTCTACTGAGGGTAAACGTTCCGAATCTTGTACCAACACTATTGTTGAGTCAATCTACTGAGGGTAAAAGTACCGAAACTCGTACCAGTACTATATAGTTGAGTCAATCTACTGGTATAGAACTTACTCTAAATGCTATCAAATCTGTCATAAAGTGAGTGAACACAAAACAACCCTACAGTAAATGCGCTATCATCGCTAAAACATATTGCTGGGCTGAAATTAAAATATTACCGTCAATCATGTGTACACTTCGCACACTTGTACACCCTGCTGGCGAGGTATGCGCCATATAGTTATTTTCAAGTTAAAAGCCGTAAGATGATTTCCCGCTCAAGCATTTCCGCCAAACGAAGCCGTGCGTCTTTGTCGTAACAAATTCTGTCGCTCTTAAATATGTTTAGTTTATTATCGTATCAATTACAACTTAGATGAGCGCATTATTTGTTACCCTCATCTAAACAGCGCATTTTTAAATAAAGGATACCAGTTCAGATACACCAGCTGATGGCAAGTATACGAATAAGTGCTTACTGAACAACAAGAATACAAAAATGAGCATTGTTTAGGTCAAAGCTTTTAAGCTTTACAAACACTTTAGGATTCCTATGCAAGATGTCATCTTTCATGAACTACCGTCGTCTAACTTTGGCTTCTTGTACAGTAACAAGCATCTACTGAAATCGGTTCGGGAAGTACACAAATATTATGTAGCAATCCTATCTCTCTCAGGTCTTCTGCGGTCAATTATTAGCATCATCAGCTTTAGAAAGCACCCCAATTTCAGCACAGACATGAACTCTACACTGAAATATGTTATACTCAAGCTCTGATTACCGACTGCATATTCCAAGAGTGAGTTTTCTCCACATATTCGACTATCCTTGCTACCCAATTTTTACTGGCGATTAGGTCGTACGGGAACAAAAGGCAATATTCCACCTGAAACATCTTATCAGTAGCATATGGAGGCATTTGCAATCTTTCGCTCTGCGGTAACGAGCTGATATTACTGCGGGTTACCCATCGATTTTAACGGAATGAGACTTATTTTCGAAGATCGAAGAGCGATCGCAAGATATGTATGGTCGTTTTTACAAATGTTTACATGTGATCATGTTAACAAAGGTGATTAACTGTTCTGCTCACTCCACCAGACAACTCAAAGTTTTTTTTTGTACAGTAGAAATTTTGATTTTACGGTTGGTAGTTATTCAGACAAACGGCAATGGAGCGCTCTAGCTATTTTCTTTTTTGCATCGTTTGTTGTCATAAAGGGCCAGTGGATCCAAATATTAATTCATCCATCTTCCTGCAATGTATGCGTGCCAGCTTCCAAGTCACTTGTCACTGCAGATTCATGGTACTCGAAGAGCTAGCTTTTAATCCAAATGAAGTATGTGGCTATTCAAATGCTTCTATACATAGGACAATGCTTGTAAGTTGCACACATTTAAATTTCCTCAAGTATCATGAACGTCTGAGACTGATAAGATTCAGCAAGTCCCGAAAGCACGATTAATTATCAGGGTTCTGTGGTTTTCCTGCTCTAGTTGATGTATTTCCATATCAACCATTCCAACATGCCTGAGGACCCCTACCGTAGGTGAGAATTCCCTCACAAGCAACTAAATTCTGGCACAGGGTCTGCGCTTAAATGTGAAGGCTGTATGATTTCCAAATATTGAGGAATTTGTATTGCTTTGTTAGTTTTTCGTTGCACAATCGGATGAGTTTCCAAGCGCATTCAACGTTTACGAACGGGAGTCGTACGAAGACTTCGAATTAACATGGTTTTATCAAAAGGAAATGTAAAAATTGAGAACTATGCGGGAGCCTAATATGGATAACAAGTCGATAAAGAATAACAGGTGCGCACATTCTTCATAAAAATTTCGTAAGGACATTACCGCATAATATTTTGCAACAAATTTATGTATACGATGTTTCAAAAGCTTTACATTTCTGGACCAAATTTGGTCGGTTAGATCGTTCATGTTCTAAAATATACAAGTATAAGTTCCAATAGCTTGTAACTATATTCATTCTCAGGTTTATGGGCGCAGTACTTCAATAAGCATTTTCTAGAACAGGCGGACGCATCAGACACTTAGGGTCGCCACAAGTGACTACCACTATTACCAAGATCTCCAGTCTAGTTTCCTCGCCTACCAGATAAGTAGTACTTTCACCAGATTCTAGTCATGACATACAGTGGTTCCTTATCCGATGTATGGGCAATATTTCAATATAGCAATGATGGTTCCAGGAGAATATTATTGTAGTTTGATGTAATAATTAAGCCATAGTGTGGGTGACAGTGACGCTGATTAATAATCGAAAATATTTGAAACTATGAATATCGAGCATAAACATGTGGTAGACAGTGCAATTCAGATTACACCTTCAGCAGCAATAAGACTACATTTCACGTTGAAGTGTAGTGAGGGGAGACGGGAAAGTATTGCCGAAAAAACAATTATATATTGTTTGTATAGGAGCCTTGAGATTCTTGGTAATAGCACAATGGTTTTTGACAGCACGAATACACGAAGGAAGAGCGAGAGATAGAGGGAGGCTGGCACTCGCACATAATAGACCTGTTAAGAATGATCGCAGAGTCACGTTATGAATAACAAAGGGTAGGTGTTGGTTCAAGTCATAGAGAGCTTTAACTTCCAGTTCAGCACAAAGTCTGCCATAATACGCAGAGAGCTGAGTTGCAAATACAGAAACTACGATCGACCGCGTTGCACTACAATAAACTAAGCCAAGTAGATTATTATTGTGATTCCAGTGGTACCTTGCCTTCAAAATGATGTTACTGATGTAAGAACAGCGTGAGATTGTTTTGAAAACTCCCCTCAAGTGAAATTTTTGCAATGATATAAAGTCGCTCTCATGTTACCGTTTCCATGGAAATTCAAGTTCCAGGTCCTCTTAGTTAATAACATAGCTGAAACTACAACCGTGGGCGGTTGTTTTACCACTTTGGATTGAATACTACGATTGAAGCTCCCATGAAGTGGAAGCTAAACGGATTAAATAATATCTATTTCATGAAGGGAATCGAACACGCCCTAGCTGCAGTGCCATGTGGGATGTACCTCTTTACCGAGTAGTCTATGAAAGGACGTGGTTAACGAGCTGTCGGTATCGAATTAGGGCGCCACTAATAGATTTGTGTCTCCGCTTCGGCAAACAACTAATTCGACATGGGCTATTGCAAACTGGGCTCAAACTGCGATTATTCTTAACAGGGAACCAAGCCATATCCTACTGCAGGAGACGAATATCACTCAGCAAGATGCATTAGGAGTGAGTGTAAACAATCTAGGTTTAGTTCGCTATAGCTGTCAATGAAAGCAACAGGGTTGCAAAGATGGAGGCTGCTCTAGCAGGTACAATTTAGACAACGGAAGCTGGTAGCACGGCTTAATTACGTCAAAGAACCTACCTCACCTGGCCCACATACTCCAGCGTCTTCTTAACCCTTTACTGCCGGAAATTCCTAGTTAATGCAGCTCCATCTCTTAACACAACTTTATTTAAACCAAATTAAGGTTTTTGTTTGCACATGATAGGATAAAATACCTTAACCTAATTTAAAAACAAAGAACACTCAGTTGTAGTTCTACCAGGAAACCCTGTAGTAATCATTGAACGTGAACGTTATTATGAAGTTTCACGTAATTTACCAATAACGTATAGTTGGTAATGACATTTGATTTCTCTTCAAAGTGCAGCTAGCACTACTTGCGGACCCAAGTAAGATTAACAGCATATCGATATGATTATCATTAAACAAAACATTTTTTCACGGCGGTAAAGAGTCAAGGCATTGACGCAACTCAGCGAAAGATTGCCCCATTATTCAAAGACTCGGCCAGCTAACAACGACATAAGATTACGACTAAGAGTTATGGACACTTACCATCGTCCTCATCATCTCTGCTCTACTCGTACCTTGGTCGCGGCACTTCTCGGAGCATACGATGCCAAGTTTAAGGAAGGACTGACGCGAACCTGCTACCAGGCACATAGGAAGTCGGAACGTGAATAATTTTGAGAGAATATGAAATTTTAAAGGAAATGAGTGTCCAAAGAAACGTCATTCCAACCGATCGTGCAATACATGATCAAGTTTGGTGCGCTCAAATGAATAGCAAGACAACAGGACGCCATAGTCATGCATCCCGCCAAGTTCTACAGCCAAATTGAAAAGGAGCGGTGACGATATTATCATCTTCAGCAAATTAAGAAGACTAGAACGATATGAACCAAAGTGTGATATGCCAGAAGGAAACGAACCTGTGTAATACAAGCGCAAACTTCTGCCGAACGTTCATACAATAATATAAGAAAGCGTAATGGAAACAAGAATAATAATAATATAAGAACAATAACGATAATAATGAGGAGAAGAAGAAGAAAGAAGAAGAGAAGAACTAGCCCTAAGAAATCATGATAATATGGAATGCTCTGCTGAAGCTAAACCTAACTGAAGAACAATTCTGGAAGTAATGGGGATGCACAAGTCAGTGGAAAGAGCAGACCCGATGTGTGGTACTCACAGATTCCGTGTCGCGTAGTGTGCGTCCATCAAACCACAAGTGAATACAACTAAAGTTTACAGCATAGCCAGCTAGGATGAATAAAGTAAATTTAGGTTTTAAGAGGACGCAAAAGCCAAAGCTTTAATGTTATCTACTCTGGCGAAACTAACAAAAGCGTCTGCTTATGAGGACAGCAGTAATAGCAGCAATAGTAGCAATAAAAGTAAGACGTGCATGACGTTTAGGAATGATAAGTCATATCTCATGCGGGTTGCACGATGGCCAAAAAATAATAATAATAAACTGGGGTTAGTGAAGGCCTGGTAGCAGGTTGAAAAAAACGCACCTTTTCTCTGTATTGTCTCCGAGAGGAATCCAGACTGTGTATGAGGTTGGTGGCATGGCCGAGGAACAAAGAATAACAACAGGCTCCGCACATCATTGACAACATAGTTAACCACATGTCGGTTAATGATTGCGGCGGAAAGCGTCCGTATCCAATACAGAGCATGTGCGACATAGCTTTGAATAGAGCCCAAGAGTACTGTTCTAACCAGAAGGTTTCCTGCAATAAAAGAAAATGCAGCGTGAGGAGATGAGACATACTCTATGGGTTTGCATACCCGTTCTCGGTACTGTCGCCTCGAGGAATCCAGAGACTGGATGAGGTTTGTAGCGTGACCAATAAAGAGAGCGTAGCAAGTGGCTCCTGAGATCATAGAAACCATCGACAGCCACAGGTCCGTCAAGTTTTGTGGAGGGAATCGCCCGTAGCCAATACACAACATGTGGGACATAGCCTTGAAGAAGGCCCAAGAGTATTGTTCCAGCCAGTAAGCTTCCTGGAAAAATCATGAATGCGCGAAAAAATGAGTTAAAGCTCGGACAGAAATCGAGCGCTGCCTTGAGAAAGCTAAAAATTATGTTGCCAAAATGCTCCCAATCTGAAAAAGCGAAACTTTATAAGAAATGAATACTTACATATGCGAGCACAGTATTTGGAAGACAATGAGTATGGTGTTGAAGAAGTCGGTCACTTATCCTATGAAGTTTTTAGAGCTTGCGATCAGAAATACATTATTATTATATATTTTGTTTAACCTCCGTAGCCACAACTCAAGCGTTTCAACAGAGAAACTACTTGTGCAGTATTCAAATACCGCACATTGGGTAGGCGTGGTGGCCACGTGCGCTACTACGCGCAGGGAAACAAGGCGCAAAGTATAGTAGGAGACACTCAAGTGGTCGGCCCCTTTTGTGTCCTTCCACACGAGAGAGACTAGAGATGTCCCGCGTACCAGGTCGGCTATCTCGATCGACAGCCCACCTCACGGGACAGAGAGAGGAAAGTAGAGAACCTACTTAACTTTACAAAACTAACCTCGTCAGCAGGAACTGCGGCAAGCTGCAACATCTCCTGCGGATAAGGCACTCTGGAACTTTGGGTGCGTGATCAGAAATACATGTGTAGGTAATTCTTTTAATTAAAAAAATTGTGATAACTGATCGCTACAACACATATATGTATTGTAGTTCGACACCATAGTTCCAAAACGAAACATATATTATACGCCTTTAAATGAAATGCTCACAAAGTGACAAAGCCTTAAATGCAATCAGGGCTAATAAGCAGAATTTTGAGTTAAATTTGGCAATTTTTACTGTATGTTTACTTGATTATAAGACAAATTGTACGTGAAAACTGAAAATAATTAACAATGGCTTAGCGACTGTTATGATTGAAATAGTTCGGTCTTTATGATGTCAGTTGCAGCTTTCGTATATAATAGTTCTGGATAACCTTAATCCTTCCTCTTCTACCTGAGTCTATAGGCAACATATGAAATAGTGTCAACACTGCGAGAAGAGCAGATTAACTACTGAAAGAAAGGGTTAAGTTTACCCTGTCTCTCACAGCGTGGTCTACGAACAACACTTTAAATAGTGCTATTCCTATGAGAGTGGTAGATTAATGCAAGAGAGATAGGATAGAGAGTTATTAAACGTTCAGTACAGACCAGTAACTGATATGAACGAATTAATAAATTTAATTCATTAATATGTATCTGCCTTTCATTAGCCAGTACAACACATGAACCTTTTCTAGTACGCACCAGTAAAGAAAATAAAAATTGGGACTCTTTTGCTCGTATTGAGTCAATTGCGTAATTGGATTCTTACCAAATGACAGAGCCTGTTCCAATTACTGTAGAAGCGTTACTATCATAACTCTGTTTAGTTTTTCTTATGACTGAGGTGTGACTTTCCAGCCAGGATTAGAAAATTCCCGGAATAACGAAATTCGGGAAAAATATTAATTGTTCAAGCTCTACACTTGGGGAAGATATTTTGTGGTAGAAACAGATTCTTGATTCGCAACCTGGCTGGAAAAAAAGGTTCCATATTTGAAAAAGCTTAAGTCCTTTTAATCAATGGAGCTGAATCAAAAATAGATTTTTTCCACCAAACCTATCACCTTTCTCAACTAACTGCACATTCAGACAATCCTCCTTAATAAATAGTTAACGAAGGCTTGCTCCGACTTAGGTATAAATCAATACAACGGATACAATACCGGCATTAGATTTTCACTGCATTGCCAACAGTGAATGATCAAGTGTGTCACTGCAATAATATATAGACACAATGCACATAACTTAATGGTCAAGGTGAATAATTGCTTTACCTCTAGCCCATTGATTGCAACCCAGGAACTGGGAAGATATCCTTGTAACTATAGCACTAGAAATTGAAGGCAGATATTCAGTCCAGAGGTAATGTCTCACCTCCAGTTCATTGATGGCAACCCAGGACTTGGGCGGAAATCCTTGTAACATAGGCACTAGAAATTGAAGGCAGCCAGACCAGTGGCCGATGAGCAGCATCATTGAGATGAGGTTGAAGATTCTCATGAACACGGAAGCCATGTTCAAAAACTGTAGGGAAGAACCAGTAACACTTCTTGCAGACGACTATCTTAAATAAACTACAAGCATTTAATGTACGTCGTGATAGAATTAAGCTACATAATTATTTATCAACAGATAAATGCAATACAAGGAATGCTAAGGGGTTTCTTACAAAAGGTTTTATTACTCATGAATTATAGTAATACCTGACCTGACGTTCACTGCTTCGGAATGTACTGCTATACTGATAAAATATAAAATATTCAGGGTAACTTTTTAACCGTTTGGAGAACAATACAGATCAATGAAAGACTGCAGAATTACCGGGCCTGTCGTTCACTGAATGAATAAAAACTACAATGCAAAATTACCGACAAACGGGAAGGAAATATACCATGTCGCAGCCTTAAATTAGGGATAAAACAGATAATAAATAAAGGCAGCAAATAAACAGCGTTTAATACAGGCAAGTGCATGTGCATTAACAGGAATGAACGGAAGGATTGCATTATATGTCATGCCCGCATGCACATTAGCACGCGTTTACAAAATGTGCTCAGCCACACAACAGTAATAACTTTTATTCACAAATTATATAATGGTTTTAAATATTTACATTTAAATAAAAGTACGACATAATTTAAAGGGAGTCAAAGCATACAAAAATAATTACTGAAGTTAGTTCGCCAGTTCAACAAGGGAATTGTATACGCGTACAATGTTTTCAAAACCACTTGTGATCATTAGCTTACCTTATTATCTCGGTTCAGTAATTGCAACGCATATAGCATTTCAGAAACACTCTTGATTGATGAACAGTAGTTAATATTTAGTAAAGTGACAGATCCAACAAAGGCAAATTATCAAATATTTCAAAATCATTTGTGCTTTATGAATTTCAATGTATTAAAAATTAGAACATGGAAAAAATCAGCTGAAGTCTACTGGTTCTTAATAAACAATAACAAAATATGTTTTGGTCAAAAAGTAAGGGTAAATTTGAACGGAGATTGGTAGGATTTACTCGTAGTTTGAAATCAGAATTGTAAATTTTTTTACACTAAAAGCTCATATGTTTAATATAGGGACGTAAAAATAACTAAATGAATCACTCACAAATGTGACACTTATAAAAGTATAAAATTAATGGTAACATACATAATATTATCCCAAAATTGGATGTATTTACAAAGTTATTATGATTCTAATATATTTACTGTCAATTTAATAGTGCTTATTATCTTATGAAATATTACGATATATACATGATTCAGTTATTGCATACTTTTGCTAACTTATTATGTATATTCACATGATACATATTTGAAACGTATTGCAAGGCTCTAAGATATCCTAGTTTAATGTCGATAAATAGAAGAAGGGCAAACTTGATAGTCAATAAAAGTTATTGTACTTGGTTCAACGAGTGAATTAAATTAAGCAATTAAAACATTGTATTACGAGAATTCGTTAAAAAAACTCTGTTTTGGAAACTTTATCCTAGCGAGTGTATCGTGCCTAGGGACATCATGATTTTAGTTAATCAGACAAATTATTTGATTTAGGCGCTTCAGTTACTGAACTTAATAAAGAAAGTACTGTTAAAATGAACAGAGGTACTAGCAGTCTGAGCGCAACACCGAAAGCCAGCAGCATGCATACAGGCATTGATCAGTATTCAAATGACCCATGCAATCGTCCATATGGTGAAGGGAAGCCAGTACTCGCTAGACTAAAACCAGTAAATTTACCTTAAAAAATGAAAAATTGCATAGACTGTTTTCCTTCTTTTTCCGCCTGTTCAGGGCTTCAGGGTCACTCCATCGTTCACAGTGTTTGTGACGGTGGGACATAAGAATCTAAGCCAGAGGAAGAGAGAGGGAGGCAAAGAGTAGAAGGGGAAGAATGGTCAAAAACATTCAATGGATGGATTCATTACATAAGCCAAGTTGAGATTACAGCCCCAACAGCAGATTCAATAGGTTTCCAATTTTCAATAATTGTATGCGGCGTCAAGCGAGAGAGAGAGAGATAGAGCGAGGAACATCGACACAGATATGAACATGTGCGACACAGGCGTTGGACGGCATCAATGGAAAGTTGAACATTTTCTTTAATTTCACCTCATTATGTATTTCCAATTAACAGGAAGCCAAAAATGAAAGGAAAGGTGGAGAGGAAACAAAACACAGCAGCTGACCAAACTTAGTGAAAATACAAAAGGAATGCACGCTGAAACTAAGAAAAATTTACTTGATTAGCTATAATTATTTAATTTAACCAAAGCAAAATGAAAGAAAATGACTGGAATATTCAAGAACAAGGAACAAAATATTTTCCGTTCAAACATAACGTAACACAAACTGAACAATCATATCCTTTCAGAATTAATTTCTAATACTCAATAGAGGGAAATTTAATATGCCGAGAATGGAAAGGCGACACATCCATAAAAAGATAAAACTTTGGACGTCAGTGGCGCCTCGAGGCTTCTAAACTGGAGGTGAGGCACAGGTCCATCATAGGATTTGTAATCCTTCCATGAGCAAGAGAAGGGGATGACTACCGTTATTACCGCACTGTAATGTCAATAGCCATTATATTGCTAATGAAAGACTTACAAAGATTTTACATTGGATTTGTGCAGCACCTTCGCTGTAGCATTGACGAGCCGCTATCGCTGGACTCACAAAGACGGTGAAATTTGCTTTGACTTGGTGTACTGTGGTGTTAAAAATAAATATGGAATATTGAACTGTATTCGATTGTCACACGTAATCGCAATCAAGATTCGGATAATACCGGCGTGCGCTCGATTCGTGCGATTTGTGTCCGCATCGGTGAAGTGATTTTTCATTATCACTCTGACATCAACTTACTTCAGCGAGTGGAGAGTTGAGGACGTGTAGAATAATAAGAATGATAATTAAACATTGACGGAAGCGCATTATCTGCTCCAAAAATAATTTTAAAAATTTACAAAACGCAAATATTAATTCACGTCACTGGTACTCAAACTCTACGTCATGGCGTATCAAGCGCACTGGAGTGAATCTAAATCTGGATTAGAGTCCGGTGTGACAAACCGAAAACTAAATTAATTTTGTAGTAATTTGTTTGCGTCGGATGAAAGTGAGCAAGTCTCCAAAGTAACAAATTTACTGCAAAACTGCTAGAAATAATTAGGGAATGTCACACAAAACGGTGTGGTCACATGTCAAAAACCAAGGAATTTAATGCGTCACAAAAGGAAAAGAAAAACGAATTCCGTGACAACTTGCGAACCAAAGTAATTGATTTGAAGCGGGTCAAGATAGTGAAAAGATGGTAGAAGCAGATTACGTAATTTGAAAGAATCGACCATTTCATAGCAATAAATTGGAGACTGGATATAGTAGGTGAAGAAAGGATGTTTGGGAAAGGTTACTCGGAATGGAAAATAGATCTTTCTAAAAGCATTATACTGAATTTAAGAAATGATAGATAAAATATAGATTAAAATAGGTAAAGCAGGGGTATTAGGAGCAAGTAGCTCTTAAATGAAAACGATCGACCGTCTCAAAAGCATCACTGGTCTGTCTTTATTGATTTAGTTTAACTGACTCGGGAGCACAAAGCCCCATGAACGCAACTGCTCCCACAGAGTGTGGAGCGGGGTTCAAAGCCCTGAAGCAGATCGGTATAAAGTGAAAATATAGGTATATGTAGATATGGTACCAAATACTCACACTGCGCCTATTGCATTTCTAGGCTATGTTGAGAATGCAACGGAATCCATGAAAGAAGCCGGTCTAAGCAAAGGATGCAGTCGCTGACTAATTTCTACGGCACTCAAGCTGGTATATAAGCAAACTGATATTCATTGCAACTCGAGTATATCTTCCTAACAGGGATGGCTGAACAGACACTTGCATTGCAAGCTCTTCAATGTAACGAAACAAAAGCAGCTAAATACGATAAACTGACCACATACGCACGTGTCTGAATGAACTCCAAACAAAAACGGTACGACTACATGTAGCTATCAGTACTCATAATCCTTATACAACGAAACTAAACATCAAACAACTGCGTACAGCATTGCATTCATACGTAGAGCAAAAGCCGTACAGTGTACGTATTGCTGAAGCACATCAAACATAAAACAGAACATAAGAAAATGCAATTGGGGACTACAATAATAAAAAGTAACTTTGAAGGATCAAGAGTTAGCAAAGAGTAAGCTACCGTATCAGACAAACCAGGTTGCAGCTTGAGACAAAGATCATTCGAAGAGACTATTGTAGGGTATATAGATAGGCGAGATCAGAAGAGACGTAGGAATATGAATTGGACATCAAAATAAAGAATGATGAGGGGGTATGAAGAAAAAAAGAGATGAAAGAGCCTGAATTTCAGAAACTTCATGGATATGTGAAGAAATATTTTTGTTTCAATTTGGTAAATCAAAGAGTAACAGCAACTAAAACTACATAAAGTATAAGACAAGAGTTAGCGAGTGTAATAAAGTAATCACTAAATTTCGTCTGAATTTAAAAATATGAAAATTCCAAAAAGCCATTATTAAAGTTTCGATTTTCATGAGTGCTGTTGCAAGTATGAATATAATAAACTAAAATTAAAAATTATACAGAAGTCAGCAAAGTCATGAAAGTAAAAGGAGAGTTATTGCATCTAGATAAAAAATTTAAAATTTGGCTGGTTCTGTGACGAAATTCAAGCAAATTCCGTCTGTGGACCAAAAATCAGTTAATGCCAGCAAGAAATTTCAGAAGTAACTATTTAAGTCCATGGAAAGGTACCATATTGTGTCAGAAGATAGAGCAATATTGTCAGCATGAAAATAGCACGGGTTGAAGAGCTACGAAGTCTACCAGGGTAGTTCAGTCAAAACACTAGACAGACTGCAATAATATTCTCAAAATATCTACTATAGAGAGGGTATACCAAATAGAGTATGGGCTAATCCTTTATCCTTGCATAAAATATTTCATGATAATTACTTTACGCTTTGAATATTTGCAAGCTAAGGTTAAAGGATTAGCGACATACTAATCTAAGTAGAGACCTTTTCTACAGCCTACAGATGCACACTTGTTATAGTTAATAGGCTATATCTACCATACTTCTGCAAGGGTGAGTAACAATCCACCTAGAGACAGACAACATTCATGACCAGTGTTACCAATACTGTCACAATGAAAATATAGAACATACACTGACTACTATTAGTAAACAGTATTTATTGTTATATGAAATAGCTCCCTGTCCTACACAACATACCATCAAGAGTGCAACATGTGTGATGGACATATATTGATAACCATACTAAAAGATTGAGAAAATTCTTCAATCTACTGTGGTATTCTTCAAGCACTGCTAGCTCGAATCCCTAAGAGTAGTGTAGAAAATACTGTGGAAATCCATCAGATTATTCTAAAAATAAGTCAATTTAGTGTGGAAATCCTCGAAAATACTGTGGAAACCTTTCAATAATCATGAAGGTGATAAATAGTGGCCGGATTGAATTTATTTTCATTATTAGGTACCTACTATGTTAGTGCAAACAGCGTAATCATCCATACTATAGCAATGGTAACATTGAAACACCGATACCGGCTACCATTAGGTACAGCTGTATAATAATATGAATATCTCATATTATCTGTAAGACCACAACACAGAGAAGGAAGCGCTTAAGACTAAAATAAGGTATCCAGTCGGCGGTCATGTTTAATACTGATTGAGAAATTCTAGAGTGTAAGCTATGAAAAAATAGGTCCAGGTTAAAACATTACACAAAATTTGAGTAATCTGCCACTGTGTTCAACTATGTAATAACTAGTGTTGCAGATTTC
Source organism: Parhyale hawaiensis (assembly GCA_001587735.2). Classification (NCBI taxonomy): domain Eukaryota; kingdom Metazoa; phylum Arthropoda; class Malacostraca; order Amphipoda; family Hyalidae; genus Parhyale; species Parhyale hawaiensis. The sequence continues at coordinate 31,253,147 of LQNS02278125.1, forward strand.
TCTTTTTGAGCAGCATGAATAAACATTTTGTCAAATTTTGCATTGTGATCATTTACATACCAACTAAACTAGTATAGTGACATTAAGTGTACGTAAGTGTCAAGAACACGTGATTTTTCAATGCTTTGAAATTTGTGCTACAAATGTCATTAGGTGTCAAGAAGATGATAAATGAATCGCGTGAATCTATTAAGTGCTCAACCGTTTGGTCAATAGTAATTGCAGATTTTTACAGGTGACAATATGACAAATAATTTGTGTGATAGTCCAAAGGCAACAACTACGGGGAAATTAATGGTCAAAATTGAGTAGGTGTCAAGAACTTGGAAAACAATTTGTAAAGTTTCCCCAGACTAAGCTGCCTATCTAGTAGTCAATTACCATTGCAAAGTAAGAAAGGTGTCTTTAGCATGACAACTGAAATTGTGTTTTGTAAAATGATTGACTATCCAGTAACTACGGGTAGCATTACGGATTTCATCAAGTTTCATCTTAGCAACTGAGCCAAAATCTGGCGTGCATATTGAACGCTAACGAATTTTGTTGATTTTGTCAGGTGATCGAAACGCAATTTATGTGGTGTCAAAATTTTACATAGATTTCAACTAAGAAAACAACACTAAACTGTTTCTCAGACATTAAAGTAAATATGAATTTATGGTGTTATACGGATGTAGAAAAATTTTTACTGATCAGACGTTAATCAAGGGACAAGTACTCATGTAAGTTCGTAATATTCTGCGTTAAAGTCCTACGAATCCACAACAATAGTGATCAAAAGGGGGCATGTGGTACGTCAAACAAAGTACCAATACATAGAGGATCACCGCACCAAGGGATAGCTAATGAGTAAAGAAGACGAAGAACAGAACATAGATTATAAGTGATAGTAGGCACAAGAAAGAAAGCAAAGTAGAAACTGGGAAAAAAAGATGTCATGAAGGCATGAAAGTCCACGGGCTGATAGTTTGCTCCAGCATACTTTGAACAATAAGATTTGATGAAAATACTCGTGCGGAAGGTAGACTACATATCGCGCACAAACAACAAGTGGCATCGTCGAGCATGATTTTAGAATATATAAAGTGGACGATGCTCAAGACAATGGCGGAGCATTGCTAGTATAATAAACAAATTCAGAGACAAAAAGTCAAACAAAATTGAGCAGAAGCGTTTGTGAAAAGTTTTAGTATCAGATCATGATTCAAGGTCGTATCAATCCCATATAGAGTGATAAAATATGCTAGTCTTATGTTCATCAGTAAGGAGCACAGCTGGGAAACGCGGATAGTTCTTAGTATTGCGCTTCAACTTTTTCAGTTGCAGACAGAAAAAGAAAGTTGACCGTAGTTGACTTGGACAGATACTTACAAGACTAAGTATTTGTACCAAACTTGACTGTTCATGTAAGATAAACGAAGCGGATTAAAGATGACTAGTTGAATACTGTGTAGTAAGGAAGACAAGTCCTGAGGATGGGGTAGTTTTAGCTTCGCGGTTGAAGAAGGTAGAGTCAAGAACGAATTTGAGAACAATCCTACATGAATAGGAAAAAAGATCGGTTTACTTAATACAGGAGCAAGACGGTAAGAGAGCGCGGTACTGTGAAAGAAGGATGCAGCAATTCTAGCCAGTTGTTTATTACCATAACACAAACAAAGCAGATTAAAGAGTTGCTAAAATGAAAGAAAATATCAAGGGTGCTTCATTGGAAGGTACATAAAACAGTCTAATAGATATTATCCACGTTTTTCTAAGATACTGCACAATATTTTCTGATCTTATACATAGCCTTTCAAACAATGTGATGACTTTCACACTTGGGCAGCATATATGCGACAGATACAAGTTTACGACTGAAATCAAAGCTATGTTAGCATTGGAAGATATATTTCAACAGTGCGGAATTACAGTGTGCAGATTAATTGGCACAAACGGACTGCGGTAAATTTAGTGCTTCGTCAACTCTCCAATGAAAGGCACCCCAAATATTATCTACTTGTCATGTCCACATGGCACAAATTAAAATAGAATGCATGGAATGTGCCCGTGTAGTTTACAGATGTTTTAGTATAGGTGAGGTAGAGGATAGAGTCCTGAGTGTTCTAGGGAACATGGTAATTGATTAATAATGATTTTCACATGGCAGTTATCCGGCACTGAATATGGTGACATCAACCCACATCGTATAATTACCAGTAGTTCATAAACCCCTCGGTTGCGAGCAACTCACTCAAACGAAGCAAAACTTAAAAATTTCACTCACAGAGTAGATCAAGTGTGCAGCGTCAATAGTCTTAGCCCTTAATAGTCCTCTAGATTATCTTTTGTCATCTGTGTAGCCTAGAGTATATCACTTAGACTTTTCTCGTTCATAACACTGACATCACTGAAGAGTTAGTTACACTGACTCTCGGTGAGCTCTTAAAATGAAAGTACAAAGAGAGAATAAAGAAAGTATGAATTTAAGCAAGAATTGTCCATTAGGGCTGTTAATATAACTTAATTCAGCAATTTATATAACTGAAGACCAACTATCTCTCAGATCAATAGGATTTAGATCAAGAAGGAGCCGAGATGGGAAGCTTTGTGTTGCAGTGTTTAGGCCTCAGACATCTTAGAATAAATAACTTGAGAAAGAATTACGTTTCTTGAGTATGGAGACGTTATCGACAGCACTGCGAATGCAAGAAGCAGCAGCTGAGTTCTGATACATAAATGCTTCAAAAGGATCAACGGTTTTCACGCATAAGGTTGGATAGAGAATTTTGTTACCTATTAAGGGCCAAGTGAATTACCTGCAACAACAATTAAAATTCCAGTGTGTTAATGAGTAGCCACCCTGTAACCCTGCCTTAGTCACGTGAATGTTTTGCCACCTGACAATTTTTTGAACGATGATTATCCTTATGGATTATTAATTTGCCAAATTTCAGGTGAAAACATGTGACTAACACGGGGTTAAAATATAGCATCAATAATATTCCATCGCTGCAATAACGCAACACAGCCATAACAGAAACCAGCATAATAATAGCTGCTGTATATTCGTACGCAGTGAAACATGTTCCCACTTTTATAAAGCCAGCAATATACACAACGAACATCCCATCATTATATAACCACTAATATGCACAATCAGCATCCCATTAATATCGAACCACCAATATACACAATGAACATTGGAATCATGCATAGCGCTATCAGCCAGGAAACGTTTTTCATTTCAATCCATTTTAAGCCGCCGCTGTCAAGAATTAGTACTTATTATACACAGCCGTCGTGTGATAGCAAGAAATGTACAGGATGAGGGGAAACTGTACCTAAAAATTTGGGTAACTTTACGAAAATGTGCTAGATATTTAGGGGCCATACAATTATATCAAACGTAGGCACGGCTTATGAAAATGCTGTGAATCGCTATTTAGCTTCAATCGATGTTCTGACTTTTGGGTAGGTCAGAAAGTTATTAGTACGATATATACAAGCCGATCAAATATGCATTACAAACGAGCGATGACAGATTTAGAATTTGGAGTAACGTATTCATGAAATTTGGAGAGAAGGGGTAAAGGGTTACAATTTGGGCATATTGCAAAAAATATACCATGTCCAGTTAATTTCTCGAAATTAAAAAAACAGCAACGACGAGTACAATCGAAGTCCATAGTAACTTTGAATAGCACTTATTATACAAGAACAGCTTCTAGCGTAAGATGCTATACCGAACAATTCTGGGCGGCAATACGACGGCATTACAATACATAAGAACACTTCATGAAGATCGGGAATGTAACATCAGACATTACTGTGTAATACAAGCTAAGGACAGCGGCAAGTTTGCATTGGAACTGGGATGACCAATTTCCCGGCTGACAGCGAGAGATGCCAAGCGTCGCACTCAAGAGGCACAGGACACAACATCAAAGTGGCTCCGAAGAGGTTGCTCATCATTGCTCACAGATTGAACGCCATAATTTCAATGATGCTGCAATGAAGATCACTGAGAGTCTGCGACTGTTGCACACCGTTAAGTCGCAGAAAGAGGGAATGAGTATGAGGGTTTGGAAATAAATTTCAAATGTTGAGATGATCGAAGAGTAAAAGTACTGCTCATACTTTTCTCCTGTAAATAGAAAGATCGTTGGTAGAAACTATATTTTTATTTAACTCTTCACGCCACATGAAGCATACGCATTCCATGAATCTTGAAAGGGATAATGATAACGACATATCGTCTATTGTGCATAATTTCTGTGTTAATGAAAGAACAATAGCACGAAATTTATTTCTAGGCACTGAACTGTCCTTCAGAAAGAGCACGGGAATTTTGAATGACTAATTTTTGAATATGCTACCTAAGTATTAGGCAACAATTTTTGACAACATTTAATTTTGTGCCACTTATTGCAAAGTCAAATTGCAATCCTGCCACCTGAATGCAGAGGTTTCCGAAATAACTACGGATAAGTTTTAATCCAACGTATGAATTGTGAAATAGTTCAAGCTCAAAAAGCTGCAATGGACCGTGGCAGAAAAAAGTTCACTATCACAGTGAATGAGCAGCGATAGTTAAGTAGAGTGAAATCCTGAGAGCAAAAGGCAAATGCACAAGTTTGGAGTTATTGTTGACGGGTTGAAACCATATGGTAATTTTCATGTTTACATCGTTCGGACATGTAGGAACTTTATTTTTTGAGTAGGATAAAGGTATTGTTAATTGAACTGCTTAAGAAAATCGGGTTATTCTGAAAGCTAAATGCAACCAAATTGTCCATATTGTGAGCAACATCCTCGAATTCACTTGTCACTTCAATTATCTAGTATGTTCAGCCGACCTCTCTTTCAGCTGCTACTGTTTCAACTTGTGTGATCAAAAAGATCCTTTACATCGAATGAAATTTTGAGAATGTAAGTCAGAGAACGATTGGGCAGCATATTTTCGAACGCAGAAAGAAAGCTGATACAAGAAAATTATTGTCTAAATTTCGATCTTAATTGATGTTTGGGTCGCAAGCATTTACTTTTGTTATTTCAAATGTGAAGCTCACACACTTTTGATCACACTGTTCTACACCACAGCAGCTATAGGAATATAGTCACACAATTTGTACATCAAGCCTCTAAAACTTTTAATTTAATATGATAGGAAGACAGGAGAGTAGATAAAAATATTGGTTTATTAAAGTCTGCAGAAAACCCACAAAAATCATTGAGAGTTAATCCTACACCTTGGTAATCCTGCAACCTATTGTAAAACGACGAGTATCTCAAGGATTTCTCCATTTCATTATAATCCATTATATAATCTATATTCAGTAGTTATACTTTCAATTTTTTAAAATACTGACAAATAAGCTTGAGTTGGACATTGTACAGAAGGCACTGGGGTATTATATAAGTTGGCTAAATATAGTGTCATGCCATGAGCTAATAGTGCCAACATGATTACATAATCCTAAAACTCTGAAGAAATATATACTTACCGAACATCATACCAATACCGTAAATCTAATCCATCAGTATCCAAGATAAGAATTCTTAAATTATTTTTGCATGAGCAAAGTAGTAGGAGAGAGATGTACTGAACAAGCAGCGGAAAACTCGTAAAAAGAAGAGAAATAATCCCATAGCATTCTCATTCATAAGATGCGAATAAAGAAGATAATGGAAGGAAAAATTCTCAACGGAGCATACGTAGTGCTGCGCCGGTAACGAGTGGCATTCGTAATAAAAGTTACTTTCAAATGTTGTTCATTCCCAAAAAAAGTATAAGCTAAAAGAGCCACGAAAACAGAGCGTGTGTTCTTTACATTTGTGAATGAGTGACACATGAGAGACTGTGCCATGCTTAATATTCATTATGACAATGGTAAAGATAGAAATTTTACAGAGATATGCAAGACGCAGGATGATATCACCGACATAGCAACAATGTTTTTACCAGTTGTTTTCCATCATCATGTATTACGCGTTGCCACTTGTTTATGCATACAAGGGAATAGAAAATCACAAGGAAAATGTTCGAAGATATTGAAGACATTCCGAACAGGTCGAACTTGGAGTATTGGGAGGTAGATATCGAATACAAAGTTCACAAAAAACTTCGATATATTCCAATTATCACTATTACGTAACTCAGCGTGGGCAAGTAGCAAAACTAAAGCAAATTAAATTGCAAATTACATAGAATTGTTAATTTTATCCGTAACACTAAGACCGCGGTGGCCATATGCGGCGTACGTTGTAATAGAAAAAAAGTTATCTTGCTTTTGAAACGGTGGTCTTAGTGTCAAATTACGTAGAAGGCTTCACCGTATATTTATAATAATTTTGTAAAATCATTACAATAAAAATGTACGCGCGTTGCAGCAATTTACTCAGTGTCTATTTTCAGCCTCCTTTATTTCCAGGAAAGAAAGTGTAGGAGTGTCTATTTTCCTGATACTCCTTGCATATCTCTGTACGTCATTCTATCCATGTAATTAATCGCTCGCATACAATTCTTAGTAAACGAAATGCAAAACGTGTCTTTTTCTGTAAAGTAAAACTTTAACAATGGCGAAGAAAGAAACTGCTATAGTGTTGCATTCATAGTCTTTAATTAGCAATCCGTAATAGATATATCAAACAGGAATAATTTTCAAAGCAAGAGAAGTGACCAGAAAAGGAAAGTCAGTAACACCCAGCTGCTGTGGTAAGATAGAGAGGCTACGTACGTCCCAGTGCGTATTCCTTGCATGGAATCAGCACCGAGCCTGCGAGACTGGGGGCCTGGGTTCTCGGCGGTCCGGGATGGTTTGCGGACAACTATATACATCGATGTGCAGCATGATTCACACGATGTAACATCATAGCAAACAATTTAGGAGTGAGTATTTGTATGTAAATGGCAGTTCTTCCTGCGCTATATCTTTCGAAGCAATTACTCTTTGCTCAAAATTTAGTACCGTACGTCCTGTTACATAAAACCTGGCTGTAAATTTGGTTGTTGCTCGAGTACTAAAACTAAGAATTTAGCAGGACATAATGGTTTACATTTATGGTAAATACAGAGCAAAAAAATGTGTCGCCGTGGATCAGCATGTTTTTCGCTCGTAAAATAGTAAGAAAAAGGGCATTAAGTGTGGGTGCTAATTCTGATAGAAGACTTCTGTGTAATGGCCGATCTACATGTTAGTCTTATCAACGTGTTCACTAATTCACTCGTCCGAATTTGTTACTGTGCCGTAAAACAGCACAAAGCTGCTCTGCTTTCTGAGTTATATTTCATTTCAAATCTGAAGAGATATCCGTAACTTGACCAATGGCACTTGCCGAGGAAATCGATTTATGACGGTTACCATTTTAATATCTTTTTGTGGCGTACACACAAAGTTGTGTCGACAACGACATTACGAAATATTCGGAAGAGTGGATAAGTGAACCCGTTGAAAAGACTAACATGTATGCATGTCTAAAAACTTTGACATACTGGGCCGGTTTTTTGTATCCAATTTGAGTGTTTACGGTGGTACGAAAATATCTGAACATTCAATAATGTTGACCCGCTGTACCCTAGTAAGAAAAAAAACATCGTTGCAGAGCGATACACAATGTCTGTTAAGACTCCTTATGCGTAATGGTGGTTAGAATGCTAATGTTCCCATGATGATGGTGATGCGTAAGTGCAATTTTTCAAGCAGACAAACGGAAATGGTAGAATTTAGAAGCAAATCGGCTATATTTTGCCACGAACTTCAGGTGCAGCTGCCGTGAGATGAACTTTGATACAAAAATGTAAGTTTTCTATCACCGCAGTGGGGCTTGAAACATAGCGGGCATTCTGGAATAGAATATTATGGGTGCAACGAGAAAGAGAAAATACCTACGTGTTGGGTGAAATGTAGTTAATATCTACGAGTATCATTCATAAAACCAAATAGTTGAAGGGTCTATGGGAGCATCTCTGATTGAGTGGATTAGCGTTTTTAACTGATTCGCTAAAGATTTTTTGTAAGTAGGGCACCATGAGAATCTGTAAATATCTTGCATTATATAATTATCGTTTTTCCGCTGAAATTCTAATGTCGATTATTGATGCACTGATGGCATCAAGGGAACGCGGATGCTGTGCAGCGCCACTGCTCTAGAAAATATTGAACTAAGCATAGAGGTTTCACTGTTAGTTGGCAACGATTGATATTTGCTTCATAATTATACTGTAATTTCATTAACACTTTAAGGCGGCAAACGTTCTGTCATATCTTCAATTGGCAAAGGGTGTTAGGAACGAGATTGCTCCGATAATTACTCTCGTCGAATTGAAAAGGTAGGAGATAATGTGGCAACAACTAGGAAGATGTCATAGCTGCGCATTTTCTCTATTAGATCGAGCTTGCTAAACAGACGCATTTTTGATAGAGGTGGAACACCGAGAAAACACATAAATTCGTTCTAAGGCCGAGTAAACTTGCGTCCCCAACGAATAGAAAGTGTTCAGGATGTGTTGATAGATAAAAAATAAATAAAGTTTTGTAATTGCATCAGAAGTTTGATACTCTGTTGAGTGACGGATAGTTAGCTAAATTGTAACAACATTCGGATGGCAGGCATTCCAAATACTGTTGCTTGCCCTGACAAATTCATTCTAACAAGATACAATATATGTCCCGTGCATAACAAGTAAAGGGAATGATGCTCGTCTCAATGGTATCATTCCCAAATTTCAAGCATTTAAAAGAATATTTACACTGGGTTATTACCAGTTTCGAGTTGCAGTAGACCTTCTATTGGGTAAATCGTTTAGCTTGTTGGTTATTCCCACACGAAGACTGATATGTTCGGTTGACATTCATTCTAACCTTTTCTTTCCCTGGGTGAGCGTTTCAATGAAGCACGAGCGTAATCTTCGAATCTTTCACATTGCTAACACTTTGTGGAATACGTTATGATTCAAGTGCCCAATGGCTATTCTCACTCGGCCCACTAGAGGACTTTAAGCTTGTCCACTATCTTTAGGTTTCTAGTGATAAACTAAAAACAAGGCATGCAGTTATAAATTTCATGTACCCTGCTTCACTGCTCTAAATGACAGAGTACAATGAAACTAACGCTGCTTTTTCTAAATACAATCGCACTACAATATCTAGATAATCTAGGATGTATTCGCACTGCTACAGCTGATGTTATTCTTGTGTTTCATTAATCAGATAGTGGTGTTTAGAAGCATACAGAAATGCTTCTTGTAGTATAGCCGGGTTGTTGCACGTGTCGACCCAACGAGAAAAACGAATTTAGGTTTATATGCGGGCCAAGCCAATGAGAAGAACGAATTTAGGATCACGAAACAGAAGCAGGTGACGATGCACATGCGAGTGTAGGCATTCCTAAAACAGCAAACTGCCTCTCAACATTGAAAATTATGCGATAAAAAAGAAAATTCGTGATTATTTAAAATAGTTGCTAATGCTGCTTACCAAAGTTTCATAATGCAGTAAATGGGAAATAGTAGCCTAAGTTGGGTAGCCAGCTTGGATGCTGGCTTACCACTTTCTACGAAAATGGTTCAGAGTTGGCTGCAAGTCCAACTTGAATAAATAAACTTAAATATATTTTCCTGTCGATTTTCCTGGCAACTGCATAAGATCTTGGACAACGCATGTCCTAGGACACAGGAAAGCTTGTCGTAGGTAAATGATTATGACACAAAAATTAACGGACGCTGAAGAGCGAAGCAGAAAACCATGTGATGGTACCCGTATAATTTCAAACATTATTTGGGCACTATCGAGTGCTAAATATGACGACCCTTGGGCCGTAGACGGTGGTTAACCTGTTTGTAAACGCTCCTCACTAGCAAGCTGATCAATTTAAAAATTCAAACTTTTTAAAATTTTCTTCAAACGGTCTAGTTTACGAAGCTGGCTAGTCGACAGTAGTATATAGTGTAGCGAAATGGACACTTTTGAGGGTAACCTACCCTCGCGGCTCCCCTCGCGCGTGAGCTTCCGGTTTATTACGGGTAATGCACTACCGGTGTAGCGGGGGTCTTTGGGAGGGGGGGGGCGCAAACCGGAAGTGGGCGGGGCCTGGGAAACCGGGAGTAGGTGGAGCCGGAATCTACCCTCAAGAAGTGTTATCTGGTGGCTTTATACACTACTGTCGACGTCCTATTATGCGAAGCTAAACAACAGAACATCCGCTTTCTTGTGCCTTTGTTTAATTTTGAACATCAAGACGGCTATGAGTTACAAGTGCTTACCAAATTTTTCTGTTACTCTGTATAAGGAATTTAGATAGAGACGCTGCTTTTACCATTTGAAAACTATGGGAATCGTACTTGCTCCCATTTAGGATTACATGGACTAACGACGGTGAGGATGGCATCACGGTGTTCTACTGCTAATGGAAAGCGCAATAATAATATTTTAAAGAAACTGAAAGGGTGTCATTAGTGTGAAAGATGCTTATGAAATATAAGCACGAGTAATAAAACCAAATTTATCAGTAATTTAGTTTTTATCGAGATATGACCGGTCCATTGTATGTACTCTGAGTTACGTGCAATTTATAGACGAGAGAGTTGATTTCTTTATTAAAACGTAGTTAGAATATCAACGAAGGATCCCCTTAGCCCTGAATGTGTGCCCTTTCGATTTAATGTGTTTCGACAAGTTGATAGCTAATGATGTCGTGATTGTACTGTAGCTATAAAACTGATAAAAATAAAAAAGAAAAACGGTAATCGGGATATGATGCAACAAGAATGAGCTGCGACGCAAATCTAAATCAGAGAAATAGGAAGATTTCAGTGCACTGTAAATGTGAATGGAGGGCCTATACCTTAAATTCCCCGATTTAACAAGCTAAGCACTTTGAACACCACTCATCTTACACGGCGATAGCCAAGATACCGACGCTACGACGTTTCGTAGATACCAATTGCTAAAAACCATTAATTTGCGAACAGATTAGCAAGAATGACTACAATTCATATTACCTATAATTGCAATAATTGAGTAATTTATAGTTCTTCTTTGCTTTACGAGATAGTGCTATGTAACTGATCCCGAAATGGCAGTTTTTTCAACCATAAAGGTCGAGGCAACTGATCAAATATTAATAAATTATTTCGCTTGTGGTGAATATCAGACGATAAAATGACGAATACTCTTATGTGTATAACTTTCAGTAGTGTTTTTTGGTAGCACACCTTGACGAGATTACTAAAATAATAAACTTGGTAGAAAAAAGTAAATTTCAACGCAGTGCATTTTTGCTACTTCTATAGGTACCTGTAAAAGATGATACCTTGGTGTGTAGAAGGCGTGTAGTTTCAAGTTCATTGTGCAATTGTTTGCTATACGTGTCATTTTCACCCTAAGGCCGAAGATATTTTGAGTCGTCCAGTTAAATTCAAAATAATTATGACTTGGTTTAGCAAGACATAGCTTCAAAAGTTTAACATATGGAAGCTGCGATTTTTTTTTAGATGAGCACTTAGAGCTGTGGGATGAGAAAGCGATACCTAAGATAAACCTGAAGCTGTTATAGCAGATTCCAGATGGGGGTAAATTAAAATGTTGTGGCAGTCGATGTCACCAAAGCTGTGCTAAACACAGGGACTCAATTACACACAGATGGCAGTTGTTAATATCAGAATGTGAAAATCAAATGTCAGTAGCTAATGGTAATACTTTGGGCAGCTGAAACGTAAGAAAATATTTGTGTTGAAAAATTTTGCAAGACATATATCCAGTGGACGAAAATAACGACCAGCCGATCTCGAAATCTTGAAATGGATGGGTGGGAGAGATGAGTAATTTTTAGTAATTACTGGGAATATTATGGAGAACAGGAAACAGACGAATGGTAGTAGAAGGAGTAATATTTCGTAGCGCTGGGAGCAGCGATCATGCCAGTCTAGCGCTGTACAGATAGACGCATGTTCCATCGACCGCTATACGAGACTTGACAGGTCCCAGTCTCGCAGTTGTATGATGTTAGTGTGTATAGTAACAGAAAGCAGCCGGTACACTGACGCTGCTTACATAGACCTCCTCCCATTGCGACACGTAGCGGACCAGTCTGGACAACCTCAACAGCCGCACCAGGGACAGCAACTTCGCCAGGCGGAAGATGCGGAGCGCCCTCCCAGCGTGCAGAATCTGGAAACTCTCGTTCACGTCCTGCAAATAAGAGCAGTGGAATTAACTTGGCACGTAAAAAGGAGGATTTTTTAAGCGCTTTTGAGCAGCCACTTTTGAGTGCAATCAGGATTCAGATCATCCGCGAGAAAACTCAGCCACTCTACGCCTATGAGACCGTTTAGTCAGTCAGATTTCAAACGGTGCTATTCACCCAAAATTGATATTGACCTTGGATATCAAAAAGTCAGAGTGAACCCGATTGCTATATTACGAGAAGTTCAGATAGTGTTAACTTTACCTTACTCTGTCTATGCCGTTTGATACAAGGGTTAGTCTCCTATTGTATTCGTATAAAAGAAGTGCCTTTGTACAAACCTAGCACAGCTTAAGTAAGATATGGTTAGAGCTGATTGAGGTTCCAGACTCTGGAAATTTGAAGGCGTATTCGCAGTATCACTTTGAACCTATAAAGACCAAAAAAGAAAGTATTTTTGTCGTATACCGGGGCCGCGCTATGGATCCGCAAGCACAACTTGGTGCAAAAATGCCAAGGTCGCACGTAGTCTTCATACAAATATAAAGTTGCGAGCTCAGCTACGGTAGCATGAACGACGTGGGAGCCGCACATCAATGAAACAAGTTGTGCGTGTGATTGAATGGTGCAGCCTCGGCATTAGGACGAGCATTGTTTGAAACGTCGGGTGTCAGGTACGCTGGACCTTGTTGGGTTAATGGAATTCAAATGAGAGAACTGAACTCGCCTTTATCACAAAATTTGGTGATATATGTATTTCGCAGGGAGAGGCACTTCCTTAAGGTACAGTATTGAAAACAGTGGGCCAGAACACGAGATCACCTCGAAAGGCTCCGCCTGATCTCGACTCTGACAAAAGATCTGATGGACTTCAGATGAGTAAAATATTTCCGGCAAAAAAAGTGCTTAAAATCTAGTAGTATTCAAACAGTGAGATCTTAATAATACTACCTGTAGAACAATCCCATGGGAAACTCAACCCCCCCCAGAAAAAATCGGGGTCGTTGGAGAAACTAAAACGGTAATTCCGTTTCTTCGCGTCGCTGCGGCGGTCTCATTTAGGCCCAGAGTGACCAATTAGGCACCTTTCAATAGTGCTATTTCTAAAAAAAAAAAAAAAAAATCCCTGGAAAGTTACAGAGATATTGATGCTGACGGTGGATGCTACGTCAAGAAAACGACTGAATATATGAATAATTAATGAGATATAATAATAATAATGTAATAATTTTATGTTCCATTACTGTAGAATTAATCGATAGCATCAACTCTTACTTCTCAAAAGGATCATTTGGTAATCTCTCTTACTACTGCTATTCACACAGAACTGTAAAAACTTTATATTAATCCAACAAAAATCAGCGTCCTTCCTAATTGGCGTTTCAAATAGTACTATTCTTGCGAGAAATCTACATTTTAGCTGGTCCTTATAGGGTTAAACCCAATTGAGACCATTGTGCATCAAACAACGGTAATCTTAAGCCAAAGACGAGTCTTGTTTGGTCCTTACATAGGGGATAGGGGGATATGGTAGTGAATACACTAACTTCCCTGTGACAGATAGTCTCTTTAGGTATGTGAAACCAGGAGATTTGATATATTTTCGATTTGTCCAATGCGAGTGAGAAGGTTTGATCACAGTTTTACGTTTAAACTGCACGACATAACCTTACCCTCCTTGTAGATATAATATTATCAATTTTGTATCATCTTTATATGATACAGCCATGCAGTAAGGGGCTAAATTGTTCGGAACTTTAATCCTGAGCGTTCGATCAACAACTTTGGATAAAGTTTTAGATGTTAGTGGCAAACCGATAGCGAGGGTGACAGCCAAAAGCACAATTCTGCTAAAAAAGCGCCAAACTCGATCAAACGTGGTTAGTGGAACGCTCATGATCGACGTTCCGAATGAGTTAAACCTAAACAAATTCAGATTATCTCTCCTACAGTTAGTGAATAAATGCACCTTTACAGTTTGATATCAATGTGTTGGAAGTCAGATTGGAAGCTCAATATCTTGAACGTCAGCGGTGAGGGAATGGGATTTAAATTTCGGAACTTCTACGGTGATGGAGATCAGCCAAAGTTTAAGAGTTACCTTATGTATAATTGTTCTTAGAGATCAAGCAGTGGACGTGATGTGTCCCAGGAGTAAAGAATATTCTGACCTCATCAGGATTCATGAGAAAAACGAATAAGTGACTAGTATAAACAGTAGATATTACACTGAGTAAACAATTGGAATTACAAGAAATAACCTGACGTACTGCGATAAAGGAGGAAATGCTGAAAAAACAAGGCATTTCAAGAACGAGCACCAGGCTCAGTCATGATTATTTCCTGCCGTCAAAAATAAAAAGTAATGATACAATGAACATCCAGTTATTTCAAGAACAATTTGATTACAAATTACAGTTCCACTCGCTGGCATGTATGATAGGGAGCGAAATCTCTTAACTACAATAGTTGTAGTACCAATGAAAAATCTTCCGACAGTGATGTCATTTTGAAAGATATTTCGAATTTTTTTCTCACATCTAATATAAAAGTACGCCAATTTCTGAATTTCTTCTCTTCAAGCAGCATAAACAGATTATATCGTACATAACTTTAATTTTTAAGATTCATCTAGCCAGAAAAAGATATTTCGCAACTTCATAATCGCTTTAACATACTTTTATCAAAGAAACACGAACAAGCAAATACAAATTCGCTTAAATATGCTAGAAAAAGTGGCCGCTTTACAAGCTGTAACCTTAGTTGCGCATTAAGCAATTTTTCGAGCACACCACTAGTCTATCTAGGCGCCTACTTTGACCACCCTAAGACCCCCCACTCGCTTGGGATGGGATGACAGCATACCAATGCAAAAAAAAAAAATAAGTAATAATAATAAAAATACATCAATTCAAAAATCAACTATGACTCTCACGCGTTTTGAACAAAATTAGAGATCGAATTTTAATAGATGCAACGCAAAATGAAAGGAAATGCTCAAAAATTTAACCTGAAGTTCAACAGTTACAAGGAAAATTGCAAGATTACAGGAATATTCCAAAAAGAGATAACCGAACTGAGCAACAAAATTGCAGCATATAACTGGACCTGAAGCGCCTGATTATTTGTAACATCAAACGCATTAAAACAATCAAGAAGCCTTTATCACTCAAATCTGTTTCAATTCAGAGTTGGGCATTATCAACAACAGCGTGAAGTAGGGGGATTAATCATACAGATTACAGAGCAATTTCTAGGATTGAAATTGTACAAGTTCTACTGATCCTATTACACTCCATGGAATTTATGATACCGGAAAGATGGTGGAGGATGAACATCAAGCAACTTACAAGTATGTAGTACGGTAAATATTCCAAGTCCCGGTTTCTGAACAGGTAAAAATCGTGAAAAAATTCTACTGTAGCAGCATGAAAACTATTCGTGCATCCTGTTCTTAGCAATAAAAAGTTGTGCAAGAACTACACACACACACACAATCAGAAATTAACTAGCAGACAGTGGTCAGATGATGTCGTGTGTCATCATGAGCCATGAACATAATGGATGCAGAACAGTTTGTAACCAAGAATTAAGCAGCACACAATAATAAGGAGACTAATATTTCCATACACATATACTTGCTAGTATTAGCCGTTAATATTACCGTTTTTAATACCGTAATAAAAAAAAAGCACAGGCGAGAAATGCCATAGAAACGTGGTGTAATCTATATTATAATTCTGCTTGTCCCTCTGTTAGTTAGTTCCTTAGTTGGTTTGACCTTGACGCTTTCATCTCTATTAGGTAAGGAAAATTAGGGTATCTTTGAGGTAACCTTGATACCTGGGAAGGGATCAATGCGAGAAGGAGTCAAGTTCAAAATAAGCTGCTACTGCTCGCAGGTGTTGGGTAGAAGATTCACTGCCTAACTGACGACATATTTTACCCTTCGTAGGCATGGCACAGGTTCAACGACACCATAACTGTGGAAAACCGCTTTTATTCTATAGAATTCACAGGCTCTTCTAGTATTAGATAGAGAAAATTAGGATGACGCGGGTCTGAGATATCACTGAAGAATATTGCTTTCGTTCTGTGAAATTTCCACAGGTTACAGCTACTAATTATATAATAACTGTTCTAAGTTGACCTACGCAAGAAGTTGCGCATTGCAAAAAAGGTATAAAAGGCAGACGAACCTGGCTTTGTTACAACAGGTCACCGCTTTATCAGCATATAAGTGATAAGTTATCGAGAAACAGTAACTCAAAGATCTCAGTCAGCTTCTATCATGGAAAAAAACATAACGAAGACAGTCCCAAAACGAAGATTAACTTGACATTGATTTTAAGCCTAATTTTTCAGAAAAACTTTTGTTGCTCAGAAATATCTTCACAGTATATATATAGCACAAGAGTGGTGTTTGTTAACAGTCAAAATTTCAGAAAAAAAAAAAAAAAATATTTTGGTGACTGTACCTGCAGTCAGCAGATCAGTGTATATTGCGATGAGCGCCAAGAAGGCATTTCATGTATTAAAATATCACCTCATAGATATAATAGTAGTCTTCGTTGTACGAAAAGTGAATTGAATCTGACATATTATTATGAGATTCAAGTAGGCTACAGCAACTACGAAGAGTTAGATCAATAAGAAGGTATAATAATGCATCGCAATAACTGAAAGACTGAAAGACTAAGCACAGACACAGCTGTCAAGCGCAACGTTTCCAAGCATTTGGAATAAAGAATCATGATAGGATATAAGAAAATTATCAACAATGAAGATAACAATGAAGCAAACAACCTGAAACCTGAACTGAATAACTGGCAAATGAAGAGTGTTATGAGAGCTAGAGGCATGATAATGTTATCACATGTAAGCAAAATTTATCAGTAAACAATAATATAGCATCATATTAGTGTTAAATTTGCGCTGTCTGGCATAAAATACGATATTTCAGGAAAGTAGATCGAAAGTTTACTTGGAAAAAGCAGCATGAAGGAAAATACTAGGCGTAGTCAGTCAGTACCAGCCACATTATTATTATTATTAAATTATTAGTTAAAAACAACACAGTTTCCGCCAAGGGGCGATCCGCACAGTGAGGTAAGCCGGCCAGGAGGCTCGACTACGAATATCCTATCTTGACATAGGCTCTCCTCTGCCACATAGCATATGTTGGCTCAGTGCGCTACTACTGGCAAGAAAAAGGCGCAAAGAATAGAAAAAGACACTCGAGTGGACGGCCTTTCTTGTGGCTTTCCACACGAGAGAGACGAGAGGTGTCTCGCGTACTAGGTCGGTTATCTTGATCGACAGCCTACCTCACGGAACAGAAAGGGAAAAATAGAGAACCTACCTAACTTTACAAAACTAAACTCGTCAGCAGGAACTGCTGCCAGCTGCAACATCCCCTGCGGAGAAAGCACTTGGGGCCCTTGGGTTCGCGAGGCCCAAACATATTTTGGCAGGGATAGGGCCCGTCAGCATATACCTCAGAAGGCAGTGCCAGTTCCAGCTATATTACTCTGAATAAATCATCAAGAGATGACTTTGGATTGGGTGGAATCGTCTAATAACAACCGCGGTTGAAAAAAAAAAAACTCAGTCTGAAAAGGTATCTTTAGTTAAACTACAAACGTTCTATATAACGCTTGGTTGTAATAATCGAGAGCTCTGCTTTGTCGAGACGTGGCTGTGAGGCGCACGGGTTTCAAAATTGGGCTAGAACGTTTAAAAATAGCTTAGCTTTGCCAGACTCTAAGTATAAAGGCTTCACAACTGCGATGAGCTATGTGATATAGCGAATATACTTCCCAATAAACATAGTTACGGAGGTCTATGTTGTTGAACGGCGTGTTGTTTGTAAAAATGGCCACACTTCCTTAACATAGACAACCTGCCGTGGTCGTAATTCTGTCACCTGCGTTGATGCGCAGCAGTCATACACCCATGTGTTTACGGATTTCCATAGCCAAGCTTGTTCCGAGCCTCCGTGCAATAGTTAATTCAAAATCATCGCTGAGGCACTCTGGGTTTAAAATGCCCAACCCATTGTAGCGTGTTAGATTGCTAACCTTTACGGTGAACAATATTTTATTGGTTAGGTACAATACAATTCAGGAGGTGAAATACCATTGTGCATCGTGCCAGGCTGGTGGCACCATCCAATACCGAAGATATTAGCCTTGCAGTAGACTAATATCTAGAAACGGGTAGTATTGTTAAGTTGCACTTCTGATATAATTGGGTGACTGTGAACAAAGTTATAAAGTAACGATATCGTCACATGAGAGGGTAAAATGCTAACACCATCTGACATAAAGAACAACTTGAATAGCGTTATTCGTAACCAGTTTATTTACATTTTTTTAACAGAGCTGTAATAACGCTGCGTATTGAATCAACAATAAATTTCGAGCTGTACAGAAGCAATACTAGTACCATGCATAACAGTAATCATTTCGAAATAATAAAGGGGTTGGTTAAGTAGCATTTTCCAAGCATAGAAGAGAAGTACAGATAGAATTGGCAGGCTGTCACGAGGCGCATATGACACTCATGCATGCAACACTTGCATCGGTCCTGTCTCTCCATGTTCTGTCTCAACACTCATCGAGAGTAAGGACGACAATGCAAAAATATGAGCCTAGTGGAAGGATAAATGGCGGGAGTTCAAATCGATAGTTGGATTTGTGAGCAGATAGAGCATATTATTACATGTTTACATGTGCAATAACTGGTGTGACGACAAGAGTATAGATATGATGCAGGACGATTCAAAACAAAAATTGTAACAAAAACTAGCTGTACTGCTGCAACAATCAATACAGCACAATTAGTACTCAACTTCAAACGAAAACTGTCAAAGTTACACGCGTCACAGATATTTGCAGGAATTCAAAAAGTTAGAGAAGAATTTGCTGAACTGAAGCGCTGCTCTAAACATTATATAAATAAATATAGCATCAGATGTAAATATTAAAATATTATAACTGTGGAAAATTAGATGGGTGTTGAGAAGTATATCAATAGTTAGTTCAACGTACACGGGCGATTGATCGTAAAATTAGCTATATGCAACCAGCTGGTGGTGCTACAGCGTCCATTAGTTCTTCAATGGCCAAAAGTTATTTTACAAGGTAGTGGGGTAGGGGGAAGTAAGGATATTACCAGTCTATACAGGATCAGAACGAAAGAGAGAACGAAAGAGAGAAAGGCGGAGATAGGCATGCGTAAAACTCAGGATACTTATCATGCTTGCTACAAAGAGTAGGGAAAAGGTTACCTCATGTTTCCGATACTGCAGGAAAAGGAAGAGACAATAATGGTGGTAAATTCAGGGAAAATTTTGTCTTTACCCACTCAGAATTCACTTACACCTCAGTAAGCGAAATAAAGGCGAGCTGTGCTGTCGGTGGAGATAGACACGCGGGATTATATGCAGGATGTACCGATGATGATGTTCTTTTCACCCTATATAGCTACTCGCTAACATGCTAGGTATTAAATTTATGTTTTTATGTCTACTTGATTACCTCTACGTCCTTGGAGGGAACAACGATAGGGTGATGTAGGGAAGTCGACGACTATACCGCAAATAGTGGCATCACGTCCGGAAAGGAGAGGTAGAATACTGTAAAGACTGTCAGTAGATGTAGGAAATGACACAAGAAGCAAAGGTGTAAAAAGAAATTGTAGCTGAGGCTAAGGTAACCTGTGGAACCCCTTGGAAGCTTGTCTCACCACAACCTAACTGGGGGCATCGCGATTGCAAGTTGCAACACACTTCCCTCAAAGTTATTCAATCGGTGAGCCCCAATTTCTTTTCTACCTCGAATGAAGATGTTAAGCGGTTGTGAACTACGACAAATATATTCAGCTATATACAGTTTATTGCTATGGACTTCACGAAGGACTATTAGAGAAAGTGACACATCAAATGAGAACAAATGGGGACGACTGACAGAAGCTGAACATGACATACGAGTGAAGACTATGTATTAAACAAAACTATTTCCACGCCACATGGAAGCAGCAAAATTTCGCTTTAGAGACTTGTTTTCCACAAAAAGCGATGAAACGACTGCGCTGAGCTTTTATTTGCCCGACGAATGACTACTAAGCAAACGAACAGTTTTGATATTCACGAGTACAATAATGTGATGGTTTCTCGAACATAACTCGCTGTTTGTCACTAAACACATACTAAAAGCTTGATTTACGCCCAATATGTATAATCTCTAAACGATTAAAAGCGGTCTACTCAGATTTGCTATTTTTTTGCGCTGTCAAAGCAGAAGAGGTAATATACAACCTTACCTAGTAAATTTGAGACATAAGTCATAGTTTAGTTAGATTATAGTGTTTTGTACAGTAACTTGAGAACAATCTCTTGTAAGTATTTATTATGAAACTTTGGTGATGTGCCATCTGTCTTATCCAGGGCCTTCAGTGCTGACATTGGCAGATACGAATATAAGAGATTGAATATATTCATTCAAATTTTGTATAGAAAATACGTCAAAAAATGCATATTAAGTGTTACATACTATGATGATTGTGAAATAAAATATTACTGGCAAAGCCGTGTTATATCAAAGAACAAGCAAATTGTCGAGAAAGCAGTCAATCTGGTGCCATTGTGATAAACGTTAAAATTTTCGAGTATGAACAACTGTATGTACACTAGCGATTGAGTAGTTATGTATAGTTTCCAACTCACGTAAATATTTATTTTCTTTCTATTTAATTATTAAGACAAATAATGTCTGATGTTGCTATCAAGGGTTAAGATAAAGGTTAGGTTAAGGCTTGAGTAAAAACTGTAAAACGTGGTTGATATCGAAGTAGTTAAACTTATTACTTGAGATAGGTCACTAATTTATTAGGAACTTTCATAGTAAAGAGATAGTATCGAAAACTTTTGAAATGTATATATAGTTTTTGTGGGCACCTTCGCATCAAAATCACAAGGTTCCCCTTTAAAAATGTAAAATCAAGCTGAAAACTATTCAGCGGCAGAATCTGTGCACATGGTATGACTTTGTTTTAATCCTGAAATCTTTTGATTAGCAGCTTAATGAACAAAGGCGGGTAACACGATATCTGGAATCAGCCGAATTCACAGTTATATATAGTGATACCTCACCTGTCATCGACATGACGAGTTGTTGTAATGTTTCATACTGCCTTTTTTATACAGATCTTAAATGGAATTGAATTAACGAGTCATGACGATGATACTTATCTTGTAAAGAAGTGAAAGTAGTAAGTGAAATTGCTATTTCCTGCTGAAATCAGTACGGATCCAGACAGCAGGAATTGTGACGTTGATTGGAATAAAAAACAGAGAAAATAGTGAGTGAAATTCGCGCATTTAGGCGAATGACGATGGAGAAGGATAAGGAATGGATACTCACGTACAGGAAACACTGATTGAATGCAGGAGGGACCGAGGCAATGAGAAATGGGAGGAATGAAGCAATAGTAAAGAAACTCGACAATGTAACACTCAGAAACTAATAAACGAATCCTACGCGACCACACTTGCAGTTCAGAGAGAAAGAGAAAGATAGAGTAAAATTTCGATAAAGATACTGACACCAAATAGTATGTTTGCAATCAATACATCTACGACACTAGAAAAAAACATCGACAGTCTGATTTATGACCATACACACTGATTACGCACACGAACCAACACTACAACATACATATAAAAAGTCGATGAAGGCAAACTGTGGTCAAAGCAAAATTCCAATTTTACATTTTTCTATTGATATTTTGTGGCCAACTGATCTGTTTGGGTTATATTCGAGTAAAATAAATACCAGCCCTAAAATTTTAGTGGTATACATATATATTATGAATTTCGTCAATGAACTGATATTCAAGAATGGCCCTGCTAGTAAACTTGAGAATTCAGAATAAAAAAGAAAAAGTCATTTTTACATTTGATGCAGTTAAGAAACACCAACAGGACGTTTCTAACGGAAGTATTTGTAATAATGCTAGAATATAAGAACTTCATCCTAAGAGATTTAGCGTATAGGCAGAAAGACTTATTGTTATCAGCAGAGAAGACGAATAAATTAAGAGCCAATAATTTCACTGATTTAAAGCTTAAAGTAATTATAGTTGATGGCTTTAATCCGTAGTGGTGCAATGTGAAGCCAGGGGATAAATCTTTATCTTCAATTGATTTACGAGTCTCCTTTAATGCTGGCTGCGACACACACAGAAGCGTCATGAATGTTATTTTCGATCACTAGATTGCCCATAGGGCAGTAATATTTTGATACTTATTTAGCTCCTGTAGAGAAACCAGCCGAAAGGGTAATATTATCTACGACATGAGCAGATTAATATCGAAAGTATATCAAATTCTCTAAATGAAAATGACAACTTCATATAACATATAAGACCCTATCTGTAAGTTGCCAACTATAATCAGCATGAATTGGCCACAGTTTGCTCATGACTCTGAAGATTCCACGTCATCCAAGCACAGCGGCACCTCTCGAAAAAAAAAAAAAATTAAAAGACGTAGAGTTAAATTTTTATTTAGTGCTCAAGAAGATACTAAACTGAAAAATTTATAATACGGCTAGAAAAGATCATTTACTGCTACTGTTGGTCTCGCAATGCACTGCTTATAAAAAATTATTCAATTACTTTTGTACGGTTTATTGACTCATACTACTGGAAGCCGATGTGCTTGTGATACATCTTAACGTTACAACACACTGTCCAGATTAAACTACGGATGTACTAATCAAGCTCTTACCTTGTTAATCACGAGGAAAATGTAGTCTAAAGGAACTGAGGAGATGAGGTCCAGAAAAAACCAAGTCTTGAGATAATGCCGGGCGATAAGTTTAGGATCCAATATAACTTGCTCGGAATTATCTTGCTGCATTATACCTGAGGACAAATATGGCATTTAGTGCAGGTGCAATGTATGGTCATTGCTCTCAAAACTATGACACAAGGCTATAGCCAACCAGATAGCCTCTCCTTTTCATCAGTTACATTATTTTTACAAGAACTTTCATCAGCACCAGCATGCTTACATGTAGAGCGCGCACTAACACTCAGGATGCTGTCCTGAACTTGCCTAAAGCTCTATCGACCTGAATGTGGATTGAAAACATTTTACTCTTCTCTTATTGCTCGACCTGTCCAAAGCATTTAGAAAACTTGCGTGAATATTTACCCAAAATGGATTGCTAGCTAACTTCAGAACAGGTCACATGTCATGTTCAGTTACCCTCAGTCACCTTATGTTGTAAGCAGTTTTGTGTTTCGCAAGCATCAGTTTTAAATACAGTTTTGTTCTCAATACGCAGCACAATGTTGCTCTCCATGTATGCCAATGATGTCCAAGTCGCAATTCTGGTTATACCAGCTATGCAGAAACAAGAAAGCGTTTAAGCGCACGATCGCCTGACGCAGCTTAAAATATGGTACGATAAGAATGGCCTTAAACTTAAAGCAAATAAAACCCAGTGCATCCTATTTGGTACTTTCCAACTACAAATATAAGCTACTGCGTCCAGTCTCTATTACCTGTAATGACTCCATTGTCAAGCCTCTCTACCTTGTAAAAACTCATGGAGTACGGATTGATAAACATCTAACGTATAACTTCACATTTGTTCCGCATCATGCAAAACTGTGAACCGTATGTTAAAAAGGAACATCTGTTAGATCAAAACTGCCTCCTGCTTGTACAATCGTATATTGTTTTTCTTTGCAGCGACAACGGTTCGATCTGCGGGAAAGCTTCCAAATCTTTTATCTCAGATGTACAAAATTTTCCCAATCCCAAAACTCTGCAGCAAAATCTTTCTTACCGGAAAATTTACAAGTGCTACCATGATAGCTCCTGGCTAAAAAAAGCTTTACTGGCCACAAATTGAAAAGAAGTTGAATGTAGATGATGCCCAGTACGTTTTTCGTTCATTACATGGTTGCTTTTGGTAATGTCGAGGTTAAGCTGTTTACTCTTAACAGCGAAATCAGGGGACGATCTCATTGGTGAGACAATGTCCAACGGTCCACTGCTGGCGTTAAAATCTGCTTAAAAAGCACGGTCTATTTCTGGAGCTCATCTCAGGAATAATTTTCCAATTCCAATACAAGCTGTGACTGTGTCACATATGGAAAAGTCACCATATCTTTACCAAAAAATTAATTGTTAGTAAAATTCAGCTGGTCTTTATGCTCTCAAACAGAGCATTCTACTTTCACCCTTATGCTCTGAAAGTCTTGAAACGGATAGCATTCAAATCAAATAGTATATAGCTATAATATAAGTTTAAATCGAAGCGCACACTATATTCAAAATTTGAAGAATTTTACATCCATGAAAAAAAAACTCTGCTAAAATTTAACCAGCGTCATTCTTTACAAAAATCTTATTACTTGAAGCATCCCCATAAGAGTAGTAGGACATTGGCTACAGGTGTAACTAGAAAGAACTCGGAGATCGCATACCTCCGCCAAGCACGGCAACGGAAAATTTAAATTTGTTCCGAAACCATGATTTTCTTCGTAGCAACACCAAAATCTAATACTTTGTGCCTTTCAATAGTATTAACAATTCCTGTAATTTTCATGAAGATCCATGTATAACTTTTTGAGTTATGCTGCTAACAAACATTACGACAAACATAAGTCAAACATACAACAGACCAACCGATCATCACAAAAAATTCAATCATATATATCTTTTAACATTAGTAACAACTCCTGTGAATTTAATCAAGTTCCATCCATAACTTTTGAGTCATTGTGCTAACAAACATAAAATCAAGTATAGCGACGAACAAACGAACGAACAAACTGATCATTCCAGGAATTTGGTCATTTACTTTTCGTTCTTCGTATAATACCTAACAACACATTTAAATTTCATGAAAATCCATCCATTACTTTTCGAGTTATGGCCTTAAGAAAAATAGGCAGACAGACAAAGATACAGACAGATGAACGGATTTTCACCAAAAGTTAATCATCTGTTACTGTTAACATGCCTAAAAATCCCTGTAACTTTCGTAAAGATCCGTCCATCATAACTTTTTGAGTAATCTTGGTGAAAGACAAATAGACAGAAAACAGAATAACAAACAGACAGATAGACAAACACGACAAAAACATAACCTCCTTGGCGGAGGTAATTAAAGCTACATGCCAGTCGTCAATTCTTTCCTCATGTTGATATTGAAGCCGATTACCACAAGGTGCTGTGCCTTTAGACGTCGAGTCCAGCTTCCAGATAAAATATCTAATGAGTTTGATTGTTTTCTGACAGATTTAACTTTGCTTGCCCCATGTTCTATTTGAGGAAAAAAAAGCTATATTTAAACTAAAAACAACGCCACAGGGCATTCTGATATAGATTTGGTCTATTTTATGTTATTTATTAAGAGGACACAGTAATTCAACGTAATCGAGTAACATAAGTATATCTGTACAATAGGTTGCTTATTTGTTTGTTTTGCTTTCCCATGTACAGTATAACGAAGTGCACTTTTCATCAACATCCGCTGAAGGAAGCTGGTAAAAACGGGAATACGACTGAGACAGTGACATAAAAGTGGTCTGAACATACATTAAAAACTAGCTGAGAGTGTTGGAGTTCCATACATGTTAATGGTCTATTGAAAGTCTCTCATTAAAATAACAAAATCAAAATACATATGACGTTTGGATTTACGGAAAGTTATACAAAACGTTCCTTGAAACAATGGAACTGGAAAATTTCCCTCATATATCAAAGGGAGGTATAAATTTATGATAATTGGACTACAAAAGACATTTTCTACCCTGAGAGAAACATAGAGTGGCGAGCGAGCCTTTCTAAAATTTGCTAGAAAAACTATCGAATGGGAACGAAACCTTTCTGGACAGCCAGAGCCGGTATATATTTTATGTTAGTGTATACGACGCGATGAGTCAACGAGTCTCGCAATGCTACGCCAAGCTTTTAAATAGTCACTATTGGTATCAACATCATAATTAACCCCATTACATTGGGAAGATGAGCTGGCCTCAGAGGCTCATAGCAACGTTTTTTTTTACTGTAATTCGTTTATTATTATTATTAACTCCGCCAAGGAGGTTATGTTTTCGTCGGATTTGTCTGTATGCATGTTTATTTGTCTGTCTGTCTTTCTGCCCGTCACCAAGATAACTCAAAAAGTTATGGAGGGATACTAACGCAATTTACAGGGATTGTTAGGTATGTTGGGAGGAACAGATGATTAACTTTTGGTGAAATCCGTCCATACGTTTGTTTGTTTGTCTGCCTCACTTTTCTCAATGCCACAACTCAAAAAGTTATGCATGGATTTTTATGAAATTTATACGAGTTGTTAGGTATATCACGAAGCGTCAATGACCAAATTTTTGTGATGATCTGTTAGTTTGTTCATGTGTTTGTCGTTGTGTTTGGCTTTATGTTTGTTAGCGCAATACTCGAAAAGTTTTGAATGGACCTTTATGAAACTTACAGGAGTTGTTAGTAATGTTAAAAGACATAAATGCTGGAATTTTGGTGCAGACCGGTTGATTCGTTTGTATGTTTGACTTATGTTTGTTATAATGTTTGTCAGCAGCGTAACTCAAAAGGTGTTGAATGGATCTCTATGAAATTTACAGGAGTTGTTAGTAATGTTTTTAGACATAAATGAATAAATTTTGGTGCAGATCGGTTGGTTCGTTTGTATGTTTGACCTGTGTTTGTCATAGTGTTTTTTAGCAGCATAACTCAGAAAGTTATGAACGGATCTTCAAAAAAATTGTAGAAACTGTCAATGTTATCAAAAGGCACAAATGATTAAATTTTGGAGTTGATACAACGAAAATCATGGTTTCAGAGCCAAGTTGAATTTTTTGTCACCGTTGCTTTACTTGGCGGAGGTATGCGCTCTCAGAGTGCTCTAGTTTATACTATGCTGATACGCGATAAGGTTTATGGTTTAATCAACTGAAACAACATTGTTGAATAGGTTTTATCGTCCTGAGCGGATTACGTTATAGGCATTATACTCGACGACACTAGCTGCAGAGTATAACTGTTGGCAAAGCTGACACAAACTCAAGGCGAATCGGAGGTTCCCATATAACATAGGATGATAGGAATGCCATAGTTGCAAACAGCCTTCGTGGACGACACTGTGTA
Source organism: Parhyale hawaiensis (assembly GCA_001587735.2). NCBI lineage: Eukaryota > Metazoa > Arthropoda > Malacostraca > Amphipoda > Hyalidae > Parhyale > Parhyale hawaiensis. The sequence goes on from LQNS02278125.1 coordinate 31,280,505, forward strand.
ATATCCATCTATCGATACGATAAGGATAGATGTAGTTGCTGAGCAGGCACTTTGGGACAGATTTGGTCGAGTATCGAACCTGTATTGTATTTCAGGGCATACGCAAAATCAAGAGTGCGCAGAATTTCGAAACATTTATCTTACAATAGCCAAGGATCCAATTGTTGTTACAATATTGCGACGAAGCTAGCTCATCAAACTTTTCCTTGTAGACGTCTTTATGGCTCTAACAGTGGAAAATAAAGAAACTTATGTCGACTTCGGATGACGGTTTACTCCACATCAAGGACCTGCAGCTATTAATGCTGAAGTTTATAGTGGAGAAGTCGCAGCAAAATTCAAAAGACAAACGATGACAAATCAAATTTATGACATAATTCTGGGCGTGAAGGGTTAGGGTGGTAGCGCTGCAGCGGAGTAGCAGCAATTTTGTGTTTAACGGCGAAAAACCCAGAGGGTTAGCATGAAAGGAGCACCTCAAAATATCCGTTTGATAAAAGGGGAGAGGGAGAATATTGCACGCCACAATTTCCATAAAGTTGCGACAGTTCCGTTTAGGGGACGCCAAACGTCTGGCTGAAGTTATCGGACCGCTGCTGGTAGGTCGACAATGGCATAACTCCAAAGCAAACTTCACGGAATGCAGCAACATAGCATTCGACTGGTGGTCGATCAGGTAGGGTATTGTTGTTGCTCAGTTTTCGAGGTTCTGAGTAGAACCTTGTCGTAAGTAATCATTCGAAGTGGAAAGCTACAGTAGTAGCTTGATATGACGGGGTCTACTATACGATTGAAAGCTAATACTGTCATTGTTACGGGCACATTAATCGTTTAAGCATATATTCACTGACTTCTTAGTGATCCAAAAAGAAGCTGATGCAGTAAACATGAAGCATGTCAGTCAAGTAAAACGGGGAGCCTTCGTGCGGGAGCGGTAAACGAAAAAAGAAAAACGAATTGTGGCGAAAGCAATGGTCGAAGGAGTTTGAACAACGCAAAAAGCAAAGAGGATACGAAGCGAAAGATGCCACAAAAACCTAGGGATAAAGTAAGGGGTTGCCATTTGGCTCAACTTCCTTATATAACCGAAACTTAACGATAAAGTAAGGGGTTGCCATTTGGCTCGACTTTCGTATGTAAGAGGATGAATGAACCTAGCTATTCTCGCCTAATGGTCTATGTCACATTGCGTACAGCTTAAGGCTAATCTGCTGCGTGTGTTTCTGCAGTCCCATTTTTCACGTTTTTCAAGGTCGAATCTCATTATATTAATTCGCAAAGCATTGATTGCTTACGGCACCCACGGTAGCAGTGCGCTAACGTTCCGAGCTCACGCGCCTCGTATCGCAGGTTCGAAGCCAACCCAGGTATGCGAGCTCTTTGCTGATCTAGGTGTGCTGACTCGGCAGGGTAGGCGTGCAGAGCGGCCGTGGGGGTACTTACCTTCGTCAAATGCACAATATTATCTGATGGTGAATAAGAAGTTTCAGGCCATTCATGTTAAACAAACATGCTATTTGCACCCCCTAGTACACGATGGGCGGACAAAAATGACTATTTTTTATCAGTAAAGCAAGTGATAAGTTGTTCCGCTAAAATAAATATTCTTTCTTTATTGAAACTTCTCATAGACTAGAAACAAAGAACTAACAGTTAACCCGTAGCTTGGTGGCCCATGAAATTGTTAACCTATGATACGTATTGTCCATCTTTGGACGTTATAAATGGTACAATTTGCAAGAAATCAAGTTACTGTATGTAATATGCATTAATGGGCTAAGGGTCAGCCTCGGAGACGCCTCCAACAAGGAATCTGTATTTAACGAAAACTTCAAATTGGTTTTGAAACTATGATTTCCTCTTTATCAGGATCAAAATCTCATTATTTGTGTCTCTTGATAATACATAATAAAAGCTTCTGCAATTTTCTTTTCCGTCCGTAACTTTTTGAGTTATGTTCTGACAAACATTTCGACAAACCTTAGTCAAGCACACAAATGGACGAACTGATCACTATCAAAATTTGATCATTTATGCCTCTTAAATTTTCTAACAATTTCTGTAAATTTCATAAAGATCCGTTCATAACTTTTTGAGGTATATGGCTAACAAACATGAAATAAACAAACGGACCAACAGAGAGCCAGAAAAATTTAGTCATTTACTCTTCGTGATATACCCAACAACTGAAAACAAATTTCATAAAAGTCCATCCATATCATTTTGAGTTATGGTTTTTAGATAATAGAGGAAGACAAAAAAAAAAAAAAAACGGCCAAACGGATCTTCAGCAACAGGTAATCATCTGTTCCTCCTAAAATGCCCAACAATCCCTATAAATTTCATAAAGATCTGCCCATAACTTTTTGAGTTATCTTGATGACAGATAAATAAACAGACAGAGGCAACAGACAGGCAGGGAGACAAAGAGATAAACTCGACAAAAATTTAGCCTCTTTGGCGGAGATAAGACTAATGCAATCGTGACCATATCCTATGTAGCAATGGAAAGTTCAGCCTATTGTAGCAATCGAGCTATAGATCAGAATATTACTTTAAATAGACGTATCATATAGTATAGGAGAAGGCTACAGTTCAGAGTTATTGGATCGATTCACATATAAATATATTATATATAACAGTTCGCTGGGTTGCATAAATTAAGGATTTTTGGAGCACAGACATCAGTTCTGATGAAGTTAAGAGTTAAGACAGGACACTGCCGGATAAAGATGTAAAAACGGGGGAAAATACGTACTATGTACATACATGTCCTAACATTTCCCCCTGATGTTTTGCACCTCTGACAGATCCTAGAACGATTCGACACAGCACTTTACACTTGTCGCAGTACAATAATTAAGAGAAATAGATTACTGATTGAGTAATACATGTTTCGTAAGAGCATGCTTTTAGGCTTATACCATGCGAAATATATTGCGCTAAACCTATCTCTACCACACTATGCTACTTCATTATAGGAAGGCTTTTTTTTTCCATAAGAATACAATGAGGCAAAGAACCCTCGCAGCAGTATAACACAGATTGATATGAAAAGCGTTAAGCTGACACATTATTCCGAATCGCACCGAGTATTGTATCCTTGATCATAGAAATTTGATCTTGTGTACCTCGCAACAGATTTTTTTCACAGATGGTGGCGTGTGTATCATCCAAAGTATAGCTTTAATCCCGCAGATTGTGCCACTTGTGTCCCACAGAGCAGCTCTTATCTTAAAGGTCGTGTCAAAGACTTGCTAACTTTTTTGAAAGCGAAACGACCCGCGCTCGATGCAAGCAAAGGTCAGGGGTCGCTGAAGCCAAGTTACCAAAAATAGACTTGCTAGAAGATGTCTCGAGCCGGCTAGGAGATTCTTTTTCAGCTGCCACTGATACTTCCCTAATTGACGTCTCAAAATAGATTTGGGATGTAGACGTTTAAGTGCTCAAAGAGAAGCGTAGTATAGCTCCGGGGCGCAAATGGCTGCTCGCTACCATGTGACGTTAAGCACATATGAACAAAATAATATTGACGGATATCACAAGTATAAAACACACTTCTTCAGACTTTTGTGTCTTTACTGGTAATAGTACAAACTTGTAAACGATGCTTGCGCATCTTATTTTGCGAACATCCTTCAGCTCTAGGCATTGTCAGAAAAATTGAAAAATTGATTACTGCAATCAAAGGCTAAAACTTAGAAGCTGTTGTATAATCATAGGTGGATTCATGTCTAAATATCTCTCTATCTACTTGAAAAGCAGTTTATTCATCTATTTAATCATTGTCCTGTGTACAAGTGGTCAAGTGTACAAGTGGCTAGTTTTCTGCCGTCATTACAAATGACGACAGAAAATTAGCATTTCACGGAAACCCCGTTGTCTCCTGTGCTTTTTACTTCTTAGAGGGCTTCTTAAATGAAAATTCAGCATTCTGCCTTGAAAGCACGCGAGCTCAGGTGCCTCAGTTAGATTCACTCAAATTTCTTCCCCTCTTATTCTCAAAAGCAGGCGCGCTCAGGTCCTTCTGTTAGATTCACTTGAATTTCTTCCTATCTTAATCCCATAGAGCGTAACTGGAAAGACATAAATATATTTATAAATAGATAAAAACACGACGTGAATTATGATGTAGTACGGATGTAATTACTTATTTGTATATTATTTTTCATTACGGTTGAATGACTTACCAATACACACCATAACAACTTATGTGTATTATCAATGTGATTGAATTGCCTACCTAATGGAGTTCTCAGTAAAATATTGGAACTATAAAGGTAAAAGTAAAGTCAACTTTGACCGCATCCTCCACTAGGAAATCCACACGCACTGGTTCGTGCGGCAGACATAGGCCAACTGGCCCCAGAGAAGTACAGCTGAAGCCGACGACGGGTGGCTAAGAATTATGGCGCTGAAACGGAAGGTTCAACGAACTGCCACCCCCCATCTACCCTAAGGTAGATAGCTATGCGCACCAAGAAAATGAGCTGATTTAGCACGTCGAGTGCTTTTAGTCCAGGGGATCGTTCTAGGGACTTCCAGCACAACTGTGCAGCACGCAACGGTGGCCGCTACCGGATATATAATAATGCGTAGCTATGTGTAGTATATTCTGGCGTACATTATGTGTTGCATATGAATAACATGGTACTTAGCTACTTCCCACATTGTAACGAACTCACTACTTGCCGGGACAAAGTGTCTCGATAGATTTTATCTATGTTATTTTACGTGCGAAAAATACTTATTCAACTGAGAGCGACCTCACTCTAAATATTAATACTCAATGACAAGCGACGTAAAATATGATAATTTTCAACTGGCTCAGAAAGCTTCTGCACGTAAAAAAGAATTCAATCGCATTAACTCAGTTTAAGTTCATTGAGAGTACAATGTCATTGTTTGCAAGAGGCTGGATGTCCTTCGATCGGGGTGGGGCGTAAATGGCGCGTTCATTCGTGACCGGCATATTAAATTCATGTGCTTTACATTAACGTACAGAAGCATAATACAGTTCTCTTCTGTGTGCTTCACTGCTCCTGAGCACATGACAAATGGCACTAACTTTAGCGCTTCGTACTTGCACTGCTCACAAGTTGGTTAATGAGTAAAGCGTTGCCGAGGACAAGCGTGCCAATGAACACCGCTCGGTGCTAAGCAGAATTGCTAATGAGTGCGTCAGTCAACTTTAGAGCGACAACTGTGACTTCGGCACTTCGAGCTGAAGCGATGAACACTTGAATCGCTGTCCAAGCGGCAAGCTTGAAACGGCCTGATCAATGGTTTAACTATTTATTATATATGTAGCTATTCAATTAATAAATATATGTATATATATATATAAAATATCAGGCTCCATCGTCAAGGAACTATGCACCCTAAAAAAAGCACCGCCCTCCCAACCCAACAATGACGCGGGAAACGCTGCACTCACTCGACAGCAAGTTTACTTGAGCTTCTAAAGCACCACCCATGCCACCAATAAATTCCAAATTGATATGATGCTTTTCAAAATTCAATGTGCTTAGCTGACTACCAGGTAGCAAAAATTGTTATTGAGATTATTATTATTATTAAATCACACCAGACTGGCGACGCAGGAACGGAGAAACTCCATGAGGTTAACAAACCCCCACGCAACCAGCCCAGCGGGTGGAGAAAACGAAAGAATGAAAAAAAGAAGCTCCGAAATCACAGAATA
>LQNS02278125.1:31287220-31326767 GCA_001587735.2 Parhyale hawaiensis
ACCTTGCCTCATGACCCCCATCAAGAGCCAACTGCAACACATGAGAAATGTGAAGCAGAGCATCACAGGTTCCCAAGCCCTTACGAAAACCATACTGTGTTGGGGGGAGGACACCCTGCTTATCAAGAAAGCAACTCAATCTCGACGCAACCAACCTAATGCTAATATTAGAATGTTATGATGTAACATTTGGTAATATTATCCCAATGCTGAAATAATATTATTTTTAACGATTGATAATTTCAATGTTGGGATAACATTATTCGGAAATATTAAAATAATATTGTTGCATAATATTAGATGTTACGATGAAATAATAAACTAATATTGAAAGAATGTTTCTAATATTATTTTCGTATTAATATCATATTATTTTCTAATAACTGTCAAATTATGGTTATTCTGTAATACTGAAATTATGCCCCACAACATTTAATTATATTATTTTATCGCTATGATGTCCATGTTATTTTATTACTATTTACCAACATTAAAGTATTACACGCCACACTATGGCAGACCCTGGAAAGACCTAGTGTGCATCCGTCGCCGTGTGATTCCGCTAAGGCTTCAGCGGAGGGATCCTGGGACAAGTTACCTACTCAGGCGTAACTGTCCTTCGAGAAAAACGTGGCAAGAGAGGTTTAGGCATAAACGAAGTTATTTGCCAGGTTTATCTCGGAAAGTATTTGCAAAAGCAGATTGGACTCCGTCTTAGACTTCAAACAACGGATGATCACATTCAAGATATGTACCCAATTCTATACATTACAGTAGGCTTGCAATGTACAGATAAACGTCATGTGATACTAAATAAAATTGCACATTCGAACACTTATCTCTCGTATACATTGGACAACATTAGAAAATATACCTAATTGTGGAATACGAATTTAAGCGGTGACTCAACCAACCAACCAACTGTTACTCTAAATATCATTCACCCAATGCTTCCAACCGCGAGCAAATATGCTGAGACAAGATAGAGAAAATGACGTAGAAAACTGCGGTTGGGGAGCAAAGGACCGTAGAAACTACATACAAAGAAGCTGCGCTCCAGCCTCAGAAATCCGAGATCAAATCCGGTTATTCTGGAGGCGGCACTGCACAGTTTTCCTCCGAGTTCTGAGGGCCCTACTGGGAGGGCAGGTGCCCTGATAAAGCCTGTTAGGCCACCTGGGCTCTGACGGCAGTTGTCGGATGCCACGGAGCTAAGCGCTGCAGTCTGCCCGACTTGCTGTTAAAAGGATTCTGGAGTGGCGTACCTCGACGCGAGAGAAATTCTGAAGGTCAAAGAACGCGTACTTATACGAAAGTTTTACTTGTTTATAGAAAGAAGAAGAGACGGTGCATGTATTTAGCAGCTACGCACGGAGATATCTTTAGTTTGATGCGAATAAATACTTTAAACTTGTGACGACAAAAAAAAAAAAAAAAAACCTTCGTGATAAGTGGACACAGAGAACTCGCTCGTTGGCTCTCGTCTCGTTCCCTACAGTACGCTTATTCATAGTCCAGAAGCCCGTACAGCATTCCGTTCATCGGCCTAGAGACTAATTGACAAGCTGCTGATCTTTTCCAAGCGCTACAACTTACTTTTTGTTTTTTGGTCCAAAGATTCAAACGGCACTCCAAATTTAGTGTAATTTGTCCTCAGGCTTAGGACAAGCCAATTTCATGCGAGTGCTACAACAAACATTTTCTGAATCCAGAGGACGTAACAACATTGAGATGGTCCGGCCTGAAACTAAAACGATATGCCTAACACTTCCCATCTTTTGGCAGCTATGCGCTCCAAATGAGATCAATGACGCACCCGATGGCCTTCTCTGGCCTCTCAGCGCCACTTAAATGGCGCCACTCATGGCTACTGAAATGCCAAGGCTGCAATGGATATTGCGCTGCAGCTTCCACTTGCCAAGGTACAAATAAATGTTCCAGGCAGTCAGGCAACATCTGACGGTGCCGTTGCAGTGACATTTACAGGCCAGTCCAGCAAGAAGACATGGAACGACTTTGAAGGCAGTGCTTTTAATTATCACAACTCACGCTAAAGAGTACAAATGTTTTGTCGACTGGGCACGTGCGAAAGGTAGGTACTGCACGGAGCTACCTCCTGAGAGATTGGTAAGCTTTAGAGTAAGTTTACGCTTAGTGAGAAATTTCTTTCTACCTCATACTGAAATTTTATTCCCAGCTGCCTTTACGAAGTAGAAATGGAAAAAGATAAAATGGTCTACCATTTAATGGTGAGTCAGAGAAGCCTACTTAACGTTAAGCTCAATAACTCACTTTGGGAAAATAATTAGCAGTTATCCGATATTTACGAGTACATAGTGGTGGCCGGAATCTGATGTCAGATAATCGCCCTAAAGTTTCCAACTGAAAACAATGAATTATATGAGGGCAACATGCGAGGTATCTGGCTGATATGCAATAGGGAAAAAAAGAAAAAGCGCCATATTGCTCTAGTTTTCTAGCTCTAGGTATTGCAAGACTGGATGACTCTGGGTGCTCTGTGCGATGACAAATACAAGATGCATAGTTAAAACCATTTTCTTACTATTTTAGGTACAAGAAAGAGTCTCCAAAAACAATTACTTGACTAGATTGAATTGTATGGATATAAATTAAAATTTTTCTAACCATTTCACTGTGTTGCAAGAGAAAGAAAGGAGGGAGAGCCTACTATCGCACATGAAAGAAAAACAAAATTCCTGTAACATAGAGCGCGATTGCAAGAGTCTCAGACTTACCGGCTCTGCAAACACCTTTGGATATCAACAGAAATAACAGCTGCATTCATTGCTCAGAATGCCTTACTCTTTTGATGCATTGTGTACTACCTGACAAAATTTGAAAAAAAACATGGTGTTCGACAGCACCTCTTAAGTGACAGCAACTCACCTGTTCTGAAGTTAACAACGATGTCTATTAAAAATATGGTGTCAGAAAAGCAGTTGAAGGCTATCCATCGAGTGGACATCTCGTCGTTGAAGAAAGAGATGGCCACGGGTAGGATGATGAGGTTGGCGACCAACAACAGCAACATGCAAAGGTCCCAGTAAAATCTGAAACAAAAACACACTAACGGTTAATTTGGGCCAAGACATAACTTTACAGCGCTAGAACAATTCGGATGGGTAAATAGCCATGCATTTTCAAATTATAAGTTTTATTGCATTTGTGCATACATGAATTTATGTCCATCATTAAAGGACACTCGGGTACTCATAAATAAAAGAGTCAAAACTAATATAAACTTGTAAATGCAGCATAATAAGAAAACTGCATGGAGTATGACTACTTTGGTCATCAAGATCTAGGATATTTGCCTAAAAATCTGACGCAGACCGACAAAAACTATTATCAACGAGTTAGGAGTACTCGTTTAAACACGACTACTTTCAGCGTTGATAATGCACACACTGACGGACTGGAGAGAGATATAGGGAATAATTTCATCGCCCATCATTTAGTTCCTTAAAACCCTCTACTGCGAAAGCGACCATTAGGTCCAGTTTCAATTAATGCTACTCCATCGAAAACTGCTTATTTAATGTGGACGACAACTCACTAAGTACACTCTGCATGTGTTACAGGTAACTAGCTCTCAGGGAAACAAAAATGTATGTTACAGTTCAGTAGGGAAAATTCAATCGAAGGCCAAGTTTAATACCTGCATGTAATGGATGACCTTTCCTTACGTTCAAAGTTAGAAAATAAATAAAATGGACACACCATATCTAGAATACTATCTTATATGCAGAGTTGCACCTAGCGGCGCTAGTACTAGTTCGCGCTAGTAGCGCCGCTAGGTTCTTAGTAGCCAATGACAAGCGCTAGTCGCTAGTTTTTACATTATATAGTATATTACTTACTTCCATGTATCTTTTCGTTATATGGAAAATCGGTAAAGCACTTTTTTTATTTCTTTCATTTGCAATGCAATTAAAATTTTATACTATTTCTATCTTGCTCTTCATGTTTTTCCTAGCACTAAAATGTTTCCAGATTTCCGGCTAGTTATAGATATATATATGGTGAAACTAGCGCTAGCGCCACTAGGTTTTGAAATATGTAGCGCTGTGCTGCTAGTATTTCTCGGGTCTAGCGCTAGCGCGCACAAGTTTGCTTATATGTACAAAGAAAAAACAGATAACGACGATAGAAAGAGCGAAGGATGAAATAGACGAGACGTATTTCCAACTGCGTGTTAATCAGGTAGTGAAATAAGTAAGTCTGAGCAAAGAATCAGCCGTAATAACACATCAACTATGCTTTCTTCACGGTAAACGCCATCAGACAAATGAAAAAGATGGAAGATATTTTGTTCTGCGTTAATGAAATAAACGCTAGTATTTTCATGGAAGTACTCAAAGAAATATGAGTAGCTACATATATGATAAACAAGAAACTGGCCTGAGAGAAATATACGCCAAGTTATGGAGGGAAAGCCTTAATGTTATACATAAATTACATAAGGTACTCTGAGTACATCGAGCCATAGCGAAGATGTTCCAAGAGAAGAAGAGTAAGAGGATGGCCTGAATGGGATATAGAGAATATCATTATGAAACGTGGAACACATGCAGTAGGGTGCTGCCACACTAGATTAAGGCACATGGGAACGGGAAGTAGGGAAACAAAAGGAAGAACAGAAGAAAGTATCATCAGTAGGAATAAGAAAGTGGAAGCCAGAAAACTGGGCACGAAAGTAAGTCAGACGTCTCGAAGATCTGTGCTGAAGCTAAATTAACCGATTGGAACTAGGTGGTGGAGCTGCTCTTCATAACAGAGGATGGGTGAACCTAACCAACATTACCCTGCTGCCCATCACGTAACTAGAAGCCATGTAACTAGCAGCCGGAGCAGTCACTAAATGACGGCAGAAAATGAATAGTTAAAAAAAGAAACCAATTGTTTTCTGTTTTTTTTTACTCCTCAGAGGATTCTCAAATGAAAATTCAACATTTCCTCGAAGAATTGGATACGTACGGCCCAGTCGAGTAGCATTTCCGGTGTCATCTTTGACATACACGCACGCGCTCGTGCAGGCGAGCTCAAGTTGAATAGGTTCAGAGTAACGTTAATAGGCCGACTCTTGGCTTGCCCGAATGTAACCCTGTATTATAGATTCTGTGGCATTTTCTTTAACGCTCGAATTTCCTCTTAGCTTAGTCCTTCAGTCCGTTACGCGACACATATTGTTATAATACGGTCATAATTACCTCCGCCAAGGAGGTTATGTTTTCGTCGTGTTTGTCTGTCTGTATGTTTGACTCTTTGTCTGTCTGTCACCAAGATAACTCAAAAAGTTCTGAACCGATATGGACGAAATATACAGGGATTGTTAGGTATGTTAGGAGGAACAGATGATTAACTTTTGGTGAAGATATGTCCATCCGTTTGTTTGTTTGTCTGCCTCATTTTTCTCAATGCCAAAATGCAAAAAGTTATGGATGGATTTTTATGAAATTAACATGAGTTGTTAGGTATATAACAAAGAGTAAATGACCAAATTTTGGTAATGATCCGTTTGTTTGTTTGTTTGTTTGTCACTCTTTTTAATTTTATGCTTGTTAGCACAAGCTTGTTCATTCGTTTGTCACTGTTTTTAATTTTATGCTTGTTAGCACAATAACTCAAAAACTAATGAATTGATCTTTATGAAATTTATAGGGGTTATTAGTAATGTTCAAAGACATAAAAGATTAAATTTTACTGCAGATCGGTTTCTTCGTCTGTATTTTTGACTCATGTTTGTCTTAACGTTAGTAAACAGTATAACTCAAAAAGTTATGAACACATCTTCAAGAAAATTGAACAAGCTGTTATTACTATCAAAAGGCCCAAATGATTAGATTTTGGAGTTTATACAAAGAAAATTATGGTTTCGGAGCCAATTTGAATTTTTTGCTACCGTTGCCTCACTTGGCGGAGGTATGCGCTCCTAGAGTGCTCTAGTTATACTAATTTTTTTTTTTTTGAGCTTGGTAGATGAGAGGAGGTATCTTTTGATAGAGTGTTTGATCCTGTCGTGCATAAGCTAGTTGGCATATTTTTTTAACAGTTGAAACTTAACGCTGAGCAGAGGCTAAAATAATTTCAGTCTGTAACTACTAGCTATAGTAAGAGAGCTGCCTGTCCGTCAGTCCGTCCGTCTGTCCGAAGCCCTCCAAAAACCGTATCCACGACACGAGCCTGGGAACAGCGTACATGTATATTAGTTGCTATAAGCCCGGGCTCGGGACTTTGTGGACAAGGGGTAATTTGTGGACTTTTTTGTGGACTTGTTGAACTTTGTTGACTTAGTGGATCTTGTGGACTTTGTAGAATTGCGAACTTTTTCGATGGGATGGTAAGATGTATTAAAATATATAGTTTCATGACTAATTCAACAATAGGGGTGCTGGTGACCTTGTTCTTATCAGTGTCAAATTTCGATCGTGATGGTTCTACTAAAACTGCAGATATCCACGATACAGTAAGCACTGAGACTTTCGGTGGATTATTTCTTTCGATTGAATAATATTTTCTTTGTGCTACTTAAATTTCAAGTATTTCGAAACTGATACTGAGGCTTTACTTGCAGGAGGAAAATTTGCCCTCGCAACTCTTGATTTTACTTTAATGGAAGACCAAGCCTAAAGCTATGAGGCATAATTATTGCAACAAATCCCGTACCAAAAGCAAAGACAATAAAAAGCATTATGAAATTGTTGCCGCCATTTTTCACGGCTGGGTACTCTAATACAGAAAACATCCGTAATGGTAGTATTGGTAATTAAAAATACAAATTACATCAGCAACAATAACAGAGATAGCAATTTTATTATACGGCAGTAATTACAGATAACAGTTGTACGCATGTTAACACATGGCAGGGCAATTGCAAACTATAAATGTGTATACACTTTAGCATTTGGCCAGCAAATGACACTTTCTTCCCTTTAATATTAGGGAAGGATCTAACATTCCGTCATGAATAAGCTATTTAACTCCCAAAATTGATCTGGCGTCTCATAAAAGAACTTTTATATGAAAAGTTTGTGAATTACTCCCCTAAAAAAGTTAGGCTTCGCTCTGCAAATTATCGCCGGCGCTGGAGGAAGGAAGTCACCTGGAGCAGATCAAAATTTGGGTATTTTTGCAACAAGGCAATCCCACAGTGTAATTATTGTAGGCAAATTTATTGCTGTTTATTATTATATAATAAGAGCATCGGGTTAACACGACGAAAACATAACCTCATTGGCGGAGGTAATTAAGAAAGAATTTGCAGACTAGGCAAAGCATTTCTAGATATTTTTTTGAGTTTCAAGAAAATCTGGTAACTTTTTGTCTGCTCTGGGAACAAAACAACACATGTTGCCATGATGGAGGCTCTCTCTGGAAGGACATTGCTCGGTAAAAGGAAGCATCGCCTTGAGGTAGTTAGTACGACACACGATAAATTTTCTATCACAGTTGGCCATTGCAGTGAATAACGGAGTCCCCAGAAGACGCATTCGCTTTACAAACTGCTCGCGGCTGGTCACACTCAAGGGAGTCCTCTTCCTTTCAGGAAAATTTAGGGTCGTTTCTTCTCTTTTGCTGAAAATCGACTGTGATCCATCAAAGAGTTGTGGTCTGGAGGAGCAATAAAATATCTTCTAAGAATAGATCCTATTTAAACGGAGTCCATTTGCTAGAAAGGGGCAGGCTTCAGAAGCCAAGGAACCACGAGGTTAGACTTCACGAAGAAAAAGAAACCAAGATACCGACTGGCTTGAATATAAGAGCCTACGCAACACAACGGGGCCTAAACCCAAACTACGGGAGCCTAAGGAAACCAAAAAGCTGACAGACGGACTCTGGGTAGCAGCAGCAGCAGCAGTAACAAAATGATTATGAGGTCTGTATTAAAGATGCTGCATGCGCCAAGAGAGGGACCTTGAGAAGCGACTAAAGCGTTATGGCGAATGGCGATGGTAGCACTGCCGTATCATAATTCAGAGGATTATGCAGCCAAACTGAAAATGCAACAAAAAAACAAGGATTAGAAACTAAACTGTGAGCAGAGGCAAACGTCCTGGAGAAAAAATCCAATTGACCGACCACGAAGCCGAACCAAAAGCTCCAGGCAAAGCTCGAAGTCCCTGAAGCTAAATTGCAATATGCGACAGGACTCCAAGAACACAACTACGTTAGTTCTTAGAAGTCAGGTGAATAGAGTACTGGTCTAGGCTTTATAATGATGGAAAAGATGACAGAAGACAACAAAGTATCAAAAGTATCCAGCGCAATACGCGGCTGAAGCCAAGAGATCAAATTGCAGAATTGTGGGAGGCAGCCGAAATCAAAGATAAAAGATGTGAACTATGTGATCTGATCTGGCTGACTCTGAAGGACCCAGGGGCTGTATTGTGCAGAAGGAGGGTGACAGCAAAGGGCCAAATGAGGAAGAGACAGAATTTTATAGGTGTTTAAAAGCAAAAGACTGAAAATCAGAACTATCTCAAGTGGAAGAAACCAAACGACTACGACACCAAATTACAAAAGAGGCGGCTGAAAGAAAAGGGCCAAAAATCCTAACTGTAAGATTCGTCAAAGGACCAAGGGCAAGAGGACGCCTCTCTGCAAGACGCAGCAGAAGCCGAGGCAACAGAGGCAGGCGACAGCGGCCTGCAGTCGAGGTGACAGATAGTGTGGCGATCGTAAAATCGGAGTCCTCTTCCACGCCTCCTTCCCAAAGAACTTTGGGCTAAGGCTCGTTCTATTGAAATAAATCTTTGCTCGGAAGCCACAACCTCCAGCGAGCAGGTCGTTCTGGTTAGAATCGAATTCAAGACAAGACAATAATAGAGAAAAATGCTTGGCATAAACTTGAGTTATGCCCGGTGCTTCAATGCCGTAAGACCAAGATACTCTTCACTGTTCATAGACCATTTTCTGAAGAATTATTGAAAAGAATTCAACACAAAGTTGTAGTAGGTAATTTAGTAATAGGAACCGTTAAGTTGCAATATTTTAGAAGTATTTCAAACACATTCTGTTGCACCTTTTAGAAGCTTTATTTTTTTTTTTAGAAATGCACTCAATCACGATGTTTAACTCTCTCAATGCTTCCAATGATGGGGAGCGTAAACTTGATTTCAAAGCAAAAATAACTTTTTTGATACCCGAACCTTATTCTACCTACAAGCTCTACGGAAGGGATAAAGTCAAAACATTTAAAATTTGCGAAAAAAATATGTTACTACTGAATATAGAAAATGTTTTAGCGGCAAAATAATTTAAAACCGCGTTGTCGACCTCTCTGTCTTCTATTGCTTTATAACGAACTTGTAATGCATTATTGCATTATACTGAACATGTCCATAAGAGTGCTGTGTTGGTAACAAGCTCTACTGATGACTAGATAGCGACCGCAGTTAACGTCATCTCGAGTGGAAATGTCAGTTACCGCCTATTCTTTAGTACGCACCGCACGACTGCAGCTGTGTTATATAGATGACTTAATTGAAGACCTTACGTGATAGGCGATCTCGGTGATAAAAAGGAGTGAACACAAATCGCTCAACAGTGTAGTTAACAATTCTGTGTGTTGGTTTTATTCTTCGCGTAAGTCTAACTTGAATAGAGAAAATACAATCTATTCGTTCAAGGTCTAATATTATGTACAAGTGGTGTAATATTTAGCTAGTAACCACGCTTGGTTTACTACCATTCTAATGAAATTTATAATATGAAATGCGCATCTCCTTAGTAACTTTTCCGTTTAATACTTCAGAAAATGAGTTGGATTGAGATCTCTCACGCCAAAAATAAATTTGATACTACCTGATGCTTGGAATATTGCATTTCAATGAATATTACAGATTCGATTCAAACGTCAGTGCATATTATGCAAACCCGTTCACATCCAAACGAAAGAGATGGTCACAACCCGTTGTAGCGAAGCGGAAGCTGCGCTTTAAGGCAAACAGCATTGGTCTCTACCGTGATTGTGTCAGCAGGCCATTTGCTTACAGCTCAGTGTCTCTTAGTCTGCTGTTGTGGAAGGTTACGCGGTGTTGCGGTATGCAGTTTGCTTGTCTGTACAACACTGAGCAGTGGGCTGTACGTGTCCGCTAGGACTCGTTCAGTTCGCTTCGTAGCAACAAGAAGCTAACGGTCTTATTGCGCATAGAGTCTTAGCCTACAGTAAATTTCTCAGGAGTATTTTAATAGTTCTTTCAAGAATCGTGGGATTTTAACCAATATATAATGCTGATATCAACCAATATAGGTTCTAATTAATACTGATACTAATAGTAAAACACTAAAAATG
The DNA here is from genome assembly GCA_001587735.2 of Parhyale hawaiensis. Classification (NCBI taxonomy): domain Eukaryota; kingdom Metazoa; phylum Arthropoda; class Malacostraca; order Amphipoda; family Hyalidae; genus Parhyale; species Parhyale hawaiensis. The sequence continues at coordinate 31,297,536 of LQNS02278125.1, forward strand.
CGATGTAAAGGTTGAATATTGAATTATTCATGTTACGTCCCTTTAGTTAGTTAAACATTTCATGTCAACAATGTATTATGTTTCTCTACAAAATTGAAAAACTTCTATAGATAACAAGTGCCATACTCTCAGGAAATTTGTAGGACGCATAAAAAAAAAACTCCCAACCCTGCATGCGGCAACGAACGGTTTGCCTTAGCAACAAACAGCGTCGCGTATCGGAGCCAACAAGTCGATGTCGTCGGCCGCAATCTTCCTAAACATCTCCAACTTTGGCAGCTGCGCGCGCCGAGAAGTTACCTGCGAGATGGAGGAGGCATAAAAGAATCACAGAGGCATAAGCTTCAGACCAAGAGGGCCTCTTCATGATGAGGGTCTAGCTGGAGCAAGGGTGCACGTACACACAGAGTACGCTCTAACCTATTAAATATCTATATTTTTTAACATTGCGTAATAAACCTGACCAATGTACCATACCTCAGTAGATACTTGAGGGCCCACTCAAAATGCTAAGTGGGTCCAACGGCTGATATGTGAAAGTTCAATAGAATCTTTTCTAATTAAGACAGGGAACTCGAGAGAAGTAAAATGTTCGTGGGGATGATGCAAATAATGTGAATATCGGCAAAAAAATAATAAAAAAATACAGGTGAACAATGGGCGACCATCACCGAGTTCTAAGACACCAAAAGGACCGAAAATTTGTCACCATCATTTTACCTTTTACGATTGGTAAATGCTCATATACATGTGTTACTCTCCAGTGGGTGCACTCATTGCGTCACCATATATAATTGACCTTATTTAGGTTGCTAGTTACGTTGATTACAAACATAATAAAAATTCTATCAATTAGCAGTAAGACCTACTTGAAAGGAGTGGGCAGTCAAGCAAGTGTGGTCTCTTACCCGATTCTTTTATGTAAATGAAAACCTAGCGTTTTCAGACACCATGCAAGTTTTAAGATTTAACATACTAAATACGGTAGGAACCTCAGCTACCAAACGTAGGGTAGAGCGACAGGACTTGTGGAAACTTTGCTAGAGCCCAGACAACGAAATTTCTTTTGTATATTGAAGAGTTGATGGGAAAACGTGAGAGGTCTCGCATCTCCGTAAGCTCCTCTCTGAAACCTTGAGGGCGCACTTTTAAATTTTGCCCAGAGCCCAATACCTTTTGCAATTGCTCAAAATATGCCCTACCAAAAATTGAAGGTTTTTGAATATGAATAAATTTGAAAGGCTCGTCGTGTCTGCGCTCATGATCAAATGGGAACAGACGTTGATCACAGCGCAAACGAAAGAAAACCTCGAGCCTTATGTACGAACAAATTGATATTGACGTAAAAACTGGGGATCGTCCTGAAATACAGTTTTGATCAGAGAGTGAGAAAACAGACTCGCGGGTACGAACAAATTGATATTAACGTAAAAACTGGGGATCGTCCTGAAATACAGTTTTGATCAGAGAGTGAGAAAACAGACTCGCGGGTACGAACAAATTGATATTGACGTAAAAACTGGGGATCGTCGTGAAATACAGTTTTGATCAGAGAGTGAGGAAACAGACTCGCAGACTATGATTCAGGTCAGCTAATGTCCGATGCGGGGCGCCAGTGAATATTAATTTATATTTTAATTTCAGCCCTCCATTCAGCATTGAGTGTTGGTGGGATGGAAACGAAACGAACATGTATAATTTTCATGCTAGGATAAATGGGGAAATGAAGCACTGCGGCCCGAGGAACCAATAAATCGGAAACGCAGCTTTCAAGCAAATGCAAGACGTTGGTAGGAAGAGGGAAAACGGATGAAACGAAGCGGGCAAGAAAAGGAAGCTATCTGGAAGCCGTAGCTCAGCAGAGAGAAGTCATGGGGTCCCCTTGGCGACGGTAGATCCCAGGGAGTAATACATTATTTGTTATCATTACTCTCTAGGAGTCTCTACAAGAGACGATTAGCGAAGCTAATTACATTAACTCGGCGCCACTATGTCTGATCCGAGTTCACAAAGGGGACAGAGAACTAACAGAACGACAGAGAGCTTTCATAAGCTATTTATAACATAAAACACAAAATTGAGACACCGCACCAACCAAAATAGGCCACTGCTGAGTAATGCTGGCGTTCCAACAAGAGGGATGTTACAAAGTAAGCTACTTCCATATAGTGTCGATGCTTATGAGAGAGTACATTGGATCATAGGCCACTCATAGCATCAGTCAACTACTAGTTCGATCGCCTACTACATAAATTTTACTCCGTAGGTGCTGTAGCGTTTGCCAAACAAAACCGCAGTGTGAAATACGCACATACTCTGATCGAATTTTTGAAAGCCGAGAATAAACCATTAAGTATTTCAGCCCCTCAGTTACAGCACCCGGTACATTGACTTCCTCCTTAAGTAACAGGGATTTTTCATGCAGTGACATGACAGATGTACAACCCAGCAGACAAGATTCCAGCCAAGGGTAACGAACTCGAGCAGACGTAACAAGGCGACACCTTTTTCTTGCAGAAGCGTCGAGTGCAAGCGTCCAGGTCTTGGATCGTAACGTGCCAATGTATTTGCTATGCATTAGCGGCAGCATCAGTTCAGGGCTCGGCGTCTGATGTTCCGTGAGGAACGAACTGAAAATCGAGCTTACCGTCACGTCAAATCTGGAGCGGAAACCTTAAGAAAGAGGGAAGACAAACGCTCCTTGGAAGACATGCAAAAGGACAGAGACGGTGATGCCCGGAAAAAGGAAATTTCGATGATATCGGATAAGTTGTATAGTGGAAAAAGCTGACTTTTTCAAGTAATAAAAGGAGGTCGTTTTGAAGGAAAGGACATTTTGGAGCGTAGAGTTATTTTACTTTGGCAAACGTTGATTTCTGGTAGCCCAATTCGCGTGCAACAAATGACGGTAAAACCCAAATTACTGACGGAAACTGAAGTAGTATAGTCGAATCATTGCATCACACCCGAAAAGAGTTTTCCAGGAACAATATTTGGACTGTTCTTCCAACTAGGGTAGAACCATGAAACATTGGCCCCTTCCAAGTGTAGGTAATAATATTCCTATGGTAATGCGTGAACCATGTTATTGCGGTCTAAATGTTGTAACTTAACTCCATACGAACTAAATAAAACCTAAGCTTCTCGGAGGAACGGCTTCCTTTGAAGCGTTGTTTACGGAATGCGCTGCTCTTCATCAATAGAATTCAGTATAACTTCAGAAACCAATATTTTTAGTATCTTGCAGATGAAGTAACAGCAGATGAAAGCAACCCATTTAAAATTTCGTAGGTGAACATTGCAATTAGTTAAAAATTATACCAGTGAGATTGCCTAATATTGCATAATTCTTTGAACAACTAACGTAAAAGTTCTACTGGCGAATATTTTACAAGCAATTTTCGCTTGGTTCCGGAACCTCTTTTTCAAAAGGGCAGAAAACAAAACCGAACTCTTTGCTGGACGAATTGAACCGCAATGGACCAGGAAAATTCCGGAGCGCTTTATCGCAACTTGGACGATCGCTCCAGTGCACTGGTCTCTTTCTCATCTAAACTTGTTGCGGCAGTTGCCTTCTACAAGACCAGAGTTAGAAGCTGTGGAATCTAGGCGCTTTCTGACTTCAATTGGCCGGCACTTCGATTGACTTGACCGGTACGAATAGGAAGAGACACAAGCTCTCTCTTTGCTTTAGGAATTGATGCTGCTGAAAGGCTGGTCACGCAGCCTAGAACGTAAACAGCAGAACAACGCAACAGCGCCACGGAACCGAATAGCGAATCCGGATCTTCCCCAGGTACGCTCGAGATAGACTGATGGACGCTGCTGTATTCTCGAGGACAACTGCTAATTTTCTAGTTCTCAGTTGCAGCGAAACTCTTGGTTCCAGTGACTTTCGGCGAGTTCCAGGAAGTTTCAGAAAGCGAGAGAAGAGAAACCCAGAGTTCTGTTGCGACACAGAAATCTATTTCCAGTATGGACTTCGTTTGATAGCAGCACTTACGTACGTAGTTCTGGTGTTGAGCGAAGTGAAGAAGTTCGCATGTCGATCACAGTTACCGAAAAGAAATCGATGAGTTTCGGCGGAAAAACACATCGGAGAAGCTACGTGACAGAATTTAGTTTAATCTATCTGGAGCTCTTGAATATTTATTCCTGTATAGGAGCGAGCTCATTGAGACCACGGTAGCTTCTCAGTTGAGGAACCGCTGATGCATGCAAGTGAAACGGCTCCATGCAGACTACGGCGTTCTGAAAGTTATTGCAAACGTGGACTTGGACTACGATTTGTGATGCAAGTGTAAATGTCTGTTGAGGGAATCGCAATACAATCTTGTAACTGGGACACAAACTCGCTCAGAACTGTAACCAACCGAACGAGACAGAGAAGCGAAGTACTCACAGTTACGTAACTACATGAGTATTATTGAAAAAATGGGTAAAAGAAGTCTTTTGGTGAGGTAAGACTTCTTTTGGTTTTGGGAGATAGCCGGACATAACTGGGAGCTTTAGAATATTAGTATGTATGTAGTGATTATGTCAGACTCAAGTTGGACCCAGCATACTTTAATCAATGTTGCTAAATATTAAAATGTTATGAAACTGTTGAATGATGAAGGTTCCTATGCTAAAATGATATCAAATATCTACCACTTGATCAAAATTTTGCAAATGTGGTCCTAAAAAATTACACTAAAAAAAAAATGTCCGTATCATAGAGAGGATTACGATGCACGAATATGGCGCCATTTATTCTTAAATACTCTATTTAGTAGTTCAATTCTCTTTTTCACTGTGACGGCGAATGCGGCAACAGCTTTAATATTTCTCACTTTAAATGAAGAAACGGGATTCAAAAGTCTGTCAACACCATTACAGTTTGACGAAAAATTATTAGTCAGACTAAACAGTTGTTGGCAAACGTATTTCGTGCTATCCGAAGCGCAAATGTCATCGGAATTTAATAAAGTTTGTTTGCTGAACAGGTAAAAACTAAGCCATTCGCAGCGATATCTCCGCGCTGCGTCTTGCCCCTGCAATTTAGTTCTGGAAAGGAAATTGCAGCGAGCCTAATTTATAAAATAATTCCGGACGTAAGGGGAGAAACTAGGGCTCCGTACATCGCAGCTGGGCGGTGTTGGTAATAAAATGAGCTTCTTTGAGCCAAGGACGTGCGGGAATGTTTAATAACTGCGACATTATGCCGTGCCAAGAGGCGATATATGGGTAACGATCTCTCAAAAACTCTCCATACTGCAGAATTATAAGATCTCAAACTTTAACCCTTCAGTGTATGATTTAATCTTGCCTTCCGGTCGGAAAAAAACACTTTAGTGGGGGGAAAATAGGTGTTTGTAATCCAAAAAGTACTTGTTCATCACATTTGTAGCAAATGAAAAACACTAATAATGTTACACACGTGTGTATTATTGGGCGTAGAATCAGAATCTGCAAATGAAAACATGAAATTCATTGATACAGTTAGCGGCGAAATGATTCGTACACCCTTTACTTTTCAACATTTTCTTGAATAACTCAGAAACTATTTCTACAGGCTTCAGGTTTTCACAGGGGAAAAAGCATGTTGAAGTAAAAATAAAACGCAATTATCAGAACAAAACTTTTCGTACAGTTCTTCAGTGGCAACCCGCTTCAATTTCTGGAGGTTGTTTGGAACTCAGGTATTGATTATGAGTTTCAATTCTCGTCATAGAGTTTCGATGTGGTTCAGGTCAGGACTCATCGACGGCCATGGTAGCACTGTTACCTAATTTTTCTGAAGCCAGGTGGTCGTAGACTTGGACTTGTGCTTCGGTCATTGTCGTGCTGAAAGACCCACAGTCTCCCAAGCCCCAAACTCTGAGCCGATGTCTTGAGGTTTTCGGCCAAAATAGTAGTTATTTAGTCATGGGATTTCCTTATCCCTTCAATTGTAACTAATTTTCCAGTACCGCTTGAGGAACAACCTCAAAGCATCATGACCCACCTCAATATTTAACTGTTGGCACAGTATTCTTCGGCAGGAAGGCCTCACCTTTCCTACGCCCCCAAATCTTCTTCACATCATTATGTGTCCAAAACGTTCGATTTTTTCATCACTCCATCATACTTGGTACCAAAAGCCATTTCGTTTATTCATCAAGTGGATAAAGGGAAAGTTTAACATGGATTTGTGGGTGCCTCCAACATATGTCCATGACCTTGAGGATTGCGGTACGGAAATGGCTGAAATAAAAAAAGAGAAATACAAGATTTAACTGGGTTATCGAAAGGTAGGAAGAAGCTGACTGTGGAATGCAGAACATACTGCTATGGCAACAGCCAAGTTATTTCCTCTCTGGTTGACGTTGGTTTCATATACCTCATTCACTCGCAAACGTCAACTGTGACTGCACCCTCCACTGGGAACTTCGCACGCACTGATTCGTGCTGGAGATATAGGCCAACTGGCACCAGAGGAGTAAGTACAGCTGTAGTCAATCACGAGTCGTTAGCAACTATGGCGCCATAGCGGAAGGTATAATGACCAGCGCCCTCCTATCCTCCCATTCCTTGGATGGCAAGTGTCCCCACATAGTTGAGCACATCCAGCGAGTTTGCTGACTCAGTGCATCGGACTGCACAAAGATCACCGGGCTTGGGGCTCATTTCCGGCACGTGCCCAACACAGCAGTTGCAGCACGCCAGGCCTGCTATACCGTCCGGGTATTGCCCGGATGGATGGGCCAAAGTGTGGAGGCTTTTTGGAGCTCCTTTTCCGCATCGATTGTGACGGAAACAAAGGGGTGGATGTGTTACGTATTGGGCAGGTAGCATAGGTAATTAACTTATGGAACCTTTCTGAGTGCCACAGGGTGTCAAACTTATGAGTCTAGCTTGCATAGAGTTTTTAAATGAGCAATTGTCATCATGGCTCGATGACCTACCAATGTCACGTTGCCGTCAAATGATTTTCATGCACGGGAATGCTCCATCCCATTCAGCGAAGGTTACCACTTCATTCCTTGGAACCTTGGGCAATAGAGGAGAACGTCTTTTGACTCGGCCACCTTGCTCTCCAGATCTTAATCCCCTGGAATAGATCTGATCAATTTTACAAGGTGGTATATGAAGGTGGAGTCCAATTTACATCGAAAGACAACCTCTGGTTGAAAATTACGCATGTTGCTGGTACCGTATCATCATCTCCAATTCACCGACTAACTTCCATAGTGGACAGAAGACTGTTTATTGTAATATCAAAGAATGAAAGTTATGTCGACAAATAACTTGCTTCTCTAACGTATAACTGTTAAAATTATTCATTATGTTTATGCTGGCTGAAGGGTTCATTATTCAAATTAAAGACAATTATGATATTGAAATACTGTTTTATTACCCTATATGTACATTTTCAACGACCTGCAATAAAGCGATTAGCAGTTAACATTGGTTCAAAATACAGCACAATTCAGAACTTTTAAAATAACGCATGAATACAAGCAAATGGTTAGTTTGTGGCTTTTCAGGGCACTAATCTTCACACACATGAGAATAATATCATTTCAGAAATAATCAAAATCTTGACATACAGTAATGCGATTTACATAGTTTAGTGCTGTGTAAGTGCAGATATCATAATCGAGATAAAATACAAATACATAACAGGAAACACGATTGGAGAAACGATGATACATAAAAATGCTCCATACCGTAAGATGGCCAGGGTCATGGTCAACGAGCGCAGCTCAGGTGGCTCCACTTCCATCTAACAATAGTAACGAGGGGAGCCGACCTCTTTTAATTGTCTTTCCATTGCAGGCAGTCCTCTCCAAAGCCCTAAAAAGACTGAAAGAATAAAAAAAGCGGACCTAACAACAGGAGAGCTCAACAAAGACGCTACCTCCTCCGACACACAAAGCAGGGACAAAAACTCTGCATCTCTGATAACGATTCTTCTTCTCATTCACTGCGGGCGTAGACTGGAGCCATCTGGAGGATGGCTCCGGATTCTGCTTAGTTATCTCTAACATTTACGTCCAGAATTATTTCATAAATTGGCTCGGGCACATTCAGCGTTTTTGGGATTGGCTGCAAATGAGCGGTGCGTGTCACGCTGACGGTGCCGTCGATAGGTGGAGATGTTACAAGTGCACGAAAGCTACTAATACGCAAAAGAGCTCGCTGTAGCGAAACGTAAAAGGCGTTCTTTAGGCGACAGTACGGTGTGCGTGTCCGCCTGCGCACCCAAGGGCGATATCTGTTTGGGGTTGAAGGCCCGGTGCAAGTGAGAGGGGAGTCGTACGTCATCGTATTGCGCGGGAAGCGGTGGGCTCTTCTGAGGACTACAACTCTTTGTTAATGTTATCAGCATTGCCGTAGTTGAAGCCTCTCTACACACAGCACTATCTGCGATCCCAAGAGATAAAGACAGAAGGAACATGTGGTATGTCGTGAGAAAAGAGGAAACCATATACGAGGGTGATCTCACATTGCGTCAACGCCTACCTGTGGCTACAAGTCGAGAGAGAAGACGTAGAACAAAACAACAAACGGATGACTTAAGAAAAAATAAGCACTATGGCCATGAAAGAAAGCTGCCTCGAAGGACTTATTAAGCGACGTTTACGTAACCAATGGGTCTCAAAAGAGCTCAGCTCCCCTTTCGTATTGAATGGCCAACCTAACTAACTTAAACAATGCGTGCAGTAATGGTAAAGTTTACTTGACCGAACCGCACCGCACATGGGAAACCCACACGAACCGGTTCGTGCCGCGGATATAGGCTAACTGGCCCCAGTGCGGTGTACGACTGTAGTCGACCACGCCATTGACGGAAAGTACTTATTCAACAGGTAAGTGCCTCTCGGCAGCTGAGCATACGTACCACCTGCTGACTCAGTGCGTCAAGCGCTGCAAATCTCACCTGCCTGGCATGATATCCGAGCCCGTAACGTCCAGTGTCATGAGCTCAGCACACTAGGCTGTTGCTACCGTAAATACTTCAAGAGTGAATACGGTAATGGGTGAGATTATGGTTAAATTTCAACAAAGCTATAATAAAGGCACTCACAGTCAGATATTTCCGCAGACTTCGATCCTTCCCATTGCTTCATAATTACACAAGCGTTTCATTCACACATGCAAATTAAGCGTACCGACGAATTTGTGCAGTGGTGACGCGATCAAATAAAACAATTATTTTTGTAGCAAGTCCATTGTTATAAATCCAGTATTACTGTTATACGTTTAGTTTAAGCCTCCAATTCCACAACGAATGGAATGCTATCCCACAGAGGAAGAACAAAAGGGTCATACAGCATCATGACTATAGATACGTGGAAGAACCCATACTCTAGGATGTTCCCACACAGGATCAAAGTGCATGTGAAGGGAAACACTGGAACCATTGTTACAAATATAAACCATCGTGTAAGAATCGTTCTTCTACTTAAAAGTAAAGCTTTCACGTGGTAAGCGATGACACACTGCTAATGCAATCATGAGACGCTAACGAATAGATGCACCAACAATCTTTTCCGTGCGGTAGATAGCAAGCAATATGTGCATTGGGTTTTGTAACTATGGTAGTTAGTATAAAACTGCAAGATCCTTCTAAGAGAGCTAATACGGAGCCGTAAAGTTGCAGAAGTCATTGGCATGGGCGGTGGTAGATGCAACAAGCATGGGATGAGAATGTCCCTCAATACAGCACTACAGGCCTGCAGCCATGTCCTCATCACGGAAACAGTGACGTGTAAAAAATTCCCTTAGTTTATCAATTTTGACAGTAGGCATTATAATATAAACTTACCGCTAGTAACCCAAAAAAGACAGTTCCGTTCGGTCGCGTAGTGCACGTTTTAAATAATATCATTTCTACGAGAAACGAACGTTTGATGAGGTCCTCTTATAAACGGTAGGTGGTTCTTTTACTAGAAAACTTACGTTTTAGTAAAGGGGTGAATGTTGCTTGGACCAAAATTATACTGTAATTTTACTCTCTGCTACAGGTTTAACTCGTACAACTCCCTATACGTTGAGTTAAGAAATGAGAGTAAAGGAGCACACCGAAGAAGTCATATTCAGAACTACAAAAGCACTGCGAGGGTGCGGACCTTCGCCAAACCGAGCAACTGTAACGAAAACTTCAAATGGTTCAAAAACTATGTTTTCTTTTCCGGACCAATACTAAATTATCCGTTTCTCGTGACATTCCTAATAGTTCCTGTAAATTTCATAGAGATACGTCTATAACTTTTTGAGCTAGGTCGCTGAAAGACTGAAACACATACAAGTAGACAAACAAGCAAAGAAACGGACTGATGGATCAGCATCAAACTTTAATCATCTGTTCCTTATGATAGTCCAGACAGTTTCTGTGAGCGTCATAATTATTGGTAATAATTTTCGAGTAATGTGGCTAAGAGATAGAGAGACAAGTAGACAAACGGATGGGCGGATTATCACAAAAATTAATGCATTTGTTCTTCGTGAGATACTTAACAGTTCCAGTAATTTCATGAAGACCAATCAATAACTTCTCGAGTTATCTTACTAACAGACAGGACATATAAACACCGGCAAAAACATAACCTTCTTGGTGGAAGAAACCATAACTCTTATTTTCAGCTATAGAGAATATGATGTTCGACTGCCATCTCAAATTCCCAAGGAGGCCTGTTGGTAAATTGATTAAACATTAAGAAAATCTTTTCCAGTCAACAGAGCGACCTCAATCAAAAAGTAAACCGTTCCCGATGATGTAAGAAATGCGTTTATCAGAAACCAATACAAAATCGTAGTTAAATATCCGCTGTGGACGTCGATAACTGAAATTCAGGACATTACAATGATCTACAATTCGCTAATGCGTACTTCTATTCAGTAGATGCATTCCTTGTCTCAGAGAACAGTTTATTTTTTGCTTCAGTTCGCCATGTTAACTGAATAAGAATCTATCAATTTGCCATCAGGCCCACTTGGGACGAGTGGACAGTGAAGCATCGTGTGGTCTGTATGTCCGCATATCGCCATCACAAATTACGCAGCAGGTCTCGCACTTTTAGCTGATATTATAGTTCATTCTTGAACTTTCTCAAAATTATAAGTTTAATTTCATACAAGTACTTTGTTCTACAATGTGGCTGGCGGTTAGAGTCACCCCTTGATATAACTTATAAAGCCTACAAATGGACTGAATTCTAGAGCAATCAAAATATACTACTCGATTTTTGATGTGAAGGGGTGGTCAGCGATAAACCTGAACCTTATTCAAAAATCTAACAAAAAAAAAAAAAATCTGCCAATTTCAAGTTTAACAGCCTCGCAATATTCCGCTAAAATTCTGAGGTGAAAAATGCCCGCGAAATATCTGTACGGCTTTACAGGTAAAATAGAGCGGCCGATAAATCGGATCTTCGGAGAAGGCATGCAGAGCTGATCGGCGCGTAGCACAAAGCCGCGATTTTCGAAGGGTCAAATTCTAGGCACGGTCAGCTTTACAATATTGCCACAGCGACGCTTCTACGCACTGAATATAAATGGCAAAGGATGGTAGTATGGACTTGAGATTTTAACGTACGGCAACTGCAATACTTTGTACCCAAACTCTTGACTCACCTGGACAGCTTCACATTCGTTCCTGTTGATACGTGGAGGAACGTCGTCTTCGAGGAGCCAAAACGCCAGAGATACTTTGTGCGACCCAATTTTTCATCTCTCGGAAACGTCTAGGAAAAGAATTCAAACTATAATTTGCACTAGGCGCATAATGTTTAACACACGTTTTAGTTTGTATCGTGTTATGATGCATATTACCAGGGGCATTGTAATACATTAAAAAAATGCGAGTACACGAAATCAGTTTTTTTTACACGTTTCTTGCCAGTATAATGCGACCCACATTTGTGTCGCATAGTCCCTTCCTTTTAGTGCACTGTTACAGTCAATTGCAAATAATCATCAGTTAAAACACTTGACATTACCTAATATGAAAAAATATAGTTCTTGCATAGAAATGAAAAACTTTCAATCACACGCTCTAGATACTTTCATGCTTGTAGCATTAGCAAGACTTGCTGAAGGAAATGACCTCAGTACAGTTTACTAGCCAGCAGAGCTTTAGAGGATGGATGGAACACCGAAAAGTATTATTTTTTTATCTCTGATGCAATATCGTGTTGCTCAGTTTCCTTACTCCTCTACCGTCCCGCGTAGCTTTTGTGGGAGGGAAATTTTGAATGAGGTTATTCCTACGAAAATAAACTTTCAATGTCGACAGTAGAGGGTTAATGAGAAATCAGTAGGTATTAGTGTACTGTTAACCTTCGCTGTACATTGCCTAACATCTTTCAGAGATGAAATTTCAAACAACACTCTTTCTACAAGGAATCAAGGTTTTATTTAAGGCCGTTTATAGGGTTATGACGCAGTAACCTTAGCAAATAAAATGTTACTATGCATCGTGAAGCCCTGCACTCTTAAGTTCAATACTGGAGATCGTCTCTTTCGGTCGCCATCGCTCGCCCGCATGGCAACGGCGCCAGTAACGTGTTTCCCTTCATTCGTTGATGTTTGCCCCCCAGCCACAGCCATAATAAAAGGATTAGAGCTGCCTGGGTAACAGCTCAGTCTCTTGGCATGCAGTGGAGGGAGATATCGATGAGACATTCCCATCAGAATTGAAGCAAATATCCAAATGAAGCCAAGAAAACAGCGGCAACACTATGGTACTGAATATAACATAGTATGATTATTGTGAGAAGTGGTTGGAATAGATGATTTATTGGCTACTAGATATGCAATTGGCAGAGAATTGACGCAAAAGCGCGCAAACCACGTACTGTGGTAGATAACGAACTGAATATGAATCAATCAAAAGTGATAGCTGTTTACTGTGGAAGCAAATTTGGCATAGGACACAAATCTGCGTTTTAGTTTGGCGTTGCCGACCATGTAACAAAAGAAGTGCATTCTGTTCTGGAAAGTCACGCGAAAATTAAAAAGTTGCTTATGGCAATTCTGTTGTATTGCAGCGAATGCACAGAAAGTGCTGCCGTCGACGCTGCACCACAACTACATACAACCGACGTAACAATAAAGCTGGAGTCGATGTCACTAAAAGAAAAAGCTGTTGCCCGGCGGCAAAAGAAGTGCAGCGAAGCATCGCTAAAAATAAAATGATGAATAAAGAACAGAGACACGTGGCTGCAGCTGCAAATGGCTTTAAAAATGCGGGACAAAAATGCCCATAACTGAAAGACTCTCTGAGCTAGAAAAGCTGGATCGTTTTTGCATCTTGTGACGTTTGCCAGAAATGCATTTAGTTTTCCCGCAGTTACGTACACATGCACCAAGCAGCTATACCCTACTTGACCAACCTCATTCAACGCATCGTGAAGTATCGTCCTCACTGAGGCGCTCTTGCAACGTCCAAAATATCGAACGAACGATCCCAAAACGGCCACAGTAAGCTGTTTGCTAACCTCATCTGATTACTTTTTAAAACTGTGCAATATTTTGTTAGGCACTGCGTGATGCGGTGATAATGGTCATGTCGGTGAGCAAAAATTCTTTGAACGCAGCATTTCTGAGCACAAGCATTGTCAGCAGGATGTACACTAAAAACAAATGCATCTGTGATTTGTTATTTAAGTGAAATTACTAAGTTTGGAAAATATTACGCCTAAGCTTTTAATTCGCATATCCCCCAACACCTTCCGTAAACTTATTTTTTTTTATGTCAGTCGTCGAAAAACTTGGCAGAATTGCCCCACTGAGGGCAGTGGAAAGCTGGAAGAGGAAAGTGTGGCTGAGAAGAATAGCAGGGAGACGACGGAGAGGCTTTAGGTACATTTGATTTATATCAAATGAGTAATGAAGCGAGTGAGTTGCGTGAGTACGAGCAGAGAAGAGGAATCAGAATCTAACTGAAAGCTATGGAATCGTAAACCTGGCTAGATAAGTTCGGAAACCAATGCAGGCTGAAAGGCAGACTTCGTAGATCGAACGCCCAGCGAGGCCATTACCGGCACCTCGGTTTGGCTGCATCAGTGTGGCATATATATTCAAATGAAGTTACGGCCTCTGAAGCCCAAGTGCAGGATATGAAAAAATAATTCTCTAGCAAATCTAAATTTTTTGGAGCCTCCGCTATCATATGACTGAGAGCCGAAAAAATGTTCAAATTCCGCCCTCAATTCAAAGGGAAATTCGAACTTCCGCTTTGAAAATCCAACTCATGGAAGGAAACCAAAGCTTAGCTCTTACTATTCTAACAGTTTTGTTCAAGTAACTTAGAATTTGTATTGAGAACTGCTTCAAGTCGGGCATTTCTGAGTCAAGAGGATCATAAATTTTTCGACGCAGAGCGAAAAATTTTCACTAAAAACATGCAAAAATGAAGGCGACCTACTCCGAACATCATCTCAAACTTGGTATGTGTTGCGCACAAACATCGTTTAAATTATCTTCACCTTCTACAAATAAGTCTAAATTTTGCCGACAAATTTTACGAGAAATGTTCCTGGACAAGCGCGTGCTAATGCTGAGGCACGAAGACAGTTAATCGCCATAGTAAGAGACGAGACTTTGTTACCCTGGGGCAAGAAATGAAAGTCTAATCCTGCCATAATGAGACAGCCTGACGATCGTGAAGAACGTTGAGGTAAATTGGCGTGAAGAGAAAAGAGCCGTGAAGACATCAGGGCTCAAACTGTGCTCGTAAAGGTTCAAAAATTTTTAAGCCGTCTCTAATTAGAGTACAGTAATTTTGTGCGGAAATATACAAAGTTTACATTTTCATTTTCGATACACAAATATCGTCCACACAAACATCAAACAGACTCGTTGGGATGAGACTATGTGCTGATATGCGAACCTTCGAAGATACGAACGATATTTCGCAGGCTCAGAGAATTTTTTTGTGGCGTGTTTATTACTAAATATAGAAATGTAATAGATTGTGAAAAGTGACGGGAGGTTTTTATGAACCGCCTCATAATATATTACTATGCATTATGTATCGATATTAAAGCTGTGCCTTTTTCCAGCCGAGACTCATTTCTCGATATGACTGAAATTGGTGGATGAGTGATATTAAAATGTTCAAACTTGTCACATTTTCCTAACTGTATTGTACCACCCTTACTCTGAATACGTAGGATGACTTATAGACCATTTCCGCAATATAAATATTAAAATCTGGGCACACATAGGTAGACGTATAACACAATTGTGTTAACTAAGGTGTATTCATTGTACTCTATTTGTAATTGATTTAACTTATTGATAAAATTATTAAGAACTACATACAAATGAGTTTCATTATTGCATTAATTACATTTTTAGTAGGTTGCAAAAAACTAAGGAATAGTCTGCATTGATTCCAAAAAGTAAAAAAAACAACAACATACACTACTAAGCCTACATACAGTTATTAAAGATACAAATGCCTATCTAGTACTTCCCAACTGGTTCGCAGGTCCTGCGCCGGGTGCCTCTAAGCACATGGGACTGCTCACAATGCTCTCATGTATATAGCAACACCCTATTGTTCCATGGGCTCAGCTTGGAAGGACCTCTCCAAGAATAGCGTGCGGTTCGTCCATCACAATTTCTAGTTGTATTTTCAACTAAATTTTGGCACTTTCCAGCTGAATTTTTAGTGAGGGGAGAGATCGAAATGCAAAGGAAGCAGTGTTTTCTCAGTAAAGATTCCAACGAAGAAAGCAATAATCTGTTTGGTTAAGGTCTCAATAATCCGCACAAGAAGATGAGTAGTAATAATGGAGCTGCCAAAGTTAGCTATATACTTTTCGCAAATCTGTCCATGGACTCTACCAAATTAAGACTGACACTACCCTATCTGTCGCTGTAAAATATTTATCTGTAACACGGCTACAGTGTAAATCCAACTTCGGCTTCGTTAGAAATGAGGCTTTTTTGATGGCTTACCGGAAAGTATTTCGATGTGTTGCAATCGGCCTGCTTCAGTATTAGAACGGGCGTTTTATTTATTTTTTGTTTCAGTTCACTTACAGGTTTAACTTCAGGAAAGAAAAAGTTAATAGCCGGTGAGAAGACAAGCTTTCTGATAAAACTTATCTTTGCAACCAATCACCATACATGGTATGGCTACTTCCATAATACTATTCATTCGCAAGCATTTGTCAGCAGCACAGTGAAGGGTTAATGTAGCGTATAAATATTTGACCGTTTATATAAGACATGAATGATCGCCAGGAAATGCTTCAAGCTCTGTGAAATAAGTTTCAAAATAAAAAATTCACAAAATCTGAAACTTTTCTGATAATGATTCGTGTATGATATCGTGTATTTTTCTTATCTAGATGCAGTGCCCAACTTATTAGGGGCGCAGTACTCTGAGGAATTAATTTTTAAAGATGACATAGTGAGTTCGATTATTTTCGCGATCCATTGAGAAGAAGTCTCCCTCAGCCTTTCTTTTCATATCAATAATTGTTAAGTACAGACTTTAGAGCAATGCCTAAGGTGGTACCAGGTACGGCTGGCTGGGATGCGTCCAGAAACTTAACAGTTCAGTAAATTGGAGCCACAACGCCTTCAGTCAAAGTTCAAGCGAGCAAAGTCGATACATTTATAGATAATATTAAATACTTCTCGGTTAGAAATATTTCACCTGATGATAAAAAATAAGTTTAAGTGATGGTGCGTGATGATGAGCAAGGAATCCTATATACATATGATCAACGAAAGTTGATTGCTAGTTAACCTTTTAACGTTTTAACTTGCCATTAGTTTTGCAGGAGCAGCTCTATCGTCAAGTAGAAACCAATGTACTTTGGTTCATTATCACAGTAAGTATCAATAGTCACTGTAATGGTGTACAAAAAGAAGAATAGAAAGGAGCAGCCATTATGCAAAAAAGGGAGCCCTGGCAATGCACAAAACAGCGACTGGAAACGGCAGTCGAGAAAGAAAGAAGTTACATGTATGTAACGACGGTATAGGCCGACTGTGGGACTGTTGCGGCTGGTCTTATTGCAAGAATATAAAAGTAGCAGGCATACAAAGATGACACACATAAAAATTGACACGCCTCCACAACGACGTTTGCAGCAAAACAGCGCTATCGCTGCATCCCTAAGGCCGTTGTCAGTATTGGAAACTCATTGTAACCGCACATGGGAGCATTGGTGGATGTACTTACATAAATTGGCGACGGAATCAAAGAGTTCTAAAGCATGACGATCAGAAGCTATAATACAATAGGAAACAGCCTGGTTATGAAAGCTAAAAGTGAGCTATAAAATACGAGGCTGCATCAAGGTCAAACAGGGTGGCTATGAGCAATAACTCTTATAATCACAGTTGTAGCATTCTTTTATGATTCTCAGAGTTATCAAAATCAAAACAAGTGCACATATATACATAGGGAGAACACATCATCCACAAAAGTTCAGTTTTTCTATTGTCAACTTTGTTTTGAGTGTAGACAAGTGCTTACTATATCAGAAGTGCTGCAGAGTAGTCCTCACTCCTCGCAAGCAAACACAATTCCCATATAAATCAAAGTTCATCTGTTAGCCCTATGTTAGTCACTCGATCGCGTGCTCTTTTGAAAAAAAAAAAAATAATAATAAAAAATGCGTATGCTCTTTATGCTCCGACCAAAGACCTCACTATACGTATCGTGTGGCCGATGCTCGAACAGTTTCAGCATGACAACCAGAATCGTTACAGGACAATTACCTCCTAGGACAACTACCTCTATGACAACTACCCCCTATGACAACTACTCCCAAAAACAATTATTATCGCTCTCTACAGTTACCCCCATGGGCAATCATCCCTTGTATCAATACCTCTTCGCTAGCAAATTGCTGCAGTATGTACAGGGATCCTCACTTTAGAGCGCTGACGAATTTGCTATAGTTTGAATCCGTCGTTATAGTTGGGCGCCACTCAAAATGTCATGTTGATAATAGTCTTGCCTTAGAAGACAATTTTCTATGTTTATGTTTTGTAGAAAACGTTCATGGGGTAATGTACAAATTTAAATGTTACGGATTACGTATTTGAACGTTCTTGTCAGCTAATATTTTGATGAAATATTATTTGGACTCAACCTATACGTCCCTTTTATTTAGAAGCCTTATTGTGCATTCTGCAATTTTGAACTTTTCAGTAGTATCAGCTGTTTTCTTTCCCTCGCTCTAAGCTATTAAAAATGGTTATCTTCACATTGATGGTTACTTTCATCAGCTTCCCCGTTCATTGCTCTACAGGCTATAATTTACAGTAGTTATTAGAAGTCGTGAGATCAATCTGCCCTGCTTGCGTAGCCCGGCATAATTAAGTGATGTTGTTGTGCATGATACCGTGTGGAAAAAGTCACGGAATAATATTCTAAGAAAAAAAATGAATTTAGCGTTTGACGAAAACATACTATGCTTGAAATTGCTTCTTTATTTGCTAACAGAATCCTCGCTCACAGCAAATCGTAAATTGCTAAGCTTATAGGTATCGGTTCCTAGAAAATTTATTCTTGAAATTGAGGGGCGACTTAGGTAAACTTACGCTATAAAGTGAATTCACGGTGATATAGTTTGATCCTGTGAAAGTAAATAACTCCGCTATAATTCGGTGATTGTATAAAGAGGTGCAGTATAAAGAGAGGATCGTCTGTAATCATCAACAATTTACTTACCTACAACTCTGCATACGCAGAAAATTAAAACTGCTGGAAAGTATGGTTTAATTAATTAGTTATTCAGAGCAAAGTTAGTTATATGTATTAGGAAGCTAGCAATGGATTAGTTGACGTTAGGTAAAGGTATCTAGGTTAAAGGTTAAGTTCGGGCTGAATGGGCTAACTTAGATTAGGCTTGGTTAGGTAAGACTCGGTACGCTTAGGTACTGTTAGGTTTCGTTAGATTATATTTGGTTAGCTTAGGTTGATTATGTTAGGCAAGGTTAGGTTCAGCAACGTTAAGGTAGGTAAGGTTAGGCACGGTCAGATTAAGTTCGGTTAGCTTAGGCTTGATGACATTAAGTTACTTTAGGTAAGATTAGGTGATACTAGGCTATGTTACGCTACGTTATTCTTGAATTTATATAAAGTGTTCAATAAAGAAACGATTTATAAATGAGCCTTCGACACTGTAACTAACATAATAACACACATTGCAGACGCTCATTCTTAAGCATGCAGCGAAAGGCACTGAATGAAGGGCATAACTGCCCATGGGGGTAATTGTCCAAGGGTTAATATTGTCCTCGGAGGTAATTGACCGAGGTAGGTAATTGCTCACGACGGATAATAATTACCATTGTTCTAGAACCTGACGAAACACTCTATACAAACTATGACAAAGTTATAATTGTTCCTATTCTTCATACTGCTTTAGCTTATTGCAAAATCATGAGTGTAATCATATTAAAAGCCTAAAATATTAAAGGGCAAGGCTTACGCAATGCTTTAACGGCTCGTTGACGAAGAATTAAAAAAAAAAAACGCAAATAAAATATTGCTTCACTGGAAAACGTTTTGGAGCCCAGCTTCACCTATTGAATAATTAAATTAAAATCACACTATTTTCATCTCACCTGTAAAATCATTAAAAAATAGTATTAATATGAAAATTAATGTCGTTGTCTTTCTTATTATAAGGAAGCTGAATACGAACTAGCTATATTGTTTAAAGGGAATTCAAGTTTTTAAGTATAAAAATGTTCCATAATTTTCAAGTCAAACCCATTTTGTGGAATTTCATAAACCTGGAAAATCATCGTCTTAGCAATTAGCACACTACTCTGCATGGAGTCTGACAGCTGAATGAGAAGGGAGAGCGAGCAATAGGCCGGTACGATAACTCCTTCCGCGATGCTCAGCTATTCTAATTAACAAGTTTCGTGACGTCGTTCCGACTTACGGCGATGTGCAATGCTTACAATTATGCAGTATACATGCACCAGAAAGCATTGTAATCTAGGAGGTAAAACTGTTTTTATAATTTATAATGGAAAAAGGATCTTGTTGGAAATTATTTACTAACTCGCGGGATAATTTATAATCAGGTAAACAAACAGGAAATTAAAAAGTGAGCTCGTCCGGGACATAGTTCTTCCGACATAGGACCGAAATAAGGTAAGGAAGAATTCATACCCTGACGATTATCGCTGGAAAGATCGATTGGCACATTATACTTTTTAGTCTTTCATTTCTGGATTGCTGTGTATGATAAGATAATAATAATTTTAAGACTTCTGTTTATCAGAAACTATCGTTCACATTTTCACAGGACTGGACACTAGCTTTTTGGTTTTTAATTTTACAAATTTAAAATAGCGTTCAGACTTTAAACATTAAAACTGATCATCTGTGATTTAGCTCAAATGATCTTCATACGGTGTTAGATATCTTAGTGTCTTTTTTTGTTGGCAATGGATTTCTTTCAAGTCTGACCAATATATACGTGACGTACAGTTTACATGTATTGCTAAAAGTCTGCTGCTGCTCTTGATAGCTACAGTGATAATAGTCGGTGTATATATACGTTGTGTCATACCTCAACGGTTCTTTGCCTGAAATACCGTCCCACGAACTCATTTCTTTATTTTCTGTTTATTTACCTACTTGAAGGTTATGTCTCGTATTAGTCGACCACTTCAAAATAAGAGATTCTTGAGTATGAAGACAGAGGCCCTCCGCAATTGCTACTTTCTCTCTGACGAATGAATGCGGTTACGCGTTTTCCTCAGAGTCGTCTTTCGGAATGATGGCGTCACGAAACTTGTTTTACTAGAATAACTGGGCATCGCGGTAGTAGTTTTTCGTGCCCACCACTTGCGCATTGCCCTTCTCATTCAGGCATCAGACCGCATGCGGCAAGCGGAGCAGTGTGGTTTTAAGGTATAAGAAGATGACGGTAGTTGTAAGAAAGGTAAAAAATTCCTTCGACTTAATAATTCTGGAATCGTTGTATATCCATGAATTTTGGTCCCTCTAGTTCGTGTCCACTCGTCCTTATAACCAGCTAGCCGACAGTTTTGATATGTAGTTGGTGCTCTAGGTTTTTTTACCTACGGGATTAATATATTGCATTGCTAGGTTGTTATGCAATAAAGAATTACAGAATTGACGGAGCTGGGCACAGGAAAATATAACAGTAAAATACGATTTTATGAACTCTTTTGGTTTTTTAAATTCAGACCGTAAATCATAAACTTTACTCCGTGCAAAGTAACTCATAATGAAAATTCAAGAAGTAGTTAGTAATAGTAGTACAAAATTTTACTAGCACGTCAGGGACACAATGTCTATATCGCGCTGAACTATTCCTGTGGTTTAACACAGGCTCGTACGCCACTAGGGCACAATGTATGTCTCTCTTCTAAATTATCAATGATTTTTGTCTCGGCATTTCTGCCGGTAGGTCTCAGATTCTAAGTGGTCAGTGCGCTACTGACAGGAATAAGGCGCAAGTTGTGCATCTCCAAACCCCGGGCACGGATGAACGCTGTCGCTC
The DNA here is from genome assembly GCA_001587735.2 of Parhyale hawaiensis. Taxonomy (NCBI): domain Eukaryota; kingdom Metazoa; phylum Arthropoda; class Malacostraca; order Amphipoda; family Hyalidae; genus Parhyale; species Parhyale hawaiensis. Next base: position 31,319,030 of record LQNS02278125.1, read on the forward strand.
AGCTACGTCGCACAGGGAAGGAAACGAATATATATAGTCAGGAAATTTAAGCCTCCGCTTCCGAGCAAAACGATATCACACAAGGAAATAGCAAGGGACATATAGTATGCGGATAGAAAAGGGGAAACAATGCATAGAGGTGTTCCCACACAGGATCAACGCGCATGGGAACAGCAAGTCGAGAAAGAAGAGGAAAAACAGAATAAAGCATGAACAAGTAGGAGTATGAAATCGGGAAGGAAGCAAAGTGGGCACGAAAGAGAGACGTCTCGAAGGCCTAGCTAATGGCTGAGGTAACCTACACGGGACCCCTGGGGTTGCCTGGTCCCATAGCATAGGACGGAAGAACTTAAACTAGCCTAACCCTATGGTCCATCCTATGCTCCCTGAGAGGAAAAGTAAACGAAATGCAAGGTAGAAGTCTAGCGGGAATAGGTTGGCCACCTCGATCAGCGGCCCACCTCCCGAAACAGAAGGGGAAGAAGTATTGAGAACCTACCTAACTTCACAAAACTAACCTCGTCAGCAGGAACTGTGGAAAGCTGCAACATCGCCTGCGGAGAAGACACTAGGCTAGGGACCCTCGGGGTCGTGAGGCATAACGCAAATTCAAACTGGGGCAGTATGTTATAGCTCGCTCAGAATTCAGTATCATTGGAATGCATCGTTTTATGCATATAATTGTACACTTTTTAAAGTTTTTGTAACTATACAGTACGTTACCTTTGATTATGCAAATACAATTTTTTACTTTATTTTTCAGGATAAGTGCCTAACTTTGAAATATTAATATTAACTAAATTTATGGCTATGTTGCAAATATAAAAAGCACTTGTAAAATAAATATTAACCCATTTGCTAAGTTTATCATACAATTTGCTTATTTACAATATTTTTACTGTTACCTCAGATACAAGTGAACAGGAATATTTTTATTAAGCGTCCAAAATTAAAAAATTAAAACCAAAACAATTCAATAAACACTGAAATAAGTGTTCAGTTGAGGTAAACATAAGTTAATTTTAAACTTGGCATCCTCAATTTTTCATGATTTTTATAAGGCGATTATCAACAGACTTTGTTAGGTTTGATATTGCAGATGATAGAATAAAATCCGCAGCTTCTTTTATTGTATTCCACAGGCTTACTTTGCTCGAAAACTGCCGACCACCTTCATAGACCTTCCTTTTGATCATTGCCCAGAGGTTGTCAATGGGATTTCAATCGGGGCTATTCGCTGGCCAGGTCATAATCTATTTGATTTAAATCCTAAATCCGCAAGCCCGTTAGCAGTGTACCATGCTCGGTGTGAGGGAGCGTTATCGTGCTGAAATACTAATTTGGATCTGCGTGCGATAGTTTACTCATCAAGCCATGGAATCAAGTTGGCTTCAAGAACTGGCGGTACCTTTCTACATTCAGTTTAACTCCTTCTGAAACTTCAAATGGACCAATAGCGGTGCTACCTACTATCCCGGCCCAAAACATCACACCTCCACCACCTTGTTGACGCTTAAGCCGGGTCTGTTGAGGTCGGTCATGGCGTATTTATGAAAGAATACGCCCATCCATCTGGACCATCAAGAGTGGCTCTGCATTCGTCAGTTGGAGAAATCAGTTTTCATGTTCTCTTCAGTCCATTTGACCCTATTGCTTTATGAGTTTTTGTTAGGAGTGGTCGTTTAATTGCCTTTTTCACTTTCCCTAGCTTCTGCAGAACCTCACATCTTGTCTTTCTGCTTAGTATTGGGGCTCCAGCGTCTTCAAATATCGCCTTACTTGCAGAAAGTTATTTTCTAGAAAACTTGCACATGTCGCATATCCCGAGCAGTCAATTTCCGCGTAGAGGTTCTATCCGGAGTTTTCCGGTTGACCATACCTTCAATAGCATAAGTCTTAATTGTTCGGTGATCACGCTGTAATTCCTTGTAAACGTCGAGTGTTGTCTTACCAGAAGCCAATAACGAGATCACTTTGATCTTTTCTTCACTGGATAGACCGGTTTTCTTGCCAATGTTGACTAGAGAGTGATGTTACATAATCTGGCGTAACAGCAGAACCCCGTGCGATAAGCATATGTTGCCAATACGTGGGAATTGGTTCCGTTTTATATTTCTCTAATTGTTTTTATAGTTACAACATACGAGTGCACTAACTTACTATTGACAATTTAAATGTTTGTTACATATATTGAAAAATAAGTAAAAAAATTGTATTAGCATAATCATAGATAAAATACTGTATATTTACTCGTTTTTTGGGATTGTGTTTATTTCGCCGCGGCTATAGAGAACGTTTAGGGACCCAGCGTGGTGCTTTCGGAGGAGCAAGTTAAGGTGTGTTTTACAGTTACTGTATTTTTTCAAGCAGAGCTCATCATTTATTTAGTTCGTAATTACTGAATATGTTTAAGTACATCATTCTTTGTAAGCCTATTAAAACTTTGTACAATGAACTGTACGATTATTTACCACAGAATAATTTTCCCCACAAGTCACAGTGTGTACTTTTGGTTTTACTTTGATTAGGTTACAATTCATGATGACCTATAACAATTTACTATCAATACCTGTACGTTATTCATCGCTAATGACCGTTGCACATAGCTCACTACGGTTCACTTTCCGTAAAGGATTCATCTAGTATTAAAGCTCGTGATAATTCTCGACGATTTCCTTTCAAGTATACCATTCATTGCTCAATAAAGTTCATTAAAACGGCCGCCCGAGCCCGCGCGAAGTCGACAAGTCCTGTCTTTCGGAATAAAATCCTATTCATCCCTGCCTCTTTTGGATTGAGTCAATATTTGCAGAAAATTTCGAGCGAAAATTACTGGAAGTTTTCTGCTGTGTGCGCGATGTTTATGGAGAATCTTTGACGAAGAGTTCAGAACAAAAGAATATAAATTAGCGGAATTGAATATTCCGAGACGCCGGCTGGCCCGAGCGATAAAGACTCCAGCAGTAGATCCTCGTGGCGTATCCAAGCTGCTTAAACTTGCAGGGAACATGCAGGCAAACTTGGAGCGTCGCTTGTGTTGGATGAATTTTCTGGCATTTGTAATTTTCAGTCCAGGTACAGAGTTCTCGAACCCGTTCGCAAGCTTCGGCGGCGATTGGCGTATGACATTATTGAAGAGGAATTCGAAAAGTAGGGCAAGTCTATACCTTTCACAGAATAAAGTAATGGGTTTTGTGACAGGGTTACAGCATTTGCGCATTAATTTTCCGATTACGCCATCACTTGATTACTTACTTGATTACTTACTTGATCGAAGTGATCGCGAAATTATTCGCGCTCTGCCAATATTGTATTACAGATTGGTCACACTATATAATTTGAAGGAGTCCAGTATGCCTATTCCTATATTAGCAGCGATAGCGTTGATAATTATGTGGATAAAGGCAATCCCGTCTTGCTTGTGCTAAGCAAATTTTTTATTACATGCTGCCAAATTGCTTTTTTCCTTAAGCCCGATGGCATTAGAACTTTTCGACGGCGGCTTTCGTGCATGCCAGTGAAGTCAAAAGCATTTGTAGGCTACGAAGGCATGCATCTGTTGCTTGGAAGCGTGCGTGTTTGTCTTCACTGGTAAAAACTTTGAGAATCACAGTTAGTTATGTCGAAGGTTTATGTATATATTTAGGCTTTCTTTCTCATTATAAGGACGGACACATCAGTGGAAGCAGAATATCGGAGGAGAGCAAACGGACCACGGAAGGAAACATGGCTCAAAGGTGTAACGATCATTGCAATTTAATGGGGTTTCCTGAGAACGAGGCCTCCCATTGCATACAAGTTAAGCGAACCGTACAAACCCAGTAACTTTATATACGTACTAGTCACAAATCAAATGGCAGAGCCAATATACCCCTTGACTCACAGATTTCCTGTCACCACCTCCCAGTATTTCTTCTACTGCAAGAGAATCGCACGTACATCGTCATCAGCTGTGGGCGCCATAGCGGACTCGGAGAGACACTTCCGGGCACAATAAAATACTCGGCTGGATCACCGCAGGATATTGATGGCACCTCAATCCCGTGATGCGCTCCTGGCTAGGGATTGTGCCCTGCTCAAGTAACCGGACAAATAGGATACGTTCTTTGTTACATAAGCAATTTTTGAGCGGTTAAAAACGTTTTGATCTTACGAAAAAAGCATCTCGATCAATCATGAAAAACAAACAAGCAAAACAAACAAACAAATATAATTTATTATCTCGTATACAGGGTACAATGGATACACCTATCGAGGTTTTCTCTTTGCCTTAATTTTAGAATTTTGAAGATCCAGTAGTGTGAAGAGCAGGAGAAGCAGTCCGTGCTGAGAGTCAATTTAGGATCCCTCATCGTGCATCACCTGGCCTCTCGGTGCTAGAGGCGCTTGTGCTTAATAGACATTACTGTGCACATGCGTTATTAATGATATATAGTTAAAACTAGCAAAGTATGTAGTTAATAATACAGCTTCCGAGACGGAAAAACTAGGGGCAGCCGCTTACACTGTCCACCACTAAAAAATTATCAATACCAAAATTAACTTTTTTTTTATTCACCAGATATGTAACACTAAAACCGTTCTCCAAACGTATAAACAACGCTGCACATGCATATATAAATGTAAGTCAGCTGAGTACGTAACTTAGGCGCTGTTATTTCAGTATTTCAGTTATTTTATTAGGTCCTAAGGCGGGTTCACTGCGACAGACTCGTTCTCCGTACGTAGTGGGAAGTGTTGTTGCTTCATTGCAGACGCTACTGCGCGGCCACCAAAAAGGTGGTAAAGTGTTAGCGTGCAGTCAGTTGGCTTACAAAATGTCACCAGTTTGGTTCTCCGAGTTCTATTCAAATTTGCACTACGCCGAAACTGGGAAAGTTGCGCTACAACAAGTTGTAGCAATAAGACGTTCGCTGCAAATGGCCATAATTTGAGCTCGGCATTTGATATATAAGACTCGTAACTCCCAAAACAGAAGTTTTCCGTAACTCCGACGGGCATGCATAATGCCGGAGCTACGTATGCTTTCGTACGCCTAATTGCTTGCTAGGATGTGCAACTCGCGTGCCATTTCGATACACATTTAAAACCCTGTAGCACAGATACATTAGTATAAATGACGTGCGGGTCTCACATCCCTGCATCAGGTTGTTCGTTTGAATGGTTAGTATGGGCCCGACATATCGTTACCTGTGCCGACCATAACATGAGCGTACATGACGTAAAGTTGCAGTTAGTTAATGGCTCGTCTAACCAACTGAAGATATCCGACACAAGTCGTGTAATAAAGAAAGCCAAGACTGTTGATGATAATCTATATTCACGACAGCAATTAAAAAGTGGATGAGCAAAACAGAAGTTCTGGGAAACTCTAATGCATATACATAAATTATTCGAATTTTCTGCGTAGCCCCCAAAGTATGTTTTTGCGATATGATTATTTCCCATATGCTGCAAGCAATCTGATACAGTTGAAAATAATTGAATACAGTACTAGTAATACTAATATTCACCTGGTTTAAGTCTCCCTACCTACAGAGTACCCTGTGATCCCAAGAGAGGAACAGAAGAAGTGAAATAAAGAATGTCAAGAGAAACGTTCAACCCAAGCACCAATCAACGCCTATGGAAACAGCAAGTCGGGAAAGAAGAAGAACAACACAGAAAAAAATCATTGGATGACCCATTTTATTCTCAATAATTTCACGGGGAGGGTGTTGGATAACCTAGCTCGTTCTCAATAATCTATCACAAAGAGGAGTACTGGATGACCCAGCTCGTTCTCAATAATCTATCACAAAGAGGAGTACTGGATGACCCAGCTCGTTCTCAATAATCTATCACAAAGAGGAGTACTGGATGACTCAGCTCGTTCTCTGGGATCGCCCAGGGCGCACGGGGCAGGGGCGGGTCAGCATCTGGATTTTAGAGCTCCTTCTCCTGAATCGATTCTCTTCTGAAATGCATAGACGAGTGAACGACCGCGGCGCTGCTGGGAATTTTGCCTGCAGGGGAAAAGTTTTCGTTTCGCCCATGCACTTATAAAGCAAGTGGCGGAAACCGTAAGAAGCTTACAAGTTTTACCATGAATATGTGCCCTGCTTTTGCCACGAGGCACGGCTTGGTCGCTGGTATTGTGAAATTTTATTATAAAAATGAATGCTGCGCAAAGGCGATAAAATGAGAAGTAGTATTAAGGAAATACCCCGGTTGCATGCAGCCTCCACAATACTTTCAAGACGGAAGGGTATATCGGTAAATTCTGGAGGGCAAGAAAGAATAGTGTGCCAATTAATTACCTTGACTTTTAAAGGTAGTACACTTCACTCTGCCGTCAGAGTGCCGTCCAAGTAAAGTACCGAAATAGGTGCTGCTCCACAATATTATTCGAGATATTCATCACGTAACTTTACTAGGGTAAGTTTATCATCGGCACTTCCTTCTCCGTGTCAACGTCTTGAGTGCACTGGTGACGTTAATGAAGATCAATAAATTATCACGTAGGGGTGAAAGTAAAATAAAAAGAATATTCAGCAGGGAGGTCACAATCAAAGAGTCAACTTTTAAACCTCACAATTGGAGACTGTTGGCATGGTCGTTACACAGCTCTACATACGGACGCGTTGAAACTGGAATCATCAACCTCACTCCTCTCCCTATATGCAGTGAAACGCACGGGCAGTTCCGCCTGGGCATATTGTGGCCCAACTGTGATACTTGAACCTACCTTAACCCGGAACTGCGGGGTTCATTAAATATGATACTTACCTAATAGTGTTCTTCCTCAGAGAAGGACATGAATTATTGTAATGAAGCGTATCTCTCAAACATCAAGCCCAAATGCCTATGTACATATAAGTAATTACCATAGATTAAGTTACACTTGAGTTAAATCCTTCGGTGCATGCTTCATTATAAACAATTATGTATATGTGATGCATACCTAGAAGAGCTATTCCCACAGGAGAGGCAAAATGAATTCATGCAGTGTGAACGTCTGAACCTCTATGGACATACTACGCTGTTTCAAGGAACAAAGATACAGGAGAACGTGTTCATTATGTTCAGGTAAAACAGATCCACTCATGCGCAGAGGGCCATTGCTCGCATGCAGGAACATCGTGTTCGGAAAAGACAACAGTTCAGTGACAATGAAATAGGATAATAAAAAAGGAGAAAAGGAACACTGGAATGGGAAGTAACATTTCTCGACGGCATAACTAAGGCTAAAGATCGTATGGAATCCTCCTGGAGGAACAGTAACACAAAAATCGCCGAAGAATGTAAGGTGATAGAAAAGAGTTCAGAGCTTAAGAATTTTTGAGTAATTGTTTTGGTCAATGAATAGGAAATTCTCTTGCCTTTCTACCAGAATTTTATGTCAGTTACTGTCGCATTTAGCAGACTACGAGCCGTAGCTTTGTTGGGCTGCGAGATGTGCTATATGAAAGAGGCAGGTAATCTATACTACTAGTGGACCCGTGCGTGAAGAATTCACGCAATCTATACTATAATAAGAGAGCTGTCTGTCAGTCCGTCCGTCTGTCCGTCCGTCCGTCCGTCCGTCCGTCCGTCTGTCCGAAGCCTTATTTTTTCCCTATCTAATACTGGAGAAAAAATTCCAAGGCACCCAACTTTTTTGTTGCGGAGAGGGTATCTTGGATACGGGGAGGCACTTGGGCGCTTGCCTGGATGCCCGTGTTTGGACATGTTCATTTTCAACGGTGCTACGGGTGAT
>LQNS02278125.1:31327717-31351751 GCA_001587735.2 Parhyale hawaiensis
CGAAGGTATTTCTTAGTATTAGATAATAAGAGAGCTGTCTGTCTGTCTGTCAGTCAGTCCGTCCGTCCGTCCGACTGTCTGTTCAAAGCCTTATTTTCCCCTATCTAATTCTAAAAAAAAAAAAAAATCCAAGGCACCCAACTTTTCTTTTTGCCAAACCGTATCCAGGATACGAACCCGGGAATTCCCGGGTTATTGGTGAAGGCCTGGTCACGGGCCCTTGTGAACTGGGTTGCTTTTGAGCACTTGGTAGACAATGTGGACTTGGTGAACTTCATGGACTTTGTGGACTTGGTGGACATTGTGGACTAGGTGAACTTTGTGGACTTGGTGGACTTTGTGAATTTTAAAATAGTGTGAACTTTTTTCGATGGGATAGTAATCTGTTTTGAAATACATATTTCATGACTTATTCAACAAAAGGGTTGCGTTTGGTCCACTAGTAATAATAATAGGACAATATCTGCGCTTATTTACCTGTTCATATCTTTACGCGTCCTATGAACAATCCATCATCTCGATGTTACTTTCATGAACATCCGTATGGTATCAATAGAGCAACCTTACGGTCTTTTCAAAATAGTAGTTTCGTATTCTTTGATTTAAACTTTATATTCGGATATATACAGACCAAGAGGCTCATTCGCAGAAGGCATACGAAGACTAGAATTTTGTCCTCTAGCTCCGATTCATACAATAATCAAATTACATATTTGCAGAAGGCAATGATCATAGAGCCATAAGAGTTTTAACGGAAAACTGCAGAAGATAGACTAAATTAACAAAAAATGATAAAATCTAGTAGATTAGTTGCAGTACTGAAACATTGCGTTACACTGTTTTGTAGACGATAATAGTTTACTTAGGAGAGTGCGATGGCGACTAAATTCTTTCTCTGTGTGTGCTTTATGTTCTTAAGCAAAATGTTCAAAACAATTAAGTTGGGGCCTATTTTTACAAACACAGAGATTTTTAGGGAATCAAGATTGCTGTTTGTCAATTATTATCTTTATGCTAGCGGGACCCGTGAAAATTACACGGCTAAATAATGTTTTCACCGATTTTCATTTCACATAAGGTAGTGTTCCTGTAACTTAACCTTCCCCGTCTAATCTAAAGTCCGCCAGACGAACCCCGTCTACCTTAACACATCTCGTCTACCGATATCTAGCCTCTCTCACCTGTGACTTTTGCACACAACGGTACTTCTCGCATTGTTCTCCTATATTCTCGCTAAGTTTTCCACTGTTTACAGATAATTTAGCCGATCATCATCTAACGCATTTCAATTTTTTGTCAGCGAGTCTGATTTTCTTGGACGACTACGGGACCCATGGCTATTGATCAGTAGCCCATGATTTTCTTGCTCTCTTTGACGCGATAGATATACAACAAACAGCCTTGGCCAGTTTCTTAAGCAGCCTAACCTTCTGTGCTAGAGATGTCATTGTATTTCCTTAAATAGACATTGCAAACTCGCTTGAAAGAATACCCTTGAGCCGATGTGTCCAACACTACCCGCTCCATTAACCAGCAGCGTATCCTAAATACGTATCTGGCTGGCCTTATTAAGATGGACATACGGACGGATGGATGGAGCCTCAAGCAGAATTATTTTATAGATATTTAAGTTTTCAAAGCCTCCCTAAGCAAAACTTATGAGTGGCAAGAGAGAAAATGGAATGGACTTGAAGTATGTCGATAGAAACGTGGAACTCATGCATGAGGGTGGATCAACAGTAAGCCAGGAAAGAAGGGGAAGAAGAGAACACAACATCATCAGTATGGGTATGAAAAGGGAAGGAAGCGAAGTTTGAACGAAAGACCGACGTCTCGGAGGCCGCGCTAATGACTGAAGTAACCTACAAAATCCCCCTGGGGTCGCTGCTCACTATAGCCCTAGGAGGCGTGAACCTAACCCAGCTCTGTGCCTATGGCCCATCCTATAACCCCTGAGGGGTGCTGTTTGTCAAATTTTTCGATAACGTAAGATTTCGATAACGTAAAAAATCGAACAGACAATCTGCAGTTATTAATTTGGAGGAAAGATTTCAAGTCAACCAAACCAAATAACTGGGTTCACGCAGGCCTAGTATTCCCGAAATACTGCAGTTGGCCCTAGCTACTCCAAGACCCTGACAACTTTTGGTTTCAGGATGTTGTATTGCAGCCCTTGGCAGTTAGATTCCCGTGTGTGATAATCAAATTCAATCGCCCAGCCCATCGTGAGGCATCCCAGATGGCAAATGATCCAGAACCCTCAACAATCCCGGTGTACGACGTTATCGGGCGAATACCGTTTGTCACACTCGACCAACACGTGCTCGGCTATTCGTGAGGGTGAATATGAACCTGGATTTGTTAGAGAACTCCGCCATCCGTCAGTTAGCCGCGGTGCAACATGAAGAACTACGATATCGAGTCAGCCTATCGGCTATGTCGGTGTCGGTATACTGTTTGAGTGAAGGCCGAATGAGACTTTCTGGAGCAGGCTGCGGGCCAGCATCACAAGTAAAATCCCATCAAGTGAATATATTTCGTAAATGTAAAACACACAGACACGGATTGCTTTGTGAATGAAAAATAGGGTAGAGGGCCGGACGCAGGGCCTTCACGGGCCGGATCTGGCCCGCCGACGGGGTCTGGCCTGCGGCCTGCGGCCCAACCCCTGGGTTATGTGCTGTCTGGCGATACTGGTACGGGTGTATGGATGCTACAAGCATAAAGACTAATACGGATCGTTGGTCGAACACTCGCAAACTACTAACAGCTTGAAGGTTATCTCTCAGTCTTGATGCACCCTTCAGACTGCCGTGCCTTGCACTGAAGACAATGTACATATCCTGACACTGAATGGCCACCCTGGGACTTCCATTTTTCGGTCTGCAACAACCCATTCTCTGTTCCGATGCGTAGCAGACAGACAACCTGTCTATCTCGAGCTACCGCGCCCATGCCACAAACCTACCTGGCGGTGAGATCGGTCAGTTTCTATCATGCCAACTACTCTAAGTTTTTGCTCGGTCGTCAAACGTTGTCACCAAATCTTTCTACTGAACAGCTGAGTTTCCAAATTAATGCTAGTGTGTCTTTTTTCTATGGCATTCACTGAAAGTTTAACTATGAGATGATCTGAAAAATTCACGGTTTCGTTGACATACTTGACTGGGTAAAAAACAGTGCACAAACTTTAGTAAAACAGACCTTTAAACTCAGCTACAAAACAATAGTTAACTGCTTAGAACACAGAATTTCCCAGTTGCAAGAGCTCCACTGGTACCTACTCTCCACAATCCTACCTACCTTGAGGGTCTTCGGAAATAGTCCTGGTGACGTTGCTCACGTCACCCCACGTGTGTGGAGTCACTCTGCTGGGTGTCTTCTGTGGTGCCGCAGTTAGCGACCAAAGAGAGAGCCAGCAGAGAATTATCTCCACAGTGCACGTAACCGCTGACCGCTGGTCTAGCTGGCATTCTTCTTAAATGAGAATCCAGCAAATTTTTGAACTCTACGATTTTGATATCAGTGGCGTTTCGAATATGCCGAGGCATTTATTAAACAATCTTGCTCCCCGTACTGCGAAGCTATTAAAATATTTTGTGGCCACAGCTTTTCCACCATCTCTGCGTGGGATGCGTATATCACAAGTCCTTCCAGTTCTTTCTGAGTGTCTGGCGACAATCCGCTCATTCACATTCACGGTGATACTTTCCAGAATTTTCCAAACATACGTTTATGATTGTGAAACAAAAATAAAAAATTCTGTGTAAGGGCTGAGTGACACCCTTAATAAAGGTATGGAATGAAACAAATATTCGACACGTAATTGCATTAGTGCCAGGAGTGCCACAACAAGTCCAACATACAGTTTCGAATTTTTTATTTGGCGATCATCCAATGTGCTTTGGAACACAAAGTGAACATATGATAAACATGAAAGCTTACAATAGAAAATGGGAAGTTACAAGCTGATGAAAGAAGGTAAATGTTATAAACTGCGCAGCATAACGGAAACGATTCAGCTAATATTAATTACATTAGAATGATGAATCTATTATTAATTTAAAACAATCGTTCAACTTTACCCTGAGCCCTAACTTATTTTGAACAGTTTATTTTTATTATGGAGACAAATAATCGAGCACTACCTCCTTTAGCGCTTACGACCAATCGAGGTTGTTTGAAACATTTGATTGCATTCACGTGTAGTTTCCCTGTGTATATAGTTGCATTACAATAACTTGTGGTGCTGCTAAATACCTAATACATTGTTTGAATGGCCGAATTCTTGAAATGTTTGTAATTGCAAAATTTTTTCGCCAGTGCCTTCCATGCTTTCTCTGTGTGAGTATTTCATGATAAAAAGGAATTTTTGACCACAAAATAACGTGCTTGTTACTTAGACACCAAGGACACATGCTTATTTACACGCCTAGGAAACAGGAAACAAGATATACTTTTTTGCAGCAACTTAGCTAAACTCTACGTAAGTTTACATTGAATACAAGACAGTGCAGCGTTATTTATTCAGAGTCTGCAAAAATATATATGCTGTGCACGCCGGTACAGCGTTGTTTATACCGAGTTTTCAATGCAAAAAATGTTCTATAATGTGGACGCTGAATAATTCATGCAAGAACTAGAATCTATAATGAAGGCTTGCAGCATTATGTTGCTTCAGTATGCTGCAGTATTTGAAGATATAAATGCGCTTTAAAGTGTAATTTCTTGACTCGCGTAGCTAGAAATTTATAAGGTCGGAGAAAGCCTTAGTTTGTTGTTGCCACCAGAGCCGCATTAAATCGCATAAGAAATCACGTGTTAAGCCAGGCTTTGGAGCAAGAAAGATTTTGCTCTCTGTTTCCCACCAAGATGAAAAATAAATGAGGCAGAGACAGGATTATCTGAAACACAATAGTGAAAAGCACAGTTGCGTAATTCGCTGAGTTACTATAACGGAGGTCACAGTCGCTCGACTGGCTGAAACACAACACTATTGACCGCAGTCGTGCGATCAGATGAATATTATTATTATCATCATCATTATTGTATTAGTTCTTCAAGCCTCCCTAGGCACAACTATGGTGATTCAAGAGAGGAGAAGGAAGGGACATGTAGTATGTCGATACAAACGTGGAACTCATGCACGAAGACTGATTAACGAGCTTGAGAACAGCAAGTCGGGAATGAAGAGGAAGAACAGATGAAAGTAAGACCAGTAGGAGTACGAAATCAGGAAGACAGTAAAGTGGGTGCGAAAGACTGACGCTGCGAAGACCTGGCTAATGGCTTAGGTAACTTACACAAACCCCCTGCGGGCGCTGCTCCCCATAACCTAGGATGGGCGAACTTAGCTAACCTCATCCTATGGCCTATGGCTCATCCTATGCCTCCTGAGGGGACGAAGACAATAGTCGAGTGATCAGCTGAACGATAACAATGAAGACCACCGTCACACAAGCAGCTGAAATACCCCCAATAAAGAAGTGACGTAGTCACATCGTCAGTTCAAGCTTACAAAAACTATAAACAACTCAGTCGCAAGCCCAATTCAAGCAGCAACAAGGCAAAACAATTATAATGCAGTCGAGCAATTAAATTCAAGCGCAGGGTTTCTACGCTCCGAGCATGTAACAGCGAAGAGTACACTGAGGTGTCAATGTACTTTATCAAGTGCCAGTGCAAATATATTAACATAACTGCCTGGTGTCTCTCGACAGCTAGCCAATCGGGAATTAGATTTCTCTTCTCTGGTAAAGAAATATTTCGGAGTAAGCTGGCAAGAGTTGAAATTTAGAGTTAAAGTAAAGCTATCAATTTTTCATACGGAACTGGTTACTTCTCAGTATCTTGAGTACGCCTCAAACATGAAGTAGCTATTTATTCTTTAGTGCTTCTTGGTACTATATTATTACCAAAGTATTTATTGCAAACAGAAGGGAAATTAATTTTGCAGTAGTTTTATCTGCTAAAGAAGAAGTGAAGTTTGCTAGCTCACTTTCAATACTTTAAATGGAAGATCAAGTCGCCAACATGGTGGGTGAAATGCAGTCTCCCTAATAGAATAATTATCAGAAGCATGAACACTAAAACGACGTCATCGCAAATCATTCGTAATTAAGTTGGGTGGCTGGATGCACACACTAATTGTCAAAGAAATGCTCAGTACGAAGGCGCAATAAAATTACAATGAAATTAGTTAAAAGAGACATGTGACAGTTTTATAGATTTAAGAATTTTGCTAACGCTCTTGGTGTCGCCTGCTTACGGTTTTCAGGCTTAACCTCAAGCGAAAAGTAGTACTCTTGACACGGTCTGACATCAAGCGATTAAAAGGGAGCCCTAACTCTAAGGGTCTCGCATTACCGACATACACCGACATTAATCGAGTAAGAGCGCGATTGTTTTCCGAGTCTGACATCAAGCAAAGGAGAGCTTTTTTACTTGCAAGGTCTGACATCAAGCGCATAAGAGAGTTTACTCTCAAGGTCTGACATCAAACGCACATGAACGCCCTCATTCTCAGGGTCTGTCATCAAGCGAACATGAACGCCCTTACTCTCAGGGTCCGATATCAAGCGAACATGAACGCCCTTATTTTCGGGGTCTGGCATCAAGCGAACATAAACGCTCTTACTCTCAGGGTCTGAGATCAAGCGAATAAGAGCGCCCTTGACGCCGTCTCCCTGCAAAGCAGAGACAGGCCGTGAAGGAAGAAGGATCGACTGCAACACGAGACGCAGGCGGGCGGCGGCTGCTTTATAAAACAGGAAAAAATTTGCAGCCCTCACTGGCCCGGATTTTCGCAATATATCCTCGTAAACCAACAGCAAGGATCTGAAGGTGAAGGAGAAAAGCACAGAAAGTCTCCAACTTTGATACGTGCCATAGGCAGCCTTCAGACTTGCATGGTTCCTGGAGGTAATAAATTACGACGTACAGATCGGGAAGGAGCAGATTGTAAAGCAGACAATCTCAGAACACACAGTAATTTGGGAAAGAAGGGGATGAACAGTTAAAGAAAATCTTCGGCAGGAGTGCTAAGCTAAAATAGAAATAAAAAAATACAGAAGAACTGTGAGAGAGCAAACCTCTGCCAAGCAGGCCAGCGTCAACGAAAAATTGGTTCTAAAATAAATTGCGTTTTATCATCACCGCAGTTATGTCATTTGTGCCTTTTAACATTTCTAATAATTTTTGTGAAGTAATGAAGATTCATAACTTTCATAGCTTTTTGGGTTATGTTACCGATAAACATAGTAACAAATATATGTAGACAGTGACAATCGTACTAACAAATTATGAAAAATTTTGTCAGTTGCTCTTCGTAGCATTCTCAGCAATTCTTTTGAAGTTTATGAGGATCCGTTCATAACCGTTTGAGCTGTGTTACCAAGAAAAAACAGCAGACAAACAAACAAATGGCTGACTAAATCTTCACCAAAAGATAATCATCTCTTCATCCTAACATACCGTACCTAACATTCGTTGTACATTTCACAAAGATCCGCCCATAGCTTTTTAAATAAGTTTCGTGACAGACAATCTGACAAAAATATCGATCATAACCTCGCTCAGGGGGCAACAATGGGGTGCGAAAGTAATAGACTTTTCGAAGACACAACGAAGGCTTTAAAATAACCTACAGAGCCACGGGCAGGTCAGCTCCACAGAACATTGGCTGGGGTTTGCAATGTCTAACTAACACTGTACTAACATGAAATATCTCTTAATCTGTGTTTAAAAGATTCCGATCAATGTGCAACACGTCTCGTTCAGTCATGTATCTGGTAGCGGAAACAACTGATATTCTTTTTTTTTGTTTAGATGAACGAGCTTCTCTGACGTCTAACTAACTATAATCTGCTTTTAACTGTATTAGTAAAGAACTTAAATTTGAATTGAAGCTTAACGTCCAATACATTATTCTGTTGAGGAATTAGCCTATAAATGCTGTGGTTTACGTATTATCCTCTGCCTACGTTTTTTTGTTCTTCTATCATACCTTTCAGAAAAATAACAACTGGGAATAATTAACAAAATAATTTGATCGTTGCTACGTCAGCAAAAACTACATACTCTGCGCGTGCATGACCTTAAGTATATATGGGAAATGGTCGTAGACGATTATTCTCTTAAGGGATTTCTCTTTTTTCAATATATTTTTCACTTTGCTACTAATAACTTACAAACACTAGACAACTGCTGCAGAGATACACTCAGGTTAATCCTTTAAAAGGGTTAACCCGTTACGACTTGGCGTAATGCATTCATCGCACCAAAGTTTTTTTCACAAATATTACCTGCGAACAGAAGACATGATTATTGTAAGAATGACACTGTCAACAGCACAGCTAGGTGGCGTCTCCAGCACTTTGGTTAAAAACTTTCATTGCTGAAAATCGACCATAAAAATATATTAAAGCATAAAAAATAGTGCATTATCATGTATATCAATGCTTGTTCAAAAGTTATGATGTCATCAAAGTTTCCTTTACTTAAAAGGGGCTCGCAATACGTCAAATTTTCATTGTTTATCTGATAGACTATACATGCTATGAAGCATTTACCCGAATTGCATCACTGAATTTTTCCGAAATTCACAAAAAACGTTTAAGCTGTTGATGATCTCGGGTAGCATAACTGTTGCTCAAATGAGAAATTGCGCGTGTGACATCACAGTCCGCAAACACAAAATTTGTATGAATCACAGTGAGTTTTATTATCGTAAGCAATGTTTCAATGAGCACAGATTGCGCGATATAATTATTTGCTGATTTCGCAGAGCCCGTCATGTATATACGTCTGTAACCAGCACAGTTACAATGGTGACTAGTGCGTCTATAACGAAACGTCGACGTCCAAAAGCTTGTGTTCTTTAGAGGTCATAGAGGTCATCCTTTGTATATCGTTTTTCCCGTTTGCGTTTTACCAATGCTCTAATTGCTCTAAACAATCGCCACAAATTTAAACATTTTGCACCCGTTTATAACAGTTATTCATTTAGCAAAACTACTTAAACAGTTAAGCAAAACGTTGAAGCTCTTCGGTCTGAAAAAAATTTAGGACTCCTGACCGTTGTGAGTTGCAGGCCTAACACGCATGTATGATTTAAACTTAATTCATATGCCTCTCAGACTTAAACAGTTATGCAATACGCTTAAACTGTTAACATACCGTAACTGTTAAAGTAGTTTTGCAAAATTTTTAACTGTTATACAGGTTTGGTTAAATTTGTGGTGATTGTTTAAAGCAATTAATTAGAGCATTGGTAATACGCAAGAGGGCAAAACAGTAACTTCAAGTATAATTGTAGCGGGAGATTTTATAATAATAACCATAAGATCATCTCATACCTTCATTGTCAATATTTTTTCTTGGTATCACAGTTGTGTTCGAAAATCATGCAACAACTTCTTTAAGTAAACAGACTGTACAGAAGAGAACTGGCCACAGGGGCAACAGAACGGCTCGCACGAGTCCCCATTATGGCTCTCAAGAGCAAAACAATTGACTGTATTACGAGATCTGAAGCGGACACTCTAATGGAGGTAAGCTAAGAAAAAGCGAGTGCTTGCGCCCAAAAATGGGTTGACCCCAATTATTTTTTTCAGTGTTTTTAGCAAAGAAGTTAAAAGCTTTGGATAAAATGACCACTGATAATGAGTTAGAATAAGTAACTAAAGAGAAGTTGTAGGGCTGTACGAGTGCTTGTGCAAAGCAATGGACTGACCTCATTGGCTCAAGTATTTTCGCTAAAATTATTGCTGCAATTACTGAATTATTTCACCTAATTGAAAAAATATCAATGTGTGTAGGTGCACGACGGGGCAACTTCAATAATTAACATTGCTTGAGTTTCTTTTGTTGAAGAAATTTAATTCACAAACTAGACGATATGTATTAGAAATTGAACTCTGTATAGAAACTTTGACCAAAATGAAATACGTATTCGAAATAAGCTATTTTTTAAATTTTCAGTTCAACCAATTACTCACCTTTGTAATTTGCAGACAAAGACTCTAACATTAGACGCTGAAACGCTTCAGTTATTCTCTCCATCACATTACTTCTATCAACGCTCTCGCAGCTGATGACCCACGAACTGTCCGCGAGAGAAACCGCGTTGCCATAGAGACGAATCTTCGCCTAGGGCAATAATACAAACGCCCACCGATGCTCGTTTTTTCCTGAATAAAATGAGGCAAGCATCTGTCAGCGTAGCTGGAGGCGCGCCAGATAATAGCGGCGATTACACTTAATGGCGGCAATGATCGCTGTTGCGGTGAAGTTCTGATGAGACATCAAATGAGATGAATTTAAAAAGAAAATTATTAATGTTGATCATTGGCAACTCAGGTGAATTTCCAGAAAAAATTACAGCGATAAGAATGCCGAAAGTGGAATGATGTCGAGTACCTGTTATTTGCGTCATTCTATTTTCCGTAAAACAATATAGCACAGTTGTGAAACAGTAGCATCGTTTTCTATTATTAGTCAAGAGGTTTCGCTGGAGCTCTGCCACTGGTTTAGTGCAGTCCTTTAGAAGTTTCATCAATCAAAAATGAAAGGACACAATGAGCTCCTTTCAGAAGTAGCATAAGTCCTAAAGAGCCGCTTTTATTTTAAGAGCAAAATAGATGGTGTTACAGTACTTGTGCACTCAGCTCTCAAATTAACGAGTTTGTAGAATGAATAAAAGATTGCAGTGTCTAATCAAGACCTACGTGGTCTCATAAATAACGCAAGTGCAATACGGCGTTGTGGCGCTTGTGCAGTTAGCTCTTAAGTTTAATGATCTTTCAGAAGTTAGAATTGCAATCAATGCCGGATTTACCTATAGGCTTATCTGCCTACACTCGAACTCTAGGGTTGCTCGAGGGCCTGCGATGCCCTCGTGCAGGACTCAATAATAATTGTGTTAACATTTCCAGCACTTTCATAGGCCTTTCTCGGACTGTATTGGGAAGCAGAATGATATAAAAGATGCCTCGTATATAAGTGCACTAGCTTACGCACAAGGTTCTCTCTAGATAATGTAATTAAATAACATTTAAACACATACCTTGTGGTGTAGAAGGCTAAAGGATTTAGGTATGTGCGTTTGTATGAAGACTAACTGACACTAACACTTGCCCTAAAAACAGAAATATTCCTATTTTGAAGCTTTTGGTTATATCCCCCACTTCATCGATAACTCTGCTTATGAGTGACAGTTCGTCCAGTGTCAATGAAAGTTCATTGGTAAAATCCATATCAAAGTTAAAGTCAGTTTGGTCACACATCTTAAGTGGGAGATCCGCAAACACTTGTTCATTCTGTAGCCCTGTAGGTGCTCGCTGGTGTCAGAGGAGTGCACTGTTGCAGGCAACCAAAAATTGTCAGGGTTTTGGCGTCAGAGAAGGAAGGCCCATTCGACAACTGCCCCCCTCCGACCAATCATATTTTTGGTTAAGGTCAGTACCTCAGCAGTAGCGTTTAGATATTGAATAAACTGACTCAGCAAGCCAAGGACCGAGAGAAGTCTGACAAACAATCTCGATCTTACGTACTTGCGTGCGTGAGGTTGACACTCAAACACTCTGACATTATACCCTGAGAGGAAACTAAGAGGAAGAAGTAGCTACACCACAGGAGATTATAATTCCGTGGATTCGAATAGCAGAAAGTATAAGCGAAAGCATACCTGAAAATATTGAAAATAGCTCACTATACCCAGCTCAGATATGACGCTGTTCTTTCCTCTTCTTCTCAGACAGTTGGGGAGAATTTCTATGAGAACATAATAATTATTATATATAGTGTAATTTTAATTAATTATGTTATATATATATTACTATATACATATCTACAGTACAAGAGTTATTTCCCAAAATGATATATGACAACCTTCGGTTGCCAGTAATAGAAGAGAGATGGGGACGTGTCTGTAAGATTTCATAATATATCATGATTGTAGTCATTTCGTAAGCGGCAATTTTATACTAAAGCAGTCAAAATGATTGGCGAGATATAATGTCTTCTTTCAAATATCAAGAAGCTATTGAGTCATTTGAGCTCACAAAGTTTAAGCGTCCATTCAAAATAATTTCAGAAGTACATGTCAGCTCGAAGAGGCAAGTTTATGCAAAAAATTGCTAACCGAATTTATTTTCATCGCCACCCTCCTCATACTAGCGGCACTAAAATTTTAAAGGCAAGAGGGTCCGGATAATCATGAGGTACTTATAGTCTGTAGATTAGGAGGATAAGCAGTGACACTGGACTGTTGTTAGCTGTCACATGCCGAATTTTTTAGAAAATACTCATAACCTCCAGGCAAAGCTTTCTAACAGCACCAGAACTGCAAGTCTAAAAACTGTCTAAGACACACAAGAGTTTTTTTTTCTTTCTAGCTTAGGCATGTTCGTGGTACGGCGAGACAACAATACGTACCAATGACATAGAACACAATATTATTGGCGCTGATTGCGACCAGCGCCATTCAGATAATGAGGCACTGATACATGTGGGATTTTATGGGATACTTTCATCGCATGAGAACGACACATAATAAACTTCACATATGGTCCACTACGTTGGTCTGCGGGTAGGTCTTTCCCGCAGTTCATTTACAGAAGATAGTTGTGTCAAATTTGGGTGTGAGCGCTGCCCTGCTAAATTTCCAGATTTGTGACGTCAAAATAACGTCCCGCGACTGTGGAAATATCAGAGATTCCTCACTGCAACAGTGGCGTGACGCAATTGTGACGCCACAAACTTGATATTTAAGGAGCGAAGCGCATACATTCAAATTTGATACAGCTATCTTCTGTAAATGAACTGAGCTCTTTCCTGCCCAAAATAGAAGTCCTGCAACAGGATTCCGCAAAAGTTAAAGGTAAAATCAACTTGACCGTACCCTTCAACTGGGAAACTCGCACTGACTGGTTTGTCCTGCAGATAAAGGCCAACAGGTCCCAGAGGAGAAAACGGCTGCAGTCGACCGCAGACTGTTTAGAGCTATGGCACTAGTGGAGGACGACACCATGCGACAATCTGCGACCTACCACAACACTCCCCATTGCTGGGGAAGGTCAGCAAACCCACAGCAGTACGCAGATCGGATGCTGACCGATCACATCAAGCGCCGCAAAGAACTTGCCTAGCTGGGAGCGAGGTTCGAGCCTATGGCCTTGAGAGTCAAAGTCAAACGCTTTAGTCTGCTGCTACTGGGGGTACTGCAGAACGCAAACAAGTGCTGTGGAGGTGATGTACGTTAGCTTAATTACCGGTATAAACTGTAGATTCCGCACTAACAATAGAAAACTTTTTTAGTTAAATGGAATATATTACAGCTGTTGCCCAGAGGACACATAAAGTGCCGATGAAATATCATTATCGGATGAGTTCAACCCTCCTTGGTTTACACCATGGGAGTTTCAAAGGGCATGAGGAAGAGACAACGAGAAGGTCAAGAGAAGCGTGGAACCCATGCATGAAGGTGTTTCCATGCCGGATCAATGCGCATTAGTGCAGCAAGTCGAGAATGCAAATTAAGATCAGAATGAAAATGGAATGAAGTAAAGTGGGCACGAAAGAAAAATATCCTGAAAGCCTAATTAGGGCTAAGAAAGCACGTAACTAACCTAACCTTAAGACCAATCGTAAGCCTCCTGAGGGGTGGACCTGAGAGTGTGCGACAAAAAACTGTTAGAAGAATTATACCAAGGAAACAAAATGGTGACACTTGATAATGTAAACCGCAGCAAGCTAACAACGTGTATATGTAAAAGAGAGATCAACACTCAGTAGTGAAACTATACGCAGCGGAAGAAAGTAGATTTGAAACAAGAATTATAAAAAGTGACCCTGAGCTTGCCGTGAATCTCTTATGGGTAGTTGCTTTACTGATATTTTTGTACCGTATTTATATTTTTCTCAAAGGCAGATATTTCACTAAAGCAATATAACAAAAACTTTTTATCAGCAGGAACAGCAAGAATGCAGGAATGCTGTATTGGTGTTACTGAATTAGAAAAATTCATTCAATCAAGACGACATTACTAATCATTTCAAACGGAAGAATAGCAAACAATATTATTTACACAGCTGTTGGCTGTCACTGAAGCCGTTATTTTAAGGAAATAAATTTCCACAAAACGAGTACTGTTGCTGTTGCCGAATTCAATGCATAAATGCACTGTGAAGAAAAGCCAACAAAAACGTAGGCGGGAAGCACTCGAGTCCGTCTTGAAGAAAACAGAGTTTGTGCAAATGGGCGCCGACAGAAACGAAGTAGCTTCAATTACAGGAGCCCTTCTTCCGCCGGTGAATGAGGCAAACCGTCGCATTCAGTGCCAGTAATGTACTCTATAATTGCAAAAAAGAAAGCGCTCTCTATGTTGTTCAGAGACGGGCGAGACAGTGCTGGCGTCCCTGTAGAGTAGTGACGTCATTAGCCCGACCACCATCCTTTGGCGAACAAAATTCTTTTTTTCACGAGTGAAATGGCAAAAAGATTTTATTAGAACATACATAAGCTTACGTACCTCTTCCCTAGACCTTACAAGGATGATTGAATAGTAAATACCTACCCAGGAACATCGTAGGTATAAAATTAAAGGAATTGCAACAGGTATAAAACTAAAACACATGGATATTTATTTTCTAAAGGATCAATAATGACCAATCCACATGATCAAAAGCTGCCGACCACTGACTACATTAGGCGCTATATATGTAGAGGCGCAGCACCTTAAAACGTGGAGGCTGTATAACGTAAAGTCATTTAACGAACAGCCAAGGATGGCTAATCACGTCGAGCAGCACCAGCGAACACACAAAACTCCTAAAGAAGAACTTTGTTTAGAACTTTGGGAATAAAGAGTTCACCTCGAGGAGCTTAGGCTCGCCATATAAAAAGGTTATGGTGGCCACGGGTGTCGGCCCAATGGCAATAAAAGGGGTCACGTTTCCGGAGGAAAATCACGAGTAAAATATCAATGTCTGGTAAAATTTTACAGAGCCAGAGTATGAAAGCGCGGGAATATGGTTGCATTGGGGTAATATAAGAGTGCAGAGGTGAGCCACAAAAAGGCTATCAGGAAGTAAAAGCAGGCAAATTGTTTCATGATTGTAGATATGTGTTACTAGGAGTAGCATAGGAATACTATGGAGAAAATATAGGCATCTGTGTACAGCACAGAGACATTTGTACAAACCTTAACACAGTCACCGAGATTGAAAGTATAAAGGAGTATTATTACTTTAAAAGGTATTAGGTAAGAAGACGCTATCTGCTGCACACAAAACTTTGTACAATCCCTCACGAATGCTGCAGACATACAGTTAGAGGAGAATATAAAGGGCTTGCTTGGGGAAACTAAGCAGTATGCGCCATATGTATAACCTTTTGTGTGGTAAAAACGCTCATCAGCGTTCCTAGCTGTATGACGTGCAAATCTGTTAATATTCGAGAAAAAATAGGAAATACTCTGGTGTACGCAAATTTTCCTGTATACTGTTATATAAGCCTCCAGCAGTAAAGTTGATAAAGAGCATGAAAGAAATGATTTGGATGTATGCCTCAATGTATGGCGAATTCAATGTGAACAGATCGGCTAAAACTTTTTCTCAAATATTTCTTCGAAAGAAACTGGGTTTAGTTCGTCAAAGAACGAATTTAATGATTTTGTCTGATGGACTCCTTACTAAACTGTAGCCCCTGAAAGTTCTGTGAGCAGCTGAGATATGGTCTACTTTTGACAGACATTCAAGGACAATATAAAAAAAAAAAATTAGGAGCAGGCAGGAGTTCGATAGGTGCTAGCGGATTAGTCTGAGGCCCAAACTACATAGGGATTTTTCCAAATTTAATGTATGTTTTTTTTGGGGGGGGAGGGGGGAGAAGTCGGTCGGCCACTGCCACTGTAGCGGTACGATGTTAGAGTGTGCAAGTTCCAGACGCAGAGTGAGAGTGCGATACTATTTGCTAGGCAAGTGAGTTCTATCTAGCGTTGCTTGGCTGACTGAGTCAGCATTCCGTGGCTCAGAGGCTACTGCGGGGGTACTGACCTTAACTAGAGGTGAGGATAGTGGGGAGGGGTGTGCGGTTGCAGCTGTTGCATAAGCCTTCCGTTTCGAACGCCATAACCCTGACAATCCATGCTCGGTTGCAGCGAGCGTTCCTTTGGGGCCAGTGAGCATACACTCCTGATGAAATGTTCAACACCACTTGAAAACGTAGAAAAATAACGTTTTAGTGATAAATCTATAAACTCCTTCGACGAGGGATCAGTAATTCCTAGAGGTAAAAGGTGAGATCGAAAGACGAAAAATACCTGCTGCATTAAGAAATGTACATTTTTGTCAAATAATGAGGTTATCAGTTCATCAAAATTACAAGACTAAGGTAATAAATGTATAGTTCTAGGGTAATTTTCGAAATTTCGCATCAGTTTCAGGCTTGCACTGATAGTGTGAAGGTGTCACTATGCAGAAGGCAAGCAAACTCTCCGAATTAGAACGGACAGTTTGTCGTAGTATGCAATCGCAACTTCGAAACTTCTGCAAGGACAGTGAGAGTTATGGAACAGCAAAATTTAGTGGTAGACCGACAAAATTTCCCTGTATTGAGCAGGAGAATTAAACAGGTTATTTCTCCACGCAAAGAACGGTCTTTTTCAGGTAAATCAAGGCGCTTACAGATGCTAATAGCAGAGTAGCCATCAGGCGTCTTACGACAAAAGGGCATGAAGAAAAAAAAAAAAGCGTCTGAAAGGTCCTCGGTTGTTTCCGCGTCACAAAGTGGCCCGTTTACAGTTTGCTCGAGAGCACCAAACATGGGACATTGAAAAGTGGTCTAGAGTTGTGTTTTCGGACAGAAAAAAAGTTCAATCTGGATGGCCCTGATAGCTTCCACAGTACTGGCATGACAAATAAATGCCTCCTGAAATGTTTTCTAAACGAGGCTCCGGTATGGTCTGGGGTGTCGTTTCCTACAGGGAGCAATGAAGGTTCAGGAGGTGCAGGGTCGTCAAACAGGTGCTGATTACGTCGGCATGTTACAAACATCATCTTTGCCGACTCCTCGTTTGCGAGGTGATGAATGATTTTTCCAGCACGATAATGCGTTAGTCCACACTGCCCTCTAGACTAGATTAAAACTTTCTTTCAAGAAAATGGGGTCCCTGTTTTACGTCATCCAGCATGTTCGCCAGACTTAAACCCAATAAATAGATCTTAGGGAATGGATGCCGAGAGATGTGTACGGAAATGGTAAATAATTTATGATGGCAAACGAACTTCGTGATGTCATCTTTGGGACCTGGGACAACATTGCTCCAACCCTCATTTCCAGTATGCTACAAAGAATTTTTGAGTTTATCAACAAGAATGCAGTACTCAGTACTACTCATTCCCAAGTCCAAACTTTGCTCACCTCAATGTACTTGTTGAAAGGTTACCTACGATTTCTGTTGGTGGTCATATAACTTGGATCAACTAAAAAACTCATCATTTAACAAAAATATACATTCTTAATAAACTGTTGCAGCAGGTATTTTTCATCTTTCTCACCTTTTAACTTAAGGAATCACTGATCCCTAGACTAAGTTTATTTATTTATCACTAAATCGTTATTTTTCACAATTTCAAGTGTTTTTATACTGTTGATCAGGAGTGTACATCTGCAACACGAGCCAGTGCATGGATATTTTCCGCTTATGGTGTGTAGTCAAGTAGAATTTGCCATAACCGTGCATTCTGGGGCATTGCGAAGTTTCCATACATATGAGTCTTATATAGGTACCTAAGTAGTGACAAAATATCCAGCTACAAATCAAGGTATGGTGAATAAATTCAGCCCGCTCTGCTGAGCAGAGCATCAAGCGGTGCGAGTGATTGTTCAGTGCAGGCTCGGCATAATGTTATGTTGAACAATAAAACTTAACAAGAATGTGAACCGAGGGCAGTATCATCATAATCATCACTGCTCCGTTGAAATTCACGAGGTCTTTCTCTTTACCACACTCTTCAAAATATTCATTCAATAATGAAAGTTATGGAAGTCGTATCATCAAATCGATCGCGGAATTATCGCTTTCCAATTAAGCAAGCATAATTACTCTCCCGAAGGTACGGTACCTCGAAAATCAAATGAGACAAATTTAAATTCACAGCAATCTGAACATCCTTCTAGCATGACCGAAGCAAACTTCTATTTCCCCTGCAGGTCCTATCCATAATCAAATCACGTAATCCAAAGAAATTTGAACATCTTTCCAGCATAATCTCAGCAAACCGTTCACTTGGCCCATGATTTCCACCGAGAATCGATCGCTGTATCTGCATATTCATCATGCAAAATTTCACCAATTCGTTCATTTCGCCCCTGCTGCAGGTGCCCGAGAATCGATGACTATACATCCCCGCCTCTTACAAGAAAATCTTCGTAAGCCGCTCGTTAACTCACCGCAGCCCGAGTTAACGGGCTGGCATAATTCGTTTCCGGAAGATGTCCAGCAGATCTAAGGGAGCAGACCCAAAAGTCTCGCAAAACAACGGTGTTTTTCTTTCGTTTTCGAGCCATTGGAACTGGCAGGCATTGGCCTGCGGCGGCAGCAAGGAAGTTGTCCGGGAGGTTTTATGGCCAATGTTTAAAACATAAGCAGGGGCAGACGGCACTCTCCTGAGGCCAGTACAGGCTCATAGTCTGGTCGGGATGGACTGAGGCTATTGACTACTCGTAAATGCCGCACTTTATGCTGGCTAACACTCGTAAATTAACTTAATAGATAGAAATGCTCGCACTTAAGCTAGCACTGTAAGCATATAAACTTTACTTTTATTAAAGGGTAACTGGAATAAACTCTGGATATTGCTCGTAAGAGCTTCGCCATTGTACTTGCTTTAAAGAACTCCATATGGACCTTTTAATAGTGACAGAAAAGTGCGAAAAGGGGCTCTCTTAAATTATCTCTTCTAAAATGATCTTCTAAGAAAATAAAATAAGCCTAATCATTACCAATAACGGTGTCAGAAAAACATGCCACTTAATAACAACTGACATTGGCATCTGCAATGTTGCATTACAAAAAATGAAAGGATGATTGGAATATCTTAACTATATGCCTCAAAGACGGAATACTCATGTGCCAACGCGACTCTCCACAGTCTGCACAGCTGGATAGGTCAGTGTCCTCGGTACAGTGGGAAGCTTGTACATTGTTATTATTGCGAAATGGTGGCTAAATTTTGTACAGGACGGAAGTGTCTCCATGATGTCCGTAACAGAAATACATGCTTGGAAATCAGTATCCGACCAAAGTATGAATGATGAACTACTACCGATTATTCTTCGCCGTCAATACAGATAAACGGTCTGTGTCACTTATCTATTATATGCAAAAAAAATTACCATCTTAGGACCATTGTAACCTTTACCAGAAACTATACTCATTCATTATTATATTTTACAACAATTGCCCAATTTTGCTAGACATTGAGATAAGGACGTTGGTTCAGCCCACTTAAGCAGTAGTATAGCTAGTTATCTTCTATTCCTATGGCACATATCTGAGTACGTTACCAACAGTAAAATTTATATGAAAAGTAATGCTAACTGTCGGCATGAGAGGGCTCACGATCGCATAGCAACTATTAAAGCGATTTTCTTAGTAATGTAAGCTCTGAATACACAGTTACGGTCTTTTCCTACGACGTGTTGTTTCCGCATTTGTGTTGTGGAAGTGCCGTGGGGAAAATTTTCTCTGGCTGCAGCAAATGTAGCGGCCTGCGTATATGACGCGTCCAAACGCTGGACGCGGCAAAGGCCGCCACCGAGCGTCCAGTAAAAGCGTCCACGGTTTGCCATACTTCGCTGCGCTCCTATGTATACTGAGGAGCGCAGTATAATTTTAAAAACGCGAATATCCAAATCTCCGTAAAAAGTCAACTGTACACGCACATGATACAGCCAATGGTCATCACGGAATGAAAACTTGTAGCACTGACGCATTAAGTCAATTTAGCAGCATACGAAAATATCAACTACAGCAGTCATACTAAATGAATGTAATGTAGCAGCGCTAATAAAAATCAATTAACACGAAAATCAATACGAGTGGACACAATATGCACTCCATCGTAACAGTACTTGGCCAGCACTATACTGAATAAATCTCAAGGATATTGCCAAGTGAACGAAAATAGCGTTAATGTCGCAGCAACACAACAACCCAGCGCCGTAAAAATTTACAAAAATTTTCGGCAAACCCTCGCCGCCTGAAATTGCATGAAGTCTTCTTAGAGTTTTGCTCAGCAACTCGCGTAATTCACAACCCTAAAAAGTCCTTTAAGCGTCCGTCAAAATTTTTCGCAAGACTTTGATTCGGTTTCGCGAAACCGGAACATTTTTCA
Organism: Parhyale hawaiensis; assembly: GCA_001587735.2. Taxonomy (NCBI): domain Eukaryota; kingdom Metazoa; phylum Arthropoda; class Malacostraca; order Amphipoda; family Hyalidae; genus Parhyale; species Parhyale hawaiensis. The sequence continues at coordinate 31,348,118 of LQNS02278125.1, forward strand.
ATGCAAATTTTGCGTTCCTGCGACTGGCGAGAGCGGCGGAATGCTGCGGAGAGGGAAGAGAGCTCGTCAGAATGTTTTTCTGTAGATCGAGATAGCGCCACCGAAGTTAGAGAATTTTTTGCTACAGTTTAGATACAAGCTATAATCTGACCAGCTCCCTTCTGGCAGAACAGAAGTCCCTCTTACGTAATATGACTAAAGTTTGTTCCAGTATTTCATATAAGAAAACATAAATAAATGTTATTAATACATATAGAGTATATCAGGCACGTGCCGTCAGGATTAGGAACCCTGCCAAAAGTAGGGTTGCCACAGAAGCTAAAACAGTATTGGCGGCACCAAATTTTGTTAGGGATGTGCTTACCCTGAATGACCTATACCCGTAGTTACATTTTCTTTCCATGGCGAAATATGGATATACTCCAACATAATTATGATGTTGGTATCATTATAGTCTAGTAAACTTTCAGTTTTGTTATTATTTTTTTTTCAAATACTGACAACTGTTTTGAGAATGCCCACCCTAAGCATTTTGTCGAAGCAAATGCCTGATGTATCTATACCACGTACATACCGAGATTTACACATCATGTACAAAGCTAGTAAATGTACGAAAAGACACTACAGCCTAGTAGACGTGAATTTATATACCCTATAGCTAAATCTAAAGGAAAACCAATTGAAACCTTTTATAAAGCGTCGTGCAAATTGGGTCTAGCACTCCTACTACGCTTTAAACGTGTACCAAGCAAACAGGAATACCAAAACAGAGAGGAAAGGCTCACATAACGAGCCGAAGGTAAGATTGAATAAGGGTAAAAGATCTAGCACGTACGGAGGCGATGATAATAGCATTGGTCGATTTTCTCCGATATACTCTCGGAGACACTAAACTTACTTAGCCCATGTTAAGCCCCGGAAGTGCCATCAGGAGTCACCAGACTTTCTGAGACGCTCATCGATCACAGCAAAAAGCGGCAAAATAACAGAGAGACAAGAGCTAGGAAGGAACGAGGAGCAAGAATGGTGATCGTTAAAGATATCTGTGTATTTTCCTATGGAAAACAGAGGTATATGCACATACAATACATCGACTGAGGGTCGCAAAATTAATTTATCTCTTAATCAGAAGATGAGACATCACTTTAGAGCATCGATAGTTTGGAGAAAATCAGCAAAAATAATAGCAGTTACCACTACTGCACCATGTTCAACCTGAAGTGCTTGCATTAAGGGTTGCCCCAAATATAATAGACTACTTAGGAAAGCACGAGGTCATTCCGATTGTATACATAAATGGCTCAGAATGAGGTAGTCGCTTGTACTCTAGCTGTCCAACTCAGGCTAATACATTTATACCCTTATTAGGTTACTATAAGAGGACGTCCGATATATACCCGATATAGGTAAGATTAAGAAAAGCAAGGACAGGTTCTCCTCGCATTATATTATTGCTAGGAGAACCTAGACGTGACTTTCGCACTTAAATCTCGTGAACTATTCGCTGGGAAGCTCCAGGATAGAGGGTAGTTGCCTGAGCGGTTGGTTGCAGCATAAAACTTTTTTCCCAGTTTATATAAAACTTTTTTCCCAGTTTATCTGACGGAAAACGTTGTTGCAAAGTCTGTAGATTTTTCATGGCCTCCTTGTATCTAAGCTTATACCTGAAGGTCCAAAAGAGGACACGGTAGCGTGTACTCATGTTGGGTAACGTCGTCTTTACCAATAGTTTACAAGAAACTCTTGATCACTGTGGTTGAGCGGCACCACACACATCGAGAGAGAGACACATAACGCGATGCCCAGGGTCTATGTAGGAAAACGATGTGCAAGGCGCCTGGACACTTTCATACATGTTGGCATACTTGCATGACAAACATGTGTATGAAGTCTCATCGTACAGTCATACTAATTCGCCACCAACATCAGTCTTTAAAGTGTGTGCGCTTGTGAAAGTCATATCTCTAAACCAAGACGACTTAATTGCTATAGGGCTAGCGCTGGCATTAAAGAAATAAAAAAGCACAACTGATGTATGACGGTACGACCTGTATGTGGACATTTAGGCTACCCTCTCCCCCTCCGCAAAAGTTGCTCTATGTCTGACCTCCGTCATACAGTATGGCTAATTGTATGCAAACTAAATACACCAACCACACGGTCAAACTTGACTTCATACAAGTGGTTGTCATGCAAGTATGCTAACATGTATGAAACTGTGCAAGCGCCTTTAGATGTGAAAGAGCAATGCAGGAAGTGACATGCATGGTTGAATAACATTAGAAGTAGTTCAGCCATGGGTACACCTGTCTTGTTTACAAAATGGCCTCCACGCTTTTTCTTTCAAAACAATGTTAGAATAGCGGACAGAGGGAACATAAGTTACAGACACACAGAACAAGATACCCACACTCAACGAGACGAAAAAACTAAACAAAACGACAGCAACACTTACCGACAGAAGATTATATCGATAGTTTCCTGTAGTAGGCTTTGGGTACTCGTATTGTAACCTCATATGGTGAAAAATTAGTCTTGAAAACTACCGTGTGTACGAAAAAAAAAGCTTTACCGGCAAGAACAATAAAGACATCTCGTAGCATGGATACAAGCGGGTCCCGCTACTCGATATATTAATACACCTGTTCCTACCTACCTACGCTGTGTGTCACGTTTTCGGAAGGTCATATATATTTTTCTCCTATCTAATACAGGCGAAACAATCAGAGGTACCCAGCTTTTTTTTTTTACCAAAAGGAGCAGGTTTTGGGACCTGAGCGTATCTATAATACGGCGTGGATCGGGAATCCGGTGGTACTGGGTAAGGTCTTTAATTCCACGGTTTGGGTTAGACGGGACAGTTATGGGAAAATTATCAGCAGAGGTGTGTGTCACGCTTTCGGAAGGTGATATCATAGACCGCAACAGTAATGGACTCTTAGGTCTGACGCTGGCGGTCAAAAGTCGGCAACGGAAAAATGGGATTTTCATTCCAGGATACCCAAAATTTTTTCTTGCGGAGAAGGTACTTTGGATACGGCGGGGACGCACTTGGGCGCTTGCCTGCATGACCGTGTCTGGACATGTTCATAATAGTTCTTGAGAAAATCCCATTTTTCCCATTTTTGCCGCCAGCGTCAGAGGCCACTTTTGGACCTAAGTGTCAAGTATTGTTGCGGTCTATGGTGATATATATATATATTTCGGGATTCTCTCCTTGCTCGGGCTCGGGATATTCTCTGGGCTAGGGATTCTGGGCTCGGGATATGAGAGAGCTGTCTGTCAGGAGTATGTATATGCAGGGACCGCTGAGTCAGGATGATATATATATATATATATATATATATATATATATATATATATATATATATAAAACTTAAAAGCCCGGTAGACAGTGAGAATTTCACGGCCTGGCAGGGCTTTTCAGGTGGTAATTATACAGTAACTAGTGTCCCGAGCCGTCATTGTAAATGACGGCCTATTGGGTTAGTAATGACTGGTGCACGTGTTCGATAAATGGCGGCAGTAAGTTAGCCCTTCAAGAAAACCCCCGCTGTCTCCTGTGCTTATTACTGTTCAGAAGGCTTCTTTATTGGAAATTCAGCATTCTGCCTAAGAAATTGGATATATATAT
>LQNS02278125.1:31357174-31377027 GCA_001587735.2 Parhyale hawaiensis
CCTTCCCAGCAGGAACTGCGGCCAGATGCTACATCCCCTGCGGAGAAGGCACTCGGGACCCTTGGGTGCGTGATGCCCAAACATATTGTGGCAGGGAAACGGCCCGCCACAATATGCCGCTGAGGGCTCAAGGTCAAATCTAACTAGGTAAATATTTCCTGGCATACAATACGTTTAGATGCCATAAAAAATTTCCATGTATCATGCAAAAGTAGTCATTTGTTTGTTTCCTTCACAAGTCTAATAAGGCAATGCCAGCTGGCAGTACCTACATTTTTCTTTGAAATTTTTAAATAGGCTACATTTTTATTTGTTCAACTTGGTGCAGAAACGGATAAATGATATACAATATCTGGTACGAAGTATTGTCGATGACTAAATACATTTTTATTAGTATAAAATTGATGGGAGAACCGACTTTAATATCAGCAAGAGCGTTTAATAGGGTGTATCGTTGACTTACTAAAAAAGCCTGAACAATCGCTGTCACGGACGCAGCTTCACTTACTGTACTTTAATAGTCATCGTATAAAGCCTTGTTCGCACTTGGGATAGTATTTAGTTAAGTCAAGTGCTAAACAGTAAGATTTTAGTCAAGTTGTTCAGTCAGTTACTAATCTACTGGACTAAATTCTCAATTTATTCTGTTCTATTTTTCAGGCAAGTCAGTAGGAAATAGCCCCTCATTAGGGAGTAGCCACTAATACACTGTACACACTTCAAATATAATATAGCGTGACCGAGTTTTGGTAAGTAGTTAATCAAGTGACAAATAGCTACTTACTACTTGACTAAATGCTATTCGAAGAGCGAACAAGGCCTAAAAAGTCCTGAAAGAACTGCTTACGTCAACTTAGACGCGGTTGGCTTCTGGTGCCTGCGAACTACAAGCAAGCATGCGGCCCACCTGATACACCACAGATGTGCGGGAAGGTTCAAGAAAGCAGAAATATTATACAGCAGCTCCGCATTACCATAATGGCAGGCGACGGAGAACACCTCAGTAACTGCGGGCGTCAATACATAAAAAGCAAATATGTACATGAAGGAAAGCAGATGTAAAAATTCCGTATCGTAGCGACACGCATGCAAGCAATTGGAAGTTATTTCGTGAAATCGAAAAAGTCTGTCTTTGAAAATTAAAGCATTTGCAAAAATTTTCTGCAGTTCGTCAAATAGCTCTCTATTTAACATACAAGTTAAGAACAAGTTTTAGTAAAAATAAACCAAAGATCTTCATGGAGCTCAAGATATATAAAAAAACATAGTTCAGCCTTTATGAAGCTGGACCTGTGTATGTGTCAAAAGATTCGTGAAATGCGATTCTGAAGAATAAAGTGGTCACAATATGAGATGAAGCTGACTAGGGCTATTCATCTCCATATTGGAGGTATTGGAGGAGGCACGAATTGTTGACATTGGTCTTTATAGTAGTGTTTTGATGAGACACGGGACATATTACTGATAAGTAAGAAGCCAAGAGACTAAAAATTATTCTATACTAGAGGCAAAACATATAATTTAAGCTGGAAAATACTGTGAATAGAAGAATAAAGGGGCCTGTCCAGTTTTGTTACATTAATTATGTTACAATATGATTTTTTGTCATAATTTAAAAACGATGATAGCAACTAGAGACAGCAACTTGGCCGGTGCACTAGTCACCAAGCACAAAGAAAGTTCCAAAATGATTAAAATCAATGATCAATCACACTAGCATGTTGCAACAGTCACCTTCGCCTCTTGGGCATGGACTCTTCGCCCCCCCCCCCCATTTTTTTTCTCTCTCTTTTCTCCTGTCCTCTATATCCTACTAACATAATGGCAATAGCTCATAGAGTGCCGGGGCGTATGTTCCGGTGTCTCTTTGGGAATGGGCCTATTGGTTCGTCTACTGCCGCCTATCTAATTTAATCTAATCTAATCTTCCTAATGGAAACTCGCAATAGTCATAAGAATTTATGACTGATATAATTATAAAAGCAAGCAATCGTATACTAATCACCAACACAAAGAGAGACCCCGGCCCCTCAAGACGCAAGAATTCATATCTGATCTATAAACTATAGTAACAGGTTAGGCCGAGCAAATGTAGTGAACATAAAGAAAAATCATGACATATAAATTACTGATTAAAATCCTTTAATTAAAGCAAAAATTATAGATATAAAGAAGACTTTAACCGATTGGTGACGTCATTACTGCAGCAGAAAGCAATCACAGGAGCATCTGGGCCTGCAATTATCATATGCAAATAGGCAGATCTGACCACCAGCTTTCAGACAATGAGGCCTTTGGAAAACCCAGATTATTTTACGTGATTGAGAATATACCTTCCTTTACATACAAAATCCTTATCTTCTGAGAGCAAATTATCTCTTATATAGTTGTTACACTATATCAGGGAAACAAGAAACCTTATGAAATCATTTTAGCATTAAATTACGTAGTATTGTACATTAGAGTAAGTTTCTCTAGACATGGTGCTTCAATGGGAAAAAAGGAAAGGGGTAGCCTACGTGGTATGCCAAGAAAAACGGGAAGCTGAGCAAGGTGGAACACTGCGGAAGGGACGACAAAGCTGGGAAACAAGAGAAAAAGGATAACAAGAATAATCAATAGGTATAAGAAATCGGAAGAGAGCAGACAAGGCATGCACGGAAAGATTTTCCGAAGGCCTAGTCCCATGACAACTTATGAGTTTCTTTCATAGAGAAACTACTCCCCGTTACATAGGATAAAATAAAAGAACTTAGTTATCTGACCCTATGCCAAGTGGTCCATCGTATGTCTGTAAGGGGATATCGTCTTGATTAAAAATATCGCACAGAGATTGTTTTACTTGTGCGAGCGAAGATCATCTACCTAAAGAGTACTTTCAAGCTGAAAAATCCACTCCCAAGCAAAAAATTAGCCGCAGACCGTATCACCAAACGTTTTGGTCAAAATAGTATTTCTGTATTTCTAACTGAAATTGTTGGCAAAAAAGTACCTACATGAATATAGTATTCCTTGTACCTAGTTGCTTCAGCCCTCAGTTTTACAATAGTTTTGAACAGTTTTAACTCTATAGACTCTGATAACTAAAACCTTTCTATTGTGCGTATATCGAGATACAACTCAATTGTTCAATCAGCATGTTGTCTTTGTGGTACGCGTAGTTGTAAGATGGGTTTTATTAACATTGGGGAATTTCAAAGCGGCGAGGCCAGCTCGAGCCATGATATTTCAATTGAGCAATTTTTCAGCTGGAAAACTGGCAAAGTTTATGCACGCTAGCAATTGTTTCAACTCTATAGATCAGCTCCAAATAATACTGTGGTTTGTCGTTGGAATAGCTTTGTTTACAGCGTTATGTGGGAGGTACGTTTGTCCGGATAGGATATAATCGATTGGAACAATTCCATGGAATTGATCTAATCTCATTGACTAGAACTTCTTCGAAAATCCAGTCATGAGCGCTGATTTCACTACTTTGGATCGAGTCTCAGGCGTTACTCCAACTCGGATTATCCTGGAAGACGTCAAAGAGACAGTCGATTTGGGCCTACTTAAACGCCTGAAATTTGGTAAAAGAAAGTGAATCTAAAGTTTACGACTGAGACAGGGTTAGCAAAACCATGTTTTTCTTTTGTTTATTTTTTTTTTAATATTTTGTTGTATTTTCCAGAGTTCTAGGAATTTCATCCAACATTTGAAGGGTTTTCTACTGTGTAGACACAAGTAGCTAGCTAATCATCATGAATCTTAGTCAATTGATTTCAACTTCCTACTGTAGAAGAATGATTTTAAGATAAAGGGGCGACGAAAAAGTAGTTTGCAAAGTACCTGTAGTTGCTATGACTACATTTATTATGCAAACTACTGAGATGCTATGATTTATAATTGCAGTACAAAATCCTTTAAAGAACCTGAAAACACTTCAAATTACAAATACAACTTGACAGAAATAGCAAGCTACTAGCTAATTGATAACAGAGTAATGAACTAAAGAAAGTGAAATAGCTAAAAAATTCTGTGCAAAACTTACAAACACTCCAAAATATAAAGACATCTCGATATAAATAGCTTGCTACTTCCTAATTAAGAGCACAGTAATGAACTAAAGAAAATGAAAATAACCATATGCCTATATCCTTCTCATGAGCTCACTAGCTACTACTACTTCTAATTTTCAGTAGCTTCTAGCACCAGAGAATAATTAGACATGAATCTCTGAAATGAAATAACACAAAATGCAATCATGTTATACGTTTTTATTAAACATTAGCCATAGTTGACTCTAACTGTCCTAATAGTCAAACTGATTCCTGAAATGAAACACATAAACTCATCTTTTCAGTTGTGTGAATCAAATTTAATATAATAATATTTTATTGAAGCTGAAACAAATACACATGGTTTATCAAATCCTCTACAGAATGAAACAGGAAGATAAAACAGAGAACATACATCTACGATGGTAACAGTTTCAAGCCCATTAAATAGTTCAGAACTATTCGGGCAACGAGAATATACCTATAAGGAGGCTAAAGCAGGTTTACAATAACATAGATCTAAAATATAAATTTGATACTTTCTATAAGTAAAACTGTTTATTTTACAATGTTTTTGAATAAACACCAAAAATGTTGAATAAAAACATGTTTTTTGGTTGGTTTAAAAAATGTTTTTTATTTGGTTTAAACCAGTCAACCCTGGACTGAGATTCAGTCAAGTTACACGGATAGATCAGCTTCTTTCAACTAAATTTTCTTACTCGACGCCACCTTCAATCTTAAACCGACCATATCCAATTTGACACTAACAGATTAAAATTTGTGAATTACTAAAGGGCAAGTGTGAAGTAAACGATAATAAACGCCAAGGTAATTAGGCTAACATAAAAAAGAATACGAAAAATACAACTCAAATCTGTTGAAAGATAGGATAGTACATTACTTTTTGAGAAAAAAAATTGAAAGTAACACTTTGGGGTCGTTAGCCTCAACAGACAAACACGGACTTACTCAGAAAAGGAGCTAATTTATCTGCTGCTATAGATTGTTACAACAGTCTTCACGTGATGCTGGGCGCCTTAACGCAAGCCAGGGTGAAAAGTTTCGCTGTGTGCCAAGTCAGCATTAGCAGGTCTCTTCCATTTAGCGTTCACTATGATGTCATAACTCAGACAACGCGTGGTCGACTGCAGCCCTGCATGCCCGAAACAGTGCATGTAGGTTTCGAAATTGGGATCTGCTGTGAAGGCAACTTTACGATCGTACCTGACTTACTAAAATAGTAATTTACATACGCATTGTGCAATCATATTACTACACATACACGTGCGAGCTTATACGATTTACCTACTGAAATACGTAACGTATTTAAACAGTAAATTGCAGTACAGTACAAACAAACGGACTTTTATAGGAATTAACCAAAATAACATACGCATTATAACAGAATTTTTGGTGGCCCCAGAAGCTATTTTACGTTGTTAGCGTTTGGGTAGACCAAGAATTTTGCTAGGGCAATTAGATCTGTAAAATTCGGGCTCATTTAAAATAGATAACTTGTACCAGCATGTTTGCAGAGGCACCATATGATCATAGATGTTGATCAGACTTACGGCGAACAGACATCATGTTGAAGCATTTTTTTAGATGTGTATGCAACCGTGTAACTTTATAGGAATACTTTAAGTTGTGTAACGAGCGCGTTCGTGCAACAGAGACGAGTTTACACAAAACAAGTATAGGTGTATTCGTAGTACCTAGTCGTGCATGTAAACATATCAGTTTGAACTGGGTTACTAAGGAAAGCTGCGTGTATGAAGTTAAACAAAAAACCTCGATGGAAAGGCACGCACCCCACAGCCATGGCTGCCGACGAGGCCGCGGGCCGGGCGGCCACAATTACAGACAGATCATGGACAGGAAATTACGGAAGTAAAAAACGTTGCAGAAGTCTGATTAAACAGCGACTAGAATTATATCAATAGAGCGATTATATTGCATAACAAACAAGCAGGAGATTATATTAAATAATGATTGACTTAGAGTGATGGACAGGAGTACTATTATTAATATGTAATACTCAGGGTGAAGTTTTCCCCATAAAAGAGTTTATTGCGAGTCAAACAGCGTAAAGAGGACAGAGATGTCGTAAGCCACGTAGAACAAGGAAGGATCCCATGTATGTGAACACTAAAAACGGAGAAATAACATTATGTAAAGAAAGAATAAAAGATGGCGAAGTGGGATGAAGGAATAGACAGAGGTTAAAAGCGTATTCATTACTCCTACTGCCATCGACATGACCTGCAGGATTGCTTTTTGACGGTCTCAAGCATCACCGGTTTACAATTAACGCTTGAAACGTGATCCAATGTGGCGATTTATTTTGGAATGCTCAGGATTGAATGGCCGGACAAAAATATAGCTAATCGGATCAAGTATCATTATAGAACTGAGGCCAAGCGAAGACGCAGTTAGCTAATCAATGCGGCGGCTACAGGAGCATAATGTTTATTGTGCAGAACTTCATTTACAAATAAGCACTTCAGAATATGGAAAATATAATAAAATTACTGATTCAGAGATTTATTTAGTGGCACGTACAGTCATGTTTAAAATATTAACATTCCAGGCAGGATGGCGGTATCTACAGTGAGATTCATTACGCGCTTGCTCGGCGTTTTATTAAATTTCTATCAGGCGTAGGATAGCAACATACGCTTAACCCTTTCCCTCATAGCTTGGTCTCCGTACACTATTTCAAATTGTGCTTTTCCTACGAGAAAGGTCGATTAATTCATAAGAGAAAAGGTTAAGTATAGTGATAACAACAGAAACACATTGCGGGTGGTTCGAAGGGGCCGAACATGAAAATTGTTTAAGATCGAGGGGCCAACTATTGCTTTGAAGGAAAACCCTGTAAGTTTAGTCGGAGGACAATTCCAGAACGACGGGTTTCTAAGGTAAATTGTATCGTACAATAACATTGGACGTACAGTTTGCATCTAAGTCTTCTGTCAGAAAACTGTAAATATTCATGTCATACGGAAAGTAACAATCAAAGTACGAATTATACGGCCAGAAAAATGTAAATAAAAAACACGATTCGCACGACCATTTCATTTAACACAAGTCACACAAGTAAGCTGTAAAATTCAATATCCACACCAAGGGTAATAAAAGCAGAAAAACTATCACAAGAAGAGAGCAGCTCAAAACTGTAAGTGATGAGCCAAAAACGTGGAGATGACACTAGTTCTACGGTGAGACAATAATAGAAAAGGAAGAAATTAGTGAGTTATGCAGAGATAAAAATGCAACTATGAGACTGGCACTTTTAACTTTCAGGGAGGGTACACTAGACTCCTCGCCGAAACTCGTGACTCGCAGTGTAGCACAACCTCCACAACAAGACTTTGAGCACTGAACCTTAAACAGACATTGTTTGCAGGGCGCGGACACACGAGTAGAACCCCACACTGTCGCCTATACAGCACCGCTTTTACCCTTCGGTATAGAGCGAGCTGGAAATACGAGTTACATGACAAACGAGACTAAAAGATCCATAAATCGCGCAAGAAAAAATTCTTAACTACAGGAGTCAGAGAAGCGGAAATACCATGGAAAAATTCATATATGGAGAAGCGTTAGAAATTAATAGAGAATTTCAAGCAGAATCACGGCAAAACCTGACGAGTTGCAAGGCCAGAAACGCAATAAATATATTACAGTATTCGTAAAAAGAAAATTGATAAAAAATGAGAGCGACGAAAGTAGAAAAGCTTTAAAAATATGAGTCCCATAGCAACGAAACTACAAAAATATAAGTCACGCGGCAAAAAAAAAAAAAAAAAAGATTCACACAGCAGAAACGAAAAAGAAGCAGCAATGGCCCGTCGACCTAAACGAGGGGGGAGGGAGAGAAGGGGTGAGGGAGGGATGGCGGGCGGACGGGTCAAGTGCACGGCCAGCAGTGACGGGGTCATGATCCATCTGTTTGCTGCGGCCTGTGATCAAACAATCCAGTAACGCAACACCGCAGTTGCTGGAGCCCAGCAAGGCCCCCGCTCCTGCTGTTTTGCCTTCTATTTTCTGTAATTTAAACGCTTCATTTCAGTTGTTTTCAGCAACCGCAGTGGCATAGGGTTGCTTTCGACCCCTTAACGTGCGGGGAAATTTCATCATATAGTACTACTAAAATATTTGCAAGTGATTTTAGCTTCACTGCTAGTCATCTGGTGCTGTCGCACGTATGGTAGCAGGAATTGCTATACATAAAATGATTCATGGTAAGTAAAGACCATAACTCAATTAATTCCCGCTAAGGGACTGAATGACGAGTCGGTTTCTCGTACGAATAGCATTGTCTGAATTATTTAGCATGTTCACTTACGTTTATAGGGTTGGGTAAAGAATCAGACATAGGTCGATACGGAAGCTTCATAAGGTACTCCATAAAATCGGAAATACCAATTGTATTAGATCATGTACTCAATACAGTCGATGCAGTTTCACTTATCAGGCTCTTCAATACTGCCCTGACTGTATTTCTACCGTAATATTCATTTGTTTCTATGGTTGTGGAATCACAAAGTTCTCAATGCACGTATGACGTTGTGAACTTGTCGACCAGCACTAAACGGGCGACACACAATGACAGGCAAGAGCTCTATTACAATGGAAATTACTGTAATTATTAAACGGTCATCGGCCAGCAAAATTCTAGGTTATGCTTCTCATCAACAGGGCGCACTTGCGTTGAAAACGAGAAAGGAACAAGGAACGTGCGATATTCTCAATAGACTGAGGAACCCAAACACGTGTCATCACGATGCGTGGGAAGAGGTCAGGGAAGCAAAGGAAGCACAGATAAGAAAATCACATGTTGGTAGAAGCACCGAAAACAAGTAAAACTAGTGGGTACAAACAGAAGGATCCGAAAGTAAAACTAAACTGCCACAAGGTTTAACGTGAGGCGTTTCTCCTGTCAACGTAATTCGCCAATAACATAATTTAGATTGAGTAAAATCTCCAATTGATTCAGCAGTATCGAAAATGAGTCTCTTCGTCCGTCATGCAAGGTACATTCTTCTTTTCTACAGGCAAAGCCCTGTTGACGTTACACACCTGAGACACGGCATGGAAATGAGACGACACCAATTATTGAAGCGAGATTATGACTACTAAAACTGATGGCACACAGAAATTATATTCAATGTTATCTACCCTTCCATATCTTTTTCATTTTGCTGATTCTTAGCTCACATTAATTATATTTCAAATTAATTTAGGAGCTGAACTTCGTAGCGGTAGCTTAGGAACAACAAATATTTTTCTCACACTCCAGCTAGAACACTTTAGCCTTGGGGAACGTGTCTAACTGCGCTTCTCGAGTTAAAAAGAATTCTTCAGTGTTAAACCAATGATAAAGGAAAATGGCAGGAGAGGTGATTGGGAGAGCAGTTGCCGATAAAGAACAATTACAGAAGTCATTTACACAAGTTCAACAGTCACTGACCTCTCCAGACCCAGACTTTTCTGATCATTTCTTCGTAGACACAGAATGAATAAAATGGAATTCGTTGGTTCCGACAGCCAAAAATAGAATTTTCCACCTCGTCGCTGCTTTTAAGGCGGTGGTAAAACACACAGGAGAATAATCTGGAAAATTTGATTTGTCAAAGATCGGAGATTTTCAAATACACCTGTTTCTTGTTCTATGCGAATACATTTTATGCGAATGGTTAATGGTAATCGCTGATTCTTTTTATGCTAGAAAAATTTGCTCTATTTCGTTTGCGAATTCTGTGGGGAAATACGAGTTATGCGAGGGAGACTATGCCACAATGTAGTATCTTGTATTTTATTCTCGTGTACAGTGTTTTTTTTTTTTCACATAGCTGTATTATACCATTACTAATGTGTGTTACTTCTGCTATAGTACAGCATTTTGAAAATTTGTTATGGTTACAAAAACTGGGGTAAAGGAGCGCAACGCCCTTTATTATAATGTAGATTCAATATATGCGAATTCCCCTAATGCGAGCTTTTTCGCTAATGTAACCCTCGCATATAGGGAAATATATAGGTAGTAAGATTTCGATATCATCCTCTGCAGATACATTCTACACAATATAATTATTATTATTTTATGTATCCATAATATATTTTATTACTGTGTCCTCAGACCCGTGAGTTCAGCCAGGTTGTGCTACAAGGTTACAAAGGCTGTTATAGCTCCTAGGAACACAAGAGACAACCCTAGCAGCAAAATCTAACAACCCGGTTAAAATAGGGTTAGAAGGAAAAAGGGAGAGATATTAAGAAGTATATAGATAAAAGGGAGACCTCCAGCAAAGTAAAACACCGTGCACACATATACATAGCAAGTCGTGAAAGAAGAGGAAGTCCAGAGTAAAGATTGTCAGCAGCAGCAAAAAAAAAAGGGGGGGGGGGGGAAATAGAATCAGCAGGAACAGATCGTCAAGCGTGGAAGTGTAGAATTATGGGTAATAGAAGTGGCACACAAACGATCACTTTATCTCGAGAAATACGAGCTCTTAGCAAGCCGTAAACAAAGTGTGGTATGCTGGGTACTTCTCGAAGCAAGAACTATTGTGTATGGCAAGGGTGCAACTCATCAAAAATAAATTTTTATAAATTGTTGTCTTCGGTAAGTTAAGGTTTGGGTATTGTTGGAGTCTGTTCTTTTATAAGCACCGTTTACTAGTTCATTGGAATATAGATAAGTGTAATTGCGAACCTACTCGCTGAAGTAAAATAAAAGGCAGTTTTCTTCAAACAAATTCGGAGATAGAAAAATGATAGAATATCTGGTGTATACGAAGGTATTTTTAACTTCAAGAATGTATCTTCTTCCAGTACTTTTTCAGCCATTATCAGAAGTGAAACATACCTACATTGTGACGACTGTTCTGAATTACAGGAATAACAAAAACGAGAGAGAAATAAATAGAGCAACAAATATATCAGTAGAAGAACCTGACAAAATGTCAAATTCAGATCAACATTCTAGCACATTTCTCATCTAATATCTATTGTGGAAGCAGTACAGACATGCGACTGAAGGACTCAATGTTGCACCTAATCATAAAATCTTCAAAAATCACCTTTACATAAGCCTCGGCTCGATACAATTTGATTTAAGTCTACGGTATTTGTGACGCAGATTTCAATACCTGACCCGGCCAAGTTAAACAAGAAGCCGCAATAAAATATTTTGTTGCGACGTCAGCCAAAGCCGCCACAACCGTAAAGAATTCTCAGCTGGGATGCAGTGGCCGTAACACGTAAGGCTGATTTTCGTATCCAAGCTCCAAATCATTTAGGCTCATGTCCACGTGATTTATCTATGTTTTCTTTTTTTGCTTGGTAAAATACATTTCCGATGAGTTTTACTTCGCACTTTGCCCTTCGAGGGCAACAAAAATGGCCACTCAATGTATGTATGTAGTCTAGTATGCACTCAAACTTGCCGGAAAAATGTATTTTAATCCATTAAGAGTTTCAGTCCATTACACTGTATTTTTTAGTTGAATGAAGCACAAAGCGTTGAAGAGATGGAAACCACTGCTCACCGCTGGGAGGGTAGTCTGAGGAGCGCAGTCATAACTTCAAAAAAGGACATGCGTGTTGTTTAAAGATCTCTGCAGGGAAACAAAAACGAGGCTGCAGTGGCGACAGCACAGTGTGTGTCCGAACTACACGCCTAGAAGGTAATGTCTCTTTGAGGCTAAGCGATCAGTGCTTGCTAGAGTAGTGTCGTGTGAAGGTGTGCTACGCTGGGGACTACAAGCTTCCACAAGGACTTGACTTTGTCACTGCTGTCTGTATACGAAACGAAGCAATGCGTAAATAAGTCTTGAAGAAATAGCGCTTATTGACATGAAATACCCACGGTGGTAATTAAACTTGAGCTATAGTCTTTTATCTTCTAGTGTATTTATTAGAAAAGCAGGTATTGATATGAGCTCATTTCAGATAAGGTACGGCGTCTTGTTGTATCAAGCGAAATGGTGGTGTAATTTTGAACACAGTGTATAAAATTTGTCAGATTTAAGTGTCGTAGGAACTTATTTCCTCTCCTCTATTATCAAAGAGCGTATTTTTGACTGTGCCAAGGGAGCTCAAGAAAACTGCAAGGATAGCTCCGTTGCAATTCTATGCTGGAGAATTTCAAGAGTTTGTTCAGAACAAAAACCATCACTTCGCGAGTAAAAATATTTGTCGACCACTTATTTTCATTTTTGGAAGTCTCGCTCGAGCTTATCTGCGTCCCGTGGCAGATTTTTCCGGGTTGCAGCTCCATTCCAGACAAATTCCCAAGATACGTTCCAAAAGCTGGAGTAAATCAGAGATCAAGAACTGGAGGAATTCCTGGCCCAGTTCGAAAGAAAGAAGAAGCGCTCCGTCTTCTCTTCGGTGCTGCGACTGACATGCATAGACGTGCTGAGAAGCGAAAAGAGAATACATATTATTGCGTTACGGCTACTTGACAGACACGATCGATTGCGTCAGAGAGTGAAGAGAGCTCATATTGCTAATTCATTATATTCGATAGACATGCAACGAGTTTAGAAGGACAAACAATTGCACATACGGTACACAATACAGAAGTTTACAGTAAATTGCATGGCATGTGACATGAACAGACTTTGACTTAGAGAATGCCCTCTGGGAACTGCCAGCTCACGGCGAAGCAGAAATCTGTCATCTGTAAACACTGTAGAAAGAAATGACAACGCTTATTACCAAAAAATTACTGAAAACTCTATCTTTTGTAACTGGAGGGCGAATCTGAGAAGTGCGGTAAGCTTATAAGCTTCACTTAGGTAATTACAATGACCTTTTTTTATGTGGAGGTTATTGCATTTGTAGAAATAGTCCTTGCATTTCCGGCGTTGAATTACTAGCCGACCTTCGGCCACCATGAACGCTTTCGTGAACATATCCCGGCGATGGCAATGAAACCATCACAGCGAAGGCCGTTGTCATTTATCATCACTAATGGCAAACACGGCATTCAAATCAACAAAGCAAAGTAAGCACCACCGATCGGTCTAATGTCTAACGCCTACAACAAAATGCGGTTCACCGAAGACGAGCCAGAAGCTAAAATCTCTCCATAAAATCTGGGAAGACCGCACATGCAAAATATTGTGGCCCAATTCTCGTATAATTCATGGGAATTCTGATGGTTTAGGCTCCAGTCTCTCAGGGCGGATTTGTGGCATTAGGGAGCACAAGCAGAGGCTCCTGCGCTGAATATTTATACCTGGCAGGCCCCAAAACGGTTAGCGTTGGCTGGAGTTGTGCATGGAAGTCTCAGACTTTGATCCTATTCTCTCAATGCAACTCGCGGTGCAAAGCAGGCCGGGTCGTACGGCTTCACTTGCGTCGCTTTTAATGTCTAGCCGAGAGGCACAATCTCGAGAAATCTTGTTGCGACATTATAGAGCAATGCGAATGAACTTCTAGGAGCGGACGAACGTACGGCTTATTTTAATGAAGAACTGTGAGGAATATGAGGCACAAATTTAGCGATATCAGGTTAAGATATATAATGATCCAACTACAGTCCAGTAAGCATATAGATACCCTGATGAATATACTTGCCTTAGTGTAGAACTGAGCGCAATGTGTGGAATCAAACTCGAGAAATCTGCTTATGATATAATAACGCAAGTCCTCGAGAAATCTGCATATGATAAAATAACGCAAGTCCTATGTATGACTTTTAACGAGTATTCGTATACTGGATGGAAAAGTTGTCTCTTTAGGTTTATTACCGAGAACGGTATGAGGCACGATCACAAAAAATTTAGTTACATTAGGATGCGAAGAGACACGGATTAAAAGATCTCCTACGATATACTCAGGGCCTCCTACACTATTACAACATTCAAACTCTGGCATCGAATCGAAAACTACCATGTTGCAAGAGTAATCACATTCATTGCATCTTATTTGAAAATTGCGGTCCAAACTAAGAAGAGGTTAGATTTATGTTCATACATATAAGGGCGTTCTCTGTCAGCATCCACACTCTGATAATCAGTAAATACTCAGGGAGTAAGAAAGAGGGACTGAATAATTCTGGTGTAATGTTTTACTGGAGATAATTTCATATACCTATCTGCATAGGATAGATACATCGTAGCAAAAACGACTTGTGTGTACCCGGATCGGCGCTGAGGTTAGAGATTATAATTATAAACATATTTAAACCGTATTGGGTCCGCTTCAGAATTCTAAAAAATTTCGAACAGTGTATGTTGAGGTAATTTTTGAACCTTTCCCCTAGCTACTCACTTCCTCTACCAAATAGAAAGAT
This sequence comes from Parhyale hawaiensis, assembly GCA_001587735.2. Classification (NCBI taxonomy): domain Eukaryota; kingdom Metazoa; phylum Arthropoda; class Malacostraca; order Amphipoda; family Hyalidae; genus Parhyale; species Parhyale hawaiensis. The sequence goes on from LQNS02278125.1 coordinate 31,371,527, forward strand.
ATTCTACTGTGGAAAGCAGTCTCCGAGAATTGAACTACTACGACATTCAAAGTAAATAATGCTTGACATACTATGCTAATGTAACAGATACTGCCGTGTAAGCGAGTGGCTTCATTTGTTTAGTCTATAATATCAGACAGTATCTTATTCTCGACACACTAACATGTTCTGCAAAGATTACAAGACTACTGGTAATTTATCTGCTTTATATTGCATGAGTCTGTTTTACGTCACGATCTCCCGTATCTCCTACTTAAGGATTACGGGCTTGGACGGTGCCGAGCTCATGCCAATTCATTCATATTGCATGAATAGTCTAAGTAAATATCTTACCTCATACACTGTGAAGTTTATTCAGTACACGACAGTAAATTTGTATCGTTATTTATTCAACAAAAATCCACTAATTGTTAGTCGTAGCAGCTCCTAGCATCCCCCAGTAATTTCAGAATGTCCAAAGCTTGGTCTTCAGGATGCACAAGCAGCAGCAGCAGCAGCAGGAGGAGGTCTAAGAACCCCAGCAGTGCTACAGGCCCCGACGACTTCTCCCAGTAATTCCAGGCTGTCCGGAGCTCGGCCTTCTCCTCAATTTAAGTCATCCCCTGCAATCGAACTTCCGCAGAAGTTGTGACATCTTCATCGAATTTTGGCACCTGAACTTGCCGAACTTCAGCTCACTCGGGACGTGATTAAAAATCAGGCACTCTCTTGGCCCTACCAACATTTCACTCTGAATGTGACGGAGACTTTTGGGTAACAATATACTTGATAATTTGATAATTCGAAGAAAGTACAACCACTGACAAGAAGGGCAATAAAACTGAGTACTGTGGCGCATAGATGTAACTAAGTAAACCCTGTGTGTAACAGTCACTTTACACGGGTAAAATAACCTGTAAATACATGAAACATGGCCCGTGGGCAGGAAATCCTACGATGTAATAAATCCGTGCGGCTAATTCCATATATTTTTCTTACCTCTGAGCTCTCCCATATTTTTCAATCCTTAAGTCAGTTTTTGGATTGCAAGGCGCATTTCACGCTGCCGCGATCCTTTGGTTCTTCCCGCCATCATAAATGATAATTTGGTAAGAGCATCGAAATAATTAAATTAGACGCCAGGCTGGGCGTGTGATATAAAGCAGAAATGCAGTGGTTGCTTCACGGAAAATTAGGAGAATTAATTTTGCGAGAAACTTGCGTGAAATACTGGCGTTGTCAGACACTAAAATGGAAACAGCTCTGGGCAAAGCAATTTCATCTTCAACGGATTAAACTTATAAAATTATGATTTTCATGCAGTAAGCGACGGCGAATGCAAATCTGAACCTGATTTGCAGGTAGTGTTCTCGGGATTTAACCTATACTGGTGAAAGGCGAAGTATAAAGTAAGTCATAAAATATAGTCTACCACAACTGTCAACTTTAATAGGCAATATATTCCAAAACATTAGTATTATGGTCTGAATAAAATAGTATAATAGTAAACTCGGGCCGTGCATAAACCTTTTCAGTCAAGAAAGTTATCTTGAACCTGGAGCACAATGTGACAATTTTTTAACGTTTCAATCATTGCCATGTTTAAGAGATTCCTAATTTTGGTTTCAAGCTTTATTTTTAATCTCTTACACCCGCTCACTATCGGGATAAGCGAAAAGCTAACAAGCTTTTGTAAAAATCATATGCAAAGATTTGTTCTGAAGCTGCTTGACTAGGAGAAATACAAAGTCTATACTGGCCTTGCAGCGTCATGTATTTTAGATTCAGGCAAGTATAATACATAAAAAACAAAGTAAAATATGGCCGCTCGAGTTTTTTGTGTAGTATCAACAAGATCATGCATGTTAAATTAGCAAACAAATCATACATTCATAAAGCAAGGCCTAAACTGGCTGCTCATATTACAGGTTTCATAAAACGTTCACACAAAAAGTGACTGAAGATGAAATTAATATGTAATACTGGGAGCAGTAATTTAAGTCAAAAGGGAAGTTGTGCCAACACAAAGCTGTTTTATTCAAGCGATGAATAAATGCTAGAAATAAATCCATAAATGGGAACAAAACCTGCAATCAGAATCCTTGACGCTCAAAGTTCGATATTTTCTAAAATACACTTTTCAAATATAACGTTATGACGTGTGGTTTAGTTTACGACTGTGACAGCATGGGCAATATGAAGTAAGATCTTTGAGGAACAAATGGGCACGAATTTACGTACAGAAGCATGTTATGAATGTGTATGTGAGACTATAAAATAATCTTCAAATATAACGATATTTTTATATGTAATGAAGTATTTCAAGGGAATCCTAATGATGTTCAAATAGTATGCTTGAGAAAACTCTACAAATTTTCCATTTTATTAGGTGACTAATTTTAAATCAAGTTAGATAAAACTAAAAATACTGCCCTTAAAGAATGTCGTTGTAGGGCAATTGCACAAGTGCAGGAACCCCCATAAAAATTAGAATAATTTTTTTCGGCAAAACATGCGGAGCCAACAACCTACATGATAACGAATCCAAATGACTGTGCGTGGAATTACTGATATATTTTAACCAGATCCTTTACATTAATGTGAATTACATTAATTACTTAGGAGAACTTGCGGAACCGCCGCGCTCACGTCCTTCAAAAGATGCGTTTTGAATTACTTATGTCTTTTAAGGCGATCATCTTCCCTAATGTGAATGAAATTACTTTCTTCGGCGAAATTTGTATAGCTACCTCACTTAAGCCCTTCAAAAGAAATTTGCTTGGAATTACTGATGTATTTTGAGTTGGTCCTTTATTACATAGCGCTGAATGGCTTTGGAGAGCAGCTGCAGAAGCAGCCAATGTACACAACGGAGCTCGTTTAGGCAGCGCTGTTGACTCTGGCCAACTCTCGGGACCGCTTTTTTTCACAAGCTTTGCGCATCCATCAGCAAAGCTCAAGGTTCGAAGATGCGCACCCTAACCCCAAAGCAGCGTAACCAAAATTTAGTTTTTCGTAGGAATAGCATAGCTTAAGGTGCCAAATATAGTTGACACTCGGCGATAGAGGGTTAACAACGTCTCCGCGGCTTGCATCACCTGCGCGAAGGCCGCTCCGTAAACAACACGCGGCTGCAAAAGTGGAAATTAAATTTCCATTGGCCCTCATCTGCATGCACAGTGAAAGTGCAAAGGAACTTAATCCTATTTTACCCTTTCTAAGCTACCTCGATACAATGGGCCTTTCTTCCTTAAGAATATAAGAGGAAAAAGGACCTTTGTAGGAAAAGAACACAGTCTGGGTAAAATAGAGTTAAGTGAAAATAAATAAAGTTGCGAATCTCAAGCAGAGCAGAAAAATTAAAAATGCAAAGTAGCTGATTCTGTCAGAGAAAATACTCCAAGCAGAAAAAGACGGAAAAACTGAGACAAACTCAGTGACAACTTCATGCGCCATCTTTTTTTTCAACAATTTTCAAAAGTTTGTTTGAATATTTAGAGTAAAGACAAAATGGAAATTGAACTCAAAACAAACTAATATAATTAGGTATTCGTTAGAGCGGCGAGAGTATGAAGACATGGTAAAATACTCACTGTATCAATATTTGAGAAAGAGCTTAATTCCAACACATAACAACCGTAGGACAGCTACAACTAGTGGGATATTCGAAACAAAACGTGATTTCTTACTAAGAAAATATGAATGCAAACTAGAGAAATAATTGTAGTTGAATAACTCAGAAATCATCTAATGACACAAAATTTTTCTTAGGCCCAATTGGCAAAAATTAAAATAAATTTGATATTAGAACAAGAGGTACACATTCTCCAGTTGCACATTATTTATTGATACAGTCCTTCCAAAAATGTAAAAAAAACAGCCCGTAAACCTGGCAAATTTTATCGGTAGTTTGGAGCTACATATTACAACTTTAAGCTTATACTGTATGATAACATATTATTACATATTACAACTTTAAGCTTATACTGTATGATAACATATTAGCCACGATAAGGGTTGGAAATGGAACAAAGCACACAGTAATATCCGTGATGCACAACCTCAGTATTTTAGTTAGCTGATCCGATGCATAATAGTACAGCTAGTAGATCACCCAAAATAAATGATGAAAGAACACTGCTCACCAGTCGCGCACGACCTCAGTACTCGCTCGAGTGAAGTAGATCAATTTTCAGAACTGAATGCTAATAAGCAGCACGTCGCAGCCGAGTGGGCGTAAGTTAGTTACAAATACAGTCGATTACGCTTAACAGAACCACCGGTTAAGACGCCCAGCCACAGTATTTAACCAATTCTGCAGGAACGGAATGAAACAAAGTAGCCTCGATTATTGTGGAGAACGTTTCGCTTATACTGATCAATTAATTATCATTAATTTGCATATAATCAAGGAGAAAACCTTTAAAATGGAGTAATTTATCAATTCTCTTGCTCTATTTCATACTTAAGAGGCATATTAAGTTAAAACAGGGCAGTATTTGCTAAAATTACTTATTTTTGAGAATGGTGTTCTTAGTGCCAACAGGTGACATTAGCATCGCCTCTTTTTCAATAGATCATGCAAATTTCAAAGTATGAAGGTTTTTCCAATGTAGTGCCCGCAAATTATTTTCACTGGCTAGATTAGCTTCGTCGTTACTAACAAGGGGAAAAATATCATTAGCCAATAAAGCGTGCATCTTAGCCAACTTTTCAGCACCCGTTACTCTGAAGTTAATAACACCGGTACACGTTACTCTAAAGTTAATAACTTCGCATATTATGACCGGCCGTTCATAGTGACCATGTACGTTGGTCCCTATTTGGATAGACTAAGCAGAGCCGACTATTAAAAGCTATCAAGTCTCCTTGTTTATGATACGGTGATCGACAGAGAAAGAATGGGGGACATTATATTGATTATTGAACATAAAAAAAAAACAATGTACAGAGGCTCAACACGAATGAGAATGGCAGGTCGAGAAAGAAAAAGAACAATCTTCCCAGTAAGAAATATTAAGGAAGAAGCAAAATGGACTGTGAAAGACAAGATCTTCTAAAGTTTGAATATTGAATAAGACTACTGGGCTACCCTAGCTAAAATGTAACTCTGGCCAATTCTATGCCCCTGATTATAGAAGTGGTTCACATCCAACATCTGTCAGCGCGCTCCTTTCACTCTTTAACGAATGAATTATTTTTGCAAAATCGCCCAAATTGTCAGCAATAATTTCCCAATACAGCAGACAACCGCTGGAAGAATGCACACGGGTTAGCTCACTGTGGACTTAACGACAGAAGAAACCCTAAGTTTAATAGCCAGTGCACCGCGTGCATAGTATTATTACTATTATTTGAAATTAATTCCTGTAATACCTGTGATGATACTTCGGACGAGGTCCAGGCGACGTTACACACGCGGCCCATCTTGTGCAGAGGTGATGCTGCAGTCCGTGACCAGCGGGGTGGCTAACAGCGAGTTATCCACACTGTTCACGTAGCCGCTTACAGCAGGTTTATCT
>LQNS02278125.1:31379566-31402122 GCA_001587735.2 Parhyale hawaiensis
AGTGGTTGAACGTTTATGGCGAAAGCCATGTTGATTTGATGTAAGCAGCTTATTGTTTTCTAAATGATGTACAAGGTGTTTCCTAAAGACCCTTTCAAACGTCTTCACTACGTGGCTAGTTAGGGTGACTCTTCAATAGTTGGCAGGATCCATGCTATTTCCCGCTTTAGGAATAGGAGAAACAATCGCGTGCTCGTAGGTGCGTGGAATTTCTCCATCATCCATTGATATCCGCCACATAAGGTATAGGGGGTAAGAGATGCTTAGCTTGCACATCTTAAGGATTTTTGCTGGCACATCATCTGGTCCCGCTGCACTATTGCCGCTTAGTTCGTCAGTGGCTAGTTCAATGTTCAGTTTTGTGAACTCGAAGTCCGTTAGGTAGTTTGTAGTTAAATAAATTCTTGGGATTTCAGGATTTTGAACTTTCTCACTAAAGACTTTTTGATATTGACGGCTTAGTATTTCGCTCATTTCCTGGTCATCCTCAACAATGGATCCTGTATCATTCACCAGCGGCCCGATTTTTTATTTTATCGAGGAATGGTGCGATACATAGGCAAAAAAATATTTGCTATTGCTTTTATTTTTTCGATAGCTTTCTTTTCTTTGTCTTGTTTTTCTTCGTCGTGTGATCCTGCAAGAAATATGACTACAACAAATTGAAAGGTTACAAATTTAATATCCTCCAGTGAGATACATCATATGCGTGAAAGTGGGGGCAGAAGTAAATGAAATATTCGTTGTCAAAACCGTAGACTTTGTGCTAAACAGAGCCTATGTCTCTAACGTGGGGAATACACGATGATAAATTCAGACTAATACAAGATTTTGCCCACAGGTTTTAATTTTATATAGGATCATATTATTTGACAACGATATGAGAGTACCAATACCCAACTCTAGTCATTACCTCCGCCAAGGAATCCACGTTTTCGCCGGGGTTTGTTTGTTATTATTATTATTAAAACTTCACGCTCGGGCAACCACGGGCAGGAAGTACACCCCAAATGAAGCATTAGGCAACACCGGGGAGCCCGAAAATGCTGCTAATGAAAATCCAACAGCAAGCCACTACCAGCTGACAAAGCGCCAGCAGGCAAGCCTCGCGCTTTGAAGTAAAGACGACTACATGGTTCACGAACGAAAAAAAAAGAAGCTTTAGCATTGTTTTGATATTTTATCGACTTGTAATTCAGCTGATTATTATGATAGCCGTAGTTTTACAACCGCATTCGCCCGATGAGTGATTCGTACAGACAGATTCGGTCATTCTACAATGTATAGCTCGGTAGGAATATTTTATTTCGGCATTCCTGCCGGAAAATCTCGGTTGGCTCAGTGCGTTGCTGCTGGCAGGAAAAAGGCGCAAATTACAGAAGAAAGACACTCACTTATGTGGACGGCCCCTTTCGAGGCCCTCCACGCGAGAGAGTAGAGGTGTCCCGCGCACCAGGTCGGTTATCTCGATCGATAGCCCACCTCGCGAAACGGAAAGGGAAATGTAGAGAACATACCTAACCTATCAAACTAACTCAGCAGGAACTGTGGCCAGCTGCAAGATCCCCTGCGGAGAAGGCACTCGGGACAGTCCTTGAGTAATTCAGCTGATAATACAACCTTATTGATCATTTTCGCATCTTTTTCATACCATTTCTTGTTCCCTGTTGTACCTTATAAAAATTTATTAACGTCATTGTTTAAATTTATGCAAATGAGAATAAAACCGCTAACTACGATTGAAGTCCCAGTAAACACGGCAAATTTACGCAACGACTCAACGATTGTTGTATGGACAGAAAAATAGGCTTTGTTCGAACCGTGCCTCTGTTTTTCGGTTGAAAATAAAGCGAAGTCCAGTAACGATGTCTTCAGTTCGCTGCCAAAAGCTCCGTCTATGTTAGCGAGCTGATGGAACCACTTTGTTTCCGGTCCCAAAACTCGCCGCAAAGAACTGGCAGTGGTACAAACATCAGCGACGCTCCAGCAAACTACAGCAACATTAAGTTTATAGCGCAAGAGGTCTCGCGCTCTCAAAACTAAAGGGTGTTTTTATCCTGCTTAACGATACACGACATGCAGGTATAGCATAGGCGCCAGCGGCATTGCAATTCGCGATGGTTCGCAAGCCTGGAGCGCTGGTAACCATGGAATGGAGAGCCCATAAAATAATTTAAACTAGAAATTGATGGGAGATTCCCACCAGTTTGGGGGAGCCTTGCTTTGGCTGTCGATAATGCAATAAATGGCTGCGAGAAGATATGAGAAATCAAAAAGTGCTTTGTTTTGAATAAAAAAAAAGCATTTCTGTAACTCAGAATTATCAATAAAATACTCAGTTACAACTATCGTACGAGTATGATATGTATAAATAATTGGTAATGATAGATTACGAAACGCGTGAACAACAAAAAGCCCTAATATCGAACATTAGCGCTTTTGTCTCGTTTGACCACATCCAAATTGTTTTTAACCAATGATCATCGCAGCTTCATTAGATTACATAGTACCATCGCATCCAAACAATATCGTACAATAATACTGACGGTCATGCCACCCAGCCAGGATTTTAAATATATAACGGTAGGTAATATTTATTGTAGAAGTTCAAATGATTACAGTTAGACATCTTGGCAGTTGAACCATTCGTGTCTTCTATCAAGGCCAAAATAGACTTGCAAGCTCATAAACCCAACAAATCTAGCCAGTTCAAAGTGATGGAGCGTTTTTCTACCACCATTTGTTTCCATACCCGTCTTTTTCAAGGCAGCGGACTTGATGTTTATACTGGTAGTGTTTTTGTACGCTACGCGACGAAGCAGCGCATGACTGCAGCGCCACAGCCCACCTGAGGCGCTCACACGTTCGAGTCCTGCCACGCGGCGAGATGTGTCCTTGTTGCTGTCCTGCAAGGCCAGCCATTTAAATTTGGCGTGATAGGCAAGTGTATTTGTATTACATCGGACCTATTCTATCTTTGGCATTTTTAATAAGCGTGCACTACGTTAAAGCCATTCGAGTCTGTATTCACGTATATAATTGATTCTTCCGGGTAGATGTAGATTTTTTCGTTTCAGTATGCAAATATAATAACTTTGACTTAGAAAAATATCATTCAATGCGCATTACTATAGTCATAGAAATGAGGCACTGGTGCCCAAGCAAATACCGAAGTCCAGGTCTACCAGACAAATCATGTTCGACAAAAGCACTTGCTTTTATCCAGCAATTGGTTGTTTCTAAACATAGAACGACTGAGCATAGTCACATTCAGCCCATTGGCATCGCTCTTGAATGCGCTTCAGTTCCCTGGGAGGATGTGGATGCAGTAGTGCAAAAGTTCGATGTCCCCTGAATTCTGGATACGAAGGAAAGTACAAGGATCATTGTAATGACTTAATGACAGTGAAAGAAACTAAATTAATCCATTTTGAATTCGTATCAGTTCGTGGCATTTGTATATGACGCGATATTAGTGTACCATATATTTTGAATTTTACGATTAATCTTTACGATATTCTCCCTAAATATCACACTACACTTTGTACCCTCTAATTGATTTCTTTTCAGACCCAGGCAAGAGAAGTATCACTGATCAACGTAATATAATGTTTTTATTCCTTGCCTGTGCTATAGGCTTGAAAACTCTCACTGGCTGGTGACCTCTTGGCTACCCGTGTTTTTTAGCGCCCTCGTAGGACCCAGGAAACACACACCGTAACATTTTTTATTGCATTAGAAAGTATTACGGGGCGTACGTTCACCAAATGCGAGAGACGCTTAGAATGCACGGAGTAGTCAAGGGACGCCTGCCTGGAAGACTTTTGGACGTACAGGTATCCACTATATAATTCTATACAGTTGTTGGTAGGTTGGTTCATGAGTTAGTTGACTGGTTGGTTGTTGATTGGCTGGCTGGTCTTTTCGTCCCATAATTAAAGAAAATATAGGAGATAACTCAGTAGCTGTATGCCAACGGCATAACATACGAAAAATTTCGAGCCTCAAATTCATCCATCAAAATATAAATTTCTGAAGTATGCTTGAGAAAATATAGTATTTCATGAAGTCTGGTTTACTCAATATTGAAAGAAAAAGGTAGCCAGATACGTCTTGACATCTTTCTCTTAAGCTCGCCAGATGGGCTGCTTCATCACATAATGTAGCGTCGGTCGGGGTGAGGTAAAAAAAAAAAAAATAGAACTGCGCCTATTTTTTCTAGATATTTTTCAGATAATTTTTTGTTCCAACTCACCCCGTCCGGCCGGGCGTCTCAAATCACCCGACCGACGTTACGTATTTTCAGCAGCACCAAATTTCTTACTTTATTCACATTATTTTAAATTCCATTTTTATCCACTATCCTTTGTCTCTTCTTTCGTTTATAAAATGTTTTCACTAGAGATGATGCTGCGCAAGTCAACTCTAAATTGGAAATTCAAATTTTTCATTACGTCACTGGGCTTAATATTCCACTCTTGGTTAGTGCGACGCACTCCTTAAATTCTCATTAGGTTTTTGTTATTTGTTTTTTATTTTTCGCAGTATTGCTTATTAATCAGAAGCAATAAGGCCGACACTCATCAAATGCTGTCTTTGTAACGGCTGGGTACTCAAGAACGCTAAAAGATAGGAATTTGGTGCATCAATGGGTTTCCAAGCCATGGCGTACTAGTGCTACAAATACAACGAAGGGTCAGAGCCTGTCAACGTGACACACTGAGTGCAGGTACCAACGGCTCACATGCCGCTGAGAACAGGTTCTCACCAACAAAAATTTCGAAAATTCCGAATTGACACCATGAGCACAGATACACAAACGGCTACCATGCCGCGGTGCATGGGAATTTCCAAAGTGGGGAAGGCAGGCGACACGCGGCAGCACAATAATCGAAGTAACATGGGGGAGCGCTTTGCATAATAGACAGGAGCTCGACACCAGCGCATTGATTGTGGGTCGATTGAACGAAGGAGCGGCGGCGGAGGCTGCCTTAACTGGGGCTGCGATGTGGCCCAGGGCAGTGCGGGTTGGGGAGACAATGCAACCTTCGGTGGCATACCCTGGCAACAGCCGCCTTTACGGAGTGCTAGACATGACGCATTCTGTCGACTGTTGCCATAAGCAAGTGTGTCACGCATTTAAGGACAGAATAGTTGAAGCAACGAAAGCAATATTGATTTGAAATTCTCCGACAGTACATTCTTCTGCTTTCTATATCAAGCTATATCGAACTCACGATAACATAAAGCTACCCTTTTCAGCTGGCAGTATGGCATACCTAATACAATAAATGACTACTTGAAGTTAGAAGCTGTATCATTACAGTGAAATCAGTGGAATGAATATTCTCGGCATTCAAAGTAAAAAAGCAGATTTATGCTCAGCATCATTGCCCACAATGCTGTAAATGGAAATAATGATTCTTCCGAAGCTGTTTGATGTAACTATTTTGGCGTTATGCGATCTTGACAATATTAATCAAATTAATATATTCAAAGTATAGTCTTTTCTACTAAGACATTGGTGATTCAGCTTGCTATAAGAAGGGAAGAATAGAGACTTGTATGTGAAATCCGGGATAGACCCATGGACTAGGAACACTGAAGTAGCGGCTGTTTAGGCGCCCCAGAGACCCGCTGTGCAGCTCCCATGGTGGGCAAGTACCAATAAAATAAAACGTACTTGCTATATTAATGACATAACCCTTGGGTCTATCATATGGGCCCAGAAGAGTATAAAAGGAAAGATACAACAGATATGATTTATCTAAGTCACGTTCAACGTATCGAGTTTAGAAATCATAAGTACATTACAGTGGAACAGGTTAAAATTTTTCTTCTACTATTATTAGTTCTTATCTATAGTCTGCTTAGATAGATTCTATTGACGCATAAAAAACAGTGCGTTGAGCTACAATACAGCAATTTATACAACAGCTACTGTATCAGGGATAAACCCGTTTAAATGAGCTTACTATTGCTTTTTTGAGACAAAGTTCTCACTAAATATGAACGTTTTCAAACAATAAAACTTCTGATAAGCATATTCGTTAGATACGAGGAGAGAATGAAATATATTGAGCTTCCAAACAAAGATATACAAGCTAACCTCATTGGCAAGAATGTTCTCAGCTGGCTCATCTATCTCCGACAGCCTTAGATAATCTACAATTAATTCAAGGGCACATGGGCAACGTTTTATTTTATGGTCACTGCCGACGGCCTTTCTGACAGTGCTTCACATTTGATGATATCTCTGCCCCACTTGAATTCGGCAGCCCATCGTATATCATAGGCATATGACATACCACCCTCCCCAACGTCCGCACCGTATGGTTATGAATTTCAGATGAAGACATGCCTTTTAGATGAAGGAATTTCAAGACGATCCGATGCTCAATTTTCTCCATGTGCTGGAAAATGGAAAATCAAAGCGCATACAGACTCTGGGCACGAGTTTATATATAATACAAAGGCAATTTTTTTATTTGGTTATATCAGACGAATATGTGTGAGACTAGGTACTTTTCACTACCCCTCACATTCCACTGCAGTGCATTAATTAAGACATAATTGCTCCATTTTTATTCAGCTAGTGGCAGCCATATTTGTGTTCACCAATGTTTCCATTTGATTTTTCTAAAATATTCTCTAAAATAATCCCTACGAGATATCACGATTCACTTTGCAACCATTTACCAAAATATCTGTGTAAATGTTTACGACTTAAACAGTGGCTACAAGAAATAACAAAAGAGAAAACAGTTGCTGCGCCGCTATTTATTACCATAATATGATATTAATATCTGTAGAAATATAGTCACTAATGAAAGGGTTTCGAGATGCATAGTTCCCAGCGGGGTACCTTTGCCTACGAATATTGCCTCATAAATCCTCAGTCCTTGAAAGACGATAAATGGAACCACGTCTCGCAGACTGGATTGAATCATCCTCCTTAATGGCACGTCACATTCTCCAGTCCTTTCACGAATGCAGTTTGCCATGAACAATAAGGGGCTGCAGAGCGACGTGCTGTGCGAGACTTGGGAGGGCACATTGCCATCTATTATCTAACTCAGTTTCGATATCCTGGGCCCCTGAGCCCCTTCAGATGATCTCATTAGTCCTAAATTGGTCCTGGCCTCCGGGCCGCCCTGGGGCAGTGAGTTCAGCAAAAATGTTCTCTTATATCCGATAAAATAACAAAATCCTGGGGGGAAAGTGGATGAATTTTGGGGTAATTTTCTAAGTGCTACGCCATTAGAATTCCTAAGATCTCAAACTGACAGGAAGGACATTGGATTAGGAGGAACTCAAAAGTTGTGGTATAATTTTGGAGAGACAAATTGCTCGGCACAGTCGCAAGCGGATTTCTAAACCCCGTCTTCTCTGAAATTAATCTTACGTCCATAGATTATTACAGAATGCAGGAACTGAATTTAAACAATAATAATGTAAATGATCCCCTACGGATAGCATAGATACAGTTAAGTTAGCAAAGACAATGTTCAAGGATTAGAAGTGTATTTGGCGAAAGATAACTGAAGCACGATTTGCGGAATTACAGTCATATTTTGGTGCAAGTTTGCGGGTTTACTGCTCTCGTAAATTTGCATTTCAATAATTAAACTACGAGTGATTGCACAAAACTAGCAAGCATTAGCCGTGGCCGGCTCGTTGCATTCATATTTTATTTAAAAATGCTGGGATAAGAAGTGCTAAACGACAGTACGTTCTGTAGCCAATTATAAAATATCATTACACCGTACGTGGCTAACTAAAACGCTAAGGTAACTGATGAGGTTCTTCAGAGGGTTAATTCTCCGTCCATAACATAGCGTGGGCGGCCAAAACTAACCTAACTCTACGGTGCATCTTGTACTGCATATATTCCTAGCAGAGTGCCAAGACTAACACGAAAATGTTAGTGGATATTTTTTACTTGTTCCACAGAGCTTTGGCCTAGCGTGTTCCCATCTTCGGCACGTCTATGCAAGAACTGCAATGGCCTTTGAAGTACGGCAGAGTAGAGCTCAAAGTTTCACTAAGGTACTTCAAAGACCGCCGAGAACATCTTCGTACAGGACCGACAGTCTCGAAGGGAATACAAGCACAGCACAGAGTTATTACTGCTGGGCAAGTTTGACTGAGTTTGAACAGACAGCAGTATAAAAGTTTAGGCAGCATTTGCACTGTATTCTTAATCAGTTTGAGAACAGAGAACTTCAACCGTCTACCTGTCTCTCTGAACATGAGTAATGCCAGCAGAGTGAAACGGATAATATACTATGAGACACTGCATGGATACGAAACTGTATCAGCCATAAGTTACTGCTTTAAGTAATGAAAGTAATGACAGTGATATTACAACATTAAATCATTAATCACAGCGAGTAGTTACTTCCTTCGAGTACGAACACGAACCCCTTGCAGACAGGGCTAAAATTTAGAGAAAACTGTTAGTCAGGCTCATCGAATTTTTCCAACAATGTATGTGAATGTTGCCCTAAGAAGAAGAAGAAGAAGAAAAAAAAAAGAAATTGGCTCTTAATTAGACTTTCCGGGGGTTGGAAGACCCAGAAGCAAACTGAGAGCCAAAGCGGGTCTTATTATAATATATTCCTGAAAACAAAAAATAACATTTGTAAAGCCTAAATAAAGCTACAACCTGACTGACAATCTAACGATGGTGATTATTGTTGAAAATGTTAACGAATATTTCGTAAATAGCATCCATGCCAGTAGATCCATAAACACATATGCTTTTACGGAGCATGAAGTCATGCTACTTTTGACGCTAGTGAATCTGTACAAATCCACTTGGCCAAATAATCTTACTTCCCGTGTTCTGTAGGAAATGGCTCCAATTACCACAGCGCTACTGCTCAAAATATTCAATCGGTCCCTTAGCACGCGAGAAGATTCACAGGATTGAAAACTTCGCTAAAATGATCCCACTACATAGGAAGGGGGATAAAAAAAGCTCCAGTAACGATCGACCAATCTGTCTTTCATCGGTAATCACCAACGCCAATGAACGTCGCCTGAAGATGCGCATCACTGACAACCTGAGGATGCACCTGCATGGCTTCCGGAATAAAATATGCCTTATTAACTTACTCGACTTACTGTATGTTCAAAAGTTACTGAAACCAGAAATAAACAAAAATGAGTGGACAGCGTATACCCTGACTTCTAAAAGGCTTTTTGCAAAGTCCCTCAGTAATGGTCAATGAAAGATCGGACGTTCATGACTTCCAGGGTGACTTTTCACACTGGAACTGCGTATTGCTACCCTGTCTGCGGCAGCAAGTACTGTAAAGCTGCCAGGAGAGAGTGACTGAACACCAAGCACAAGCTAACGTGCTGGACTCACTTTTGTTAATAATTATTTACATCAATGATCTCGATCTTAATATCCGCAGCAAAATCAGGAAACTGGCAGATGACACCAAACTGTCACCTTGCCTTATCAGCCACGGATAGAATCGCACTCAAACAAGACCTCGACCGCCTAAAGGAATGGACCGAAAAGTGGCAGATAAGTTTTAATGTCGACAAATGTTCAGGAATTGCATGTAGAGCTAGAGAATCCCACAGCCCCCGATTAGATATGAACGTGATAAAATTAGCAGCTATCATCCAACAACGTATCCTGGTAACAACTATCACGAACAAACTACAACACAGTCAGCTAGTTGACAAGAATGTCACACTGGCATGCAGAATACTGGGATTCATTACGAGGAATTTTGAGTACAAATCAAAGAACATAATCCTTCCTTTTACAAAGCACTGAAGCGCCCGCACTTTGAATTAGCAGTTCAATCTGGTTGCCACATCAGTGCCGTGACATCAATAAATGCAAAGAAGCCAACGCAGAGCAACAAAATTGATAGCTTGGCTGCAAAACATGCCATACGAATGTCATCTACAAGAAGTCAGCCTCATCTTTCTCTGGCAACGGTGACTCAGGCGGCAACTAATAGAAATATTAAAGTATGTACTTGAATGGCTCCAATGAAGTACAACAACGGGCCTTTTTGACAGGGACGTTGATGCTCAACCCGAAATACGGTCACAAACTCAAACATAAAGATCGAAGAACTACTCGAAGCCAGACTTCTTCCGTATTTCATAGTGAACAATTGGAATCGACTCCTCCGAAGTTGTAGGTGCAGAGACAGTCAATGTGTTTAAAAATCACATCGACAAACAACGAAAGCAACACTTTTCCACAGCTACGAGCTCCTCCTCCAAGAATCATAAACTTTTAACGGCCAAAGCTTCAGAGGCCACCCTAACCAATTAGGTATATTTCAATCTCCATCTAACTTAAGGTCTCCGAGGTCCGCGTGTCTATAGTAGTTAATCGTGCTTGCACGATGGACACATTGGCTGAGTTTATTCCCTTCTTCTTCTCTTCTTCAGATGCTAAAGTGATTTGGACATGGTGGCTATAGTTCATAGAGGGCCGGAGCACGAGTCCTGGTTGCTCTCTGGGAATGGGCCTGTCGGTCAGTTTATTGCCAGCTATCTAATCGAACGCAAACAATATTATTTTACTCAGAGTCCTGTGTGTCTTATATTATATAATGAAAATGGCAAAGCCATAATTGGTGAGTGACCTGCTTCCAGTGAGAGGTTGGGGAATGAAAAGTGACTTTGAACCATCACTTTTCAACTACTTTGAAGCCAGAGAAAAGTTGATCTTTTTCAAATTTTTTTAGTTTCAGAACAGTGAAAAACTTGGAAATGCGACAAGAAGTGAAATGATATGACTTATTGGTGAAAAGTTATTCGTTAGCAAATATCGTCGTGCTCAGCAACACTTGGCATTTTTATTAAATATAATATACATCACTCAACTCACCAGTAAAATTACGACGAAAATGTCATTGAGATATGTTGGCAAGTAGGCAAATATTCTTCACCACTGGAACCGCCGTAGTAAAGAAACCTAGAGCAGCGATCGCTTCGTAAATTTCATATTCGAGTTTCAACAGCAGGCAAGTGTTCACTGTAGCATCAAGAGCCAATAAAACTACTTAGGTTAAGAATCTCACAGGGAAAATTAGAGCGGCAGTGGCCCAGCAGAGCGCGTCATAAGAAGACCTAAGACGATTATGGCCGCAGTCCACAAACACTCCAGTTCTTGGACACTGGAAATTGTGGCGGCGACAACAAAGCGACGCGGCTTGCAGCGATGGAAGGGTTTGGTGCGGGACGTGATGCAGTTAGGGGCGGTGTCAGACTGTTGTCGTCTCAGCATTCTTAATAGGGCAGCCAGGGAATAGAATTGGAGAGAATATGAACTGTTGTGGTCTTACAGCTCCAGTTGAGGCAGTCAGTGAATTATTGTGAAATAGTATGGACTGTTTTGGTCTTACGGTGTCAGGCTGCGAGAGTTTTACAAGACTTAGTAATAAGGGCAGTCTGTCACTAGATGCGAGAGAACCAGGGTCTGTTATGGTACTGAAATGCTTAACAGCGCAGTAAGTTATAAGGGGTGAAAAGAACATGCATGGATTGTAGTGACTTAAAGCATTCCTACTACGATGGAAGGGTTGATTACGAGACGCGATACAGTTAGAAAAGATGTCAGACTGATGTGGGCCAAGGATTCTAATGAGGCAGGCGGTGAATAGCAATGGAGAGTCCATCCACTTCTCAAACTGGTGGCTAAGGATGTGAAATGAAAGGAATAATGCGATGCTGATGACGGTGATATAGTAGTGCTGATGGTGGTGATGACGGTGATGGCAGTCAGCGATGGTAATGATGACGGTGATGATTGTACTAATGATGGTAATGATGACGTTCTTGGCGAGTGTAATGATGATAGTTAAGGTTGTGTTAATGATGAAGAAAATGGTAGCGCCAATGAGGTTATTGACGATGAAGATTGTAGCGCTAACGATGGCGATGATGACAAAGATGGTAGTGCTAATGATGAAGAATACAGGTAACCTTTATGCCTTATAAACTAAACTGAAGGAGGAAGAATGGACATGATGGAATGTCAAGAAAACTGGGTACCCACGCACAGGTGACTGCTCATGAGCACAAAGAGTCAGGAACGAACAGAAGGAACAGAATTGATCGTCAGAACCAAAATAATAATGAATAAAGAACAACAGAAAATTAAATGGGTAGGAAAACAAACGAGGTTTCACTGGTTTTGCGAAAGCTTTGGTTAAAAAGGAATACTTGGAAGGCGTATTTCGCCACGTCTCAGAGATAGCACTCATGGGGCACTAAACCACTGGGCTGCACCGCACCATTGTGGGTGCCAATGATTCGCCCACTGTGATCGTAATCCTCTAACTATATTTAACTTGAAAGAAATGTCATTGTCGAGCACTTGATTCAGAAATTTGAGTGATTAACTGATTACACTTGAGATGGCTGAAAACATGACAGAGTAATCAATTTGCGATTAAAGACTGAAACTCGATCTAAGGTGAAAAAATAAACACTCAGAATTGAAGTGTATGGCAAGCTGCAGCTAATCGGGTTATGTAAACTTTATGATTATTATTATTATATTCCTAGGTTTACTGCCGCACATTCATCAATTTGTGATCCAAGCAGTGAGGCTCGACGAGGCTACCTAGTGCGGACGGTACGGTACCGACATATAGCCTACTTATTTAGAAGTCGGTTAGGTGGGCCACCCCTGGCAAAGAAAACAAGGCGCATAGCAAAATGAGAAAAAACTTACTTTCTTACAACCTAACTTAACAAAATAATTTTACAGCAGAAGTGATGGGCATGTGCAACGATCCCTGCGTAAGGCGCTAGGGTTGTCCTGGGTGCGTGAGGATCATTGGCATCCTGAAAGGGACAGGGTAAGCTAAAGTATACGCCTTATTGGTTCAGGATTGCTAATTAGTACTGCTCATGCAAACCCTTCCCGAAATATCACAGCGTACCTAGCCCATAGGCCAGGTGAAAAGCATAGTCAGATTCAACAGTCATAAGTAGTCATGGTTCTACACCCTCTTTTCCAGTTAACGCACCAATCTTAAGGACTGAAGCAAGCTATGAATTGCAAACACTAAAATAATTCACAATAAAAAAAATAATCTCCAAAGCTAAGGTAACATATGTAGTACTGATACGAGTATACCCTCAGGGTCATTTGGAGGACATCATTCGACCGTCACTTATGGATAAAACTGGAAACTGCAGTGACACTAGACCCCATTGAGTTAATGAAATCGAAAACGCTTGGGATGGCAGAATACTCAATCCTCAATCTCATTTTTTCCAATGTCAAAGTAACCTACATGTAAGTAAAAATGATATGACGTAAATCGGGCTAGACCTGGAGGCATGCACAGACTTCTTTGGACTAGAAGCCCTCACGAGGCAATTGTCATCTGCAGTGACACAAGATACCATCGAGCTGATGATTAAAGCATAACAGAAGAAAGGGTCGCATTGAGTGGAGCCAATCGGAAATTAGTGCTGGAAGCAATTGTCGGCAGACGGCTGTCTCGGCTTCAAATGGACGCCATAAAGCGGAACATCTCAACGGCGCCCAGGTGAGGGCAACACGGGTCCTGCATGCGAGGGGTCCTATTTGGTGGTTTCGCGGCGGCTGCTGCTGCTGCTGTTCTAGGCGTTGTTGGTGCAACTTTTATAGATATTACTTGGAAGCCCATACGCCATTATTGTTATTGATTTATACACATTGTTGTTTGGATGTCCAACAGCTGTTGGTGTTCATGTTACAGATGTTATTAATTAAATGTGAATAGGACTGCACGTTTTTTTTACAGACACAACTGTTATTAAAGCGAATACTTCAAGCTTCTGTCTTCTCAACAAAGGCGATCTAACTGGGGTAAAAAGAAGGGACGGACATACTTTATGTCGATAGAAACGTGGAACTCATGCACGAGGGTGTTACCCCACAGGATCAACGCACAGGGGAGCAGCAACTCAGGAAACATGAGGAAGAACAGCAAAAAGCAAGATAACAGGAGTATGAAATCAGAAAGAAGCAAAGTAAGTACGAAAGACAGGCGTCCCGAAGACCTAGCTAATGGGTAAGGTAACCTACATACACCTTTTTTCGCTGCTCCCCGTAACATAAGATGAGCAAACCTAACGAGCCTAACCCTACGGCCTATGGCCAATCCTTTGCCCCTCAGGGGTCGTTCGATTCTCGTGCGTATTTCGCTAAACACAAGGTTGCATCACTAAACACGCTTGTTACGCACAAAAAGTGACATCAAAAGAAAAACGTTTCTTTTATTCAATTTATTCCAAGACATGTAGAACATGCAGTTCACATTGGGCAGTTTTACGTCGTGGTAATGATTCCGGAGCAGCCACACGTACCGGAGAACAGTCAGAACCCGCTAAACACTCGTCACACAGATGAAGAAATCACTCGGTCGGAACCGTTCGCAAGGTGAGCACAAAGAGACGTATCGAGCAGCTTTACCTTGCAATCGCTGTCAGCGTTGTTATATGGACACTATTCTTCCCTATCTACTACCATTGGCATATGGTCCCTGCAGGTAAGTTCTTACTAACAGGCGTTACCACGCGTGCACTGCAACAAAGTACCTATACTGCAGTTGCCATACAGACACTGCAATTCAGTAGTTTAAACCATTGTCATACGCAGGGTTGATAAAAACAATTTTTTGTTTATTTGTTTTTTATATTTTGTTGTTTTTTCTAGTTCTAGGAATTTTATCCAACGTTTAAAGGGTTTCTGCTTTGTAAACATGTAGTTAGCTAATCATCAACAATTTTACTCGCTTCATTTCAACTTCCTATTGTAGAAGAATGACCTGAAGAAAAGGGGTTTAGAAGAAGCAGTTAGCAGAGTACCTGTATTTGCTATAGCTACATTTAATATCCAATTATCCAATATCCAATTATTGCAACATAAAATCCTTTGAAAATTTGAAAACACTTCAAATTAAAAATACAACTTGACAGAATTAGTTAGCTACTAGCTAATTAAAACAGAGTAATGAACTGAAGAGAGTGAAAGAACTATAAAATCCTTCGAAATAACATAGAAATACTTCAAAATACAAAGAAAACTCGATAGAAATGGCTAGATACTAGCTAATTAAAAGCAGAGTATTGAACTAAAGAATATGAAAGGTTTACATGCCTACATCCTTCCCATGAGTTCACTAGCTATTTAATAGCAGCTTTAACTACTACTTCTAATTTTCAATAGCTGCTAGCATACCAGAATATAATGAGAAATGCATCTCTGAAATAAAATAACACAGAATTCAATAGGTTATAGGTTTTTAATAAACATAAGCAATAGTTGACCCTAATTGTCCTAACAGTCAAGCGGATTCCTAAGTAGAAAGACATTAACCTAACCTATCAGTTTTGTAAATAAAATTTAATAACTACTAGAAGTAAAACTATTGATTTTGCAATATTTATCAATAAAAACCAAACAAATCGAATAAAAACCAAATGAACATGTTTTTTTGTTGGTTTAAGCCATGGTCTTTGTAACTGGTTTAAAACATTTGGTTTAAACCAGCCAACCAACCCAGGTCATATGGACTCTGTAATTGTTATACACTACAGTTGTCATATGGATGCTATATTCTATCATCTACCAGCGTTGCGACAGGAGAACTCTTCGCTAAAGTTTGTAACCTTCCACACCCAGCATTTCCATTTCTTGTAGGATAAAAATTATTTGAAACATCTACTATGAAGGACGCTGAGCGTTATAAGGTTAATGGACCAAGTGGTTAGCACGAGTCAATAGGTTCCCATGCAGGGAGGTACAAACTTTTAAGGGCATCTTTCAGCGTAACCCGAGGATTTTATCTGCCTCGATAGCAAAAGCGGGCGTGAAGCACGTCGTAAATTTCGTAAAGGAACCGGTCTGAGAGGTAAAGTGCTGGCGTCAGCGTAAAAATTACCTCAGAAGTGGATACAGCGTCGAGCATAAAGGTTCGACTAGCGCAAGTCTGAACACGAAACGAGCATTTGTGGGCTAATTGCACAAGTGCGGTAACAATAATAGAAACCTCATTATTTTGGCCGTAAAATATATAACGTTATTGTACTTGTCAGCTTAAGAGTATATTAGATTTGAGAAGATTAGATAGGCGGCAGTAGACGAACCAATAGGCCCATTCCCAAAGAGACACCTGAACTTACGCCCCGGCCCGCATCTCTGAAATAAAATAACACAAAATTCAATAGGTTATAGGTTTTTAATAAACATAAGCAATAGTTGACCCGAACTGTCCTAACAGTCAAGCGGATTCCTAAGTAGAAAGACATTAACTTATCCCATCAGGATATTGAGCACTGGAGAAAAGAGAAAAAAAGGGGGAAGAAGCCCTGCAAAAGAGACGATTAAGAATGCACGCAAGCACGATGAAGAGCCGCTGATATGCGGAGCTTGGAGATGTCAAACTGTGCAGTTGGAGCGGAAGAGAGAAAACGGATTAAGGTGGCCTCGGAAGCTTTGGCCGTTAAGAGTTTGCGACTCCTGGAGGAGGAGTTCTTAGCTATGGAGGATGTCTCTCCTAGGTGTGGAGGATGTCTCTCCCAATAAGGGAGAACAGAGAAGCTTGCAGCTATGCTGAGAGATTCTGTGAATGATATGCAGCGTATAAGAGTATGATTGCTTTGCTTAGCGCTATGAGGCGCAGCACCCTTCATCCATGGCAATCAAACAACGCTATTCCTAAAAAAAAAGTTTTAGCTGTTATTTTTAGGGTTAAGAGAAGCAGGATTTGCACCAATTCAAGCATAAGTGTGCAAATTTCATACAATGAAAAAAAAGTGTGCAAAGAGATACGCTTGCACACTGAATACGACTGCAACTAAGTCTATCACGCATATACATTTTTTCGAGATTCTCGACTACAATTGGGGGTGCGTAAGTGACCTGTTTTTCAAAAGCAGTTTTTTCTTGCACCATCGGATAGTACAGATTAAGACTTGTCGTCCTGAGAAGTTAGAAAAGCATAATTCCGAGTAGAAATGGTCGAGAATCGTATGTAAAGTCGATTATTTTGTACCTCATTACACCCGTGCATCGTCTCTAAGTGGCTCTCCTGTATATTTTAAAAAGTGTCGCCTACGCTTCTATTGTTCTGGGCCCTCAATTAAAAATATCACTGAAAGGGGCTTATTTCTTCACTTTTCGGGTATAACCGTTGAAAGGGTTAAAGATCACCGACACATAGTACGTTAGACATACATGAATCCCACTTATTAAACAAGCCACCTAGGTCACAAAAATAATACATTATGAAAATAATACTAGGTATACAGGTATTCCTTTACGACTGCGCACTCTACGTTCCAAGATTGACCGCCGTCGTCAAAACACGCCTTCTCTAAATCATGAGTAAACTTATATATAATAATAAGTTCTAGTTACAAGTTGACTGATTTCTTTGGTGAATTCCTAAAGAAATTTTTTTATGAGATAACTAATAGAATGCTAGAAAGGGTAAGTTGAAAGACTGGTAACCCATATTCGTTTTCTTCCAAAATTCAAAGGTATATAAAATACATATATGTATACATACTGAGTTATTTGTATGCTTCAAAACTAACAGATTAGAAGAAATACATACACAAAAATACGTATACGGCAATTACGTATAGTTTTATAAATGAGAGAATATAAATTGACCAAATTGCTATCACTGTCGACTAGACATATCGTCAGCTTGGTTCTGACTACAGTAATTACAAGTTCATAATGGTGCTTTTCTTACGTAGTAGTAATAGTAGTAGTAGTAATAGTAGAAACCTTTACTAGCGCTTCAGTAGAACACTGCCTATATCGCGCCGAACTACGATTCAACCATGCAATCAAAAGTTTAACTACCTGCTGCCAAAAAGATCTTACGATTGCATCCAAATAATACTATTCTTACGACAACTCCAGTTTAATGTGGATAGTAAAAGTTCATTGATCTCGGTATAACCACACTTGGCTGCAATGATAGGGGCTCCATAAAGTAAAGGAATGGCTGGTGTTGGATGGCTGACTGCTATTGATTCCTAATTTATCCCTGTGCTATACAATTCCAAGAGTCCATTCGCTAGCTGACAATAAAGGCAAGTGAGCCGAACTAGAATTCCGAGTTCACCAATAATGGTAAAATTAATTGATCCACATCGAAGATTTGTAAAGACATAAACAACAGTATAGGTGTATTAGAAATGCACCAGAATTCATTCGGACACACACAGCCAGCCAAGACGCGCACAATCACGTGTACAGTAAACATGCAGGAACACAGACAAGCACAAACGTTATCCTCATTACAGCCGTACATCCGCTTACGCTAAAGCGGGCAGATAACACATATACCCTATATGAGATAGGCACCACACGGAGTAATCAAGGAGGTTGTCGAAGACATCCCCTGCAATACAGGAGATAGCCTACGATCACTGAAACTACAGTTAGCGGTAACGTCTAATGTGTCTAGCACACTTAATCTTTGTAATGGAACGGGGTTATTTTTCCCTCTTACTTTGGACTCTCTTACAGTATTGCCACAGTGAATGTAATGTTTTATTATGTCTGTTAGGTAAACAGTGCGCTTCTCATACCAGTGTCAGCAACATACATACAATACATAAATCGAAGATAATAGTTCCATTCTACTGTCGTGAAGCGAAAGGCGACATCAGGTGCTCTATCCGTGTGTCCGTGTACCGCGAGCAGTGTCTGTTCAGCGTTCAGTGCCTCATAGGTCCCTTCTAGACTAGCGTTGCAAACGCTGCGTTTTTACTGCCGACGCCTCCATAACGAACGCTGCGGCAGAACTGCTTTGAAACTGCCCAGTATAGTATGACCCGCGTTGGCAAAGCCTCGGTAGCAACACCTGGAGACGCGTTGCCACAGCCTGACGCCCGAGCACCGCCGACAGCCAAAGCGGTAAAAACGCCAGTATAGACTGAATATTTGCTTTCCATGCATTTAACATTGATTCATTTTAGAGGCGTTAACTGGGCGTTAAAACTGACGCGTTTCAAACAGTAGAATAGAAGGGACCTTAAGTAAATGGAAAGCAAATGTTCAGTCTATACTGGCGTTTCTACCGCTTTGGCTGTCGGCGGTGCTCGGGCGTCAGGCTGTGGCAACGCGTCTCCAGGTGTTGCTACCGAGGCTTTTCCAACGCGGGTCATACTATACTGGGCAGTTTCAAAGCAGTTCTGCCACAGCGTTTGTTGTGGAGGCGTCAGCAGTAAAAACGTAGCATTTTAAACGCTAGTATAGAAGGGGCCTATGGAACGCATGGCGTTTCTGCGGCGCCTAAAACGCCGCGTATTCAACGCCCAGTATAGATTGAATAAAATAAAATACAGGGAGGCGTTAGCAGTAAAAACGTAGCATTTTAAACGCTGGTATAGAAGGGGCCTGAGACTCTTGTCTTGGACCCTACAGCTGACATATGCGATCCAAAGCATGTTTACCCTGCGCTCTTGATATATCAGGCCATAAAGTTTCCGCCCTAATCATTTAGTTCTTACAGGGATCATCCTTCCTGTCACTACGCTCAATTTCAAATGCAGCAAAAGACGAGACAGGCATGTTAAGTAAACTATGGAACGCAAAAGCCAGATCACCGCGCACGGGAGCAGCGAGTGTGTTAACTAGACGAATAAGGCAACTAAGCCTGCTCATTACAATAACTAGAAAAAAAGCTCATAGAGTTGTTACTCAAAGCAACGCGGGCACAAAGAACTTTCATTCGGGTTGTCACAGGAGCTGTTCTTGCTGGGAGCTTTGTTTCAGCCTAGGCACGTGACAAAGAAAGCTGGAGCTAATACCCATAAAGACATAAGTTTGAGTACGTCTTATAGCGGCAGTGAAAAACGTGCATGTGATTTTTTCTTCAAGCACTTGCTAAGCGATGATTCAGTAAACTCAGGCTGCGAGCATATATTATGTGCTTATCATACGCTTATCTACTTCTGTCGTTCATAGGGTAGCTGTACACTACGATGATAACCCAGCTCAACTCCTTCCCCCCCCCCCAAAAAAAAAGCCTGAACAGATCTTCACCAAACGTCAATCATTTATTCACTATAAATTTCATGAAGATCCGTCCATAATCTTTCAAGTTATCTTGGCGACTGACAAACAAGCTTTGAAAAATCACAACTTCCTTGTCCGAGGTAATAATGCACACATGGGTTGATCTGGCTAAATGAGATGTAATCGTAGTATATAGAAAAGGAAACAAAGCACTGCTCTCTAACTCCTTAGTATGCACTGTACCCTTTCGTTGACGTTATAACTCATGCAATTCCTCCGGAAATCGATGTATGCACAATTGCGGCAATACAGCGTTGGACAAATAATAATGAATCGGAGGAGGTACCGATGTCGTCACTGTTAGAGCAGCTCAATATCATGCCTAATATTTGATACATAATATAGGACAGGAAATTCTAATCCATTATGTCGCAATTGTCCGCCGGATGAAAAAGCAGTAAACTGCATAGATATTACGGCCTTCTCTGGCTACCCTAACAGAAGCTTTGCCCACCCCACACGCTGATTTACGATGTTATCTGTGCAGTGGCCGAAAAGTTTGTTTGGGTAACGTCACTGCGACTCGGCAAGGAAATTTGAAGTATTCTTTGTCGATACTATAATGAAGTATGGCTAATGGCTGGAGCCTTCCCCTTGAGCTTTCGCACGGATGTTCATTTCGAGCTGCACTACAGAGGAGTCTTGAGGTTCACGTTGTCGCTGTAGCGAGTTAAGCAGCCTATTCTGTCTTTTGTGTGGCGTCCATATGATGACGCTTCGTACCGTAACAGTGGCTATCGTTACAATAATAATTATACAACTTTTCTACATTATCAAAAGATGTGAAAATGTATGTAACGCACGCTGAACAGTGAGTCTCACATACTATAGATGAAAGAGCAGGTACTCTTGAATATAAAAAACGTATGTTTTCGAAACCTTGCAAAAACTAGCATTAAGCGTTTTTTATTTTTTTTTAACTTGAAGTGAAACTTATAACACAAAGGCTAAAACTCTTATAGCTGACAGAGACCAAGGGGTCACTCTACAAAAACTGGTAAAAAAAAACTAATGAGGGTGTCACGCTTTTAACGCTTTATGCTTCCGTTTGAAGACTTTACAAAGAGTGCCATTCCGACCAATTATTGAAGTTTAATTGAGACATGAGATGATAAAAACTAGGATTGTGACTTCATATTTGGCAGTCCATTCGAGTCTTGCGCCCTCAAATGTTCACAAACTTGAGATCGGACCATTACTCCAAACCCTCAGCTGCCAGAACTGCGATATGGGTGCGGACAAAAGTCCATTGGCGGGACAGGAAGAGGGCATTGATGTTGGGAGGAGAGGTGGTAAGGGAGCGGCAGGATATCCGTTTCCGTGCAAACAATTTAATCCTTTCGTTAGTGAAGGATCATTGGACGGATCTAAACAAGACCGGTGAAAATATTTTAGAAGTCTATAGGCCAAAGTGAAAACATAATAATTGTTGAATTCGCTTGCCTTTAACTCGGCTATAGTAATCTCACTGTACGTGTAGCTGAGGCACGTCTTTCACAATGTATGATAGATCTTTGAATTTAGTACGTTATTTTCATGAAGACTCTTCGGAAGGCGCTGACTTCATAAGTTAGGGTAATAATGGAGAAAAACTATCAGTTCTTGAAGAGTAATTCTTTCCTCGAAAAAGACCTTGTGTGGTTAATTTCTTCCATAAAATTGTGCAGGCAAAGCGCTGTCAGTACAACGCTTACACCCGGCATAATTGGCCCACTGAAAATACAAAATAAATCCTACAACTGATAGACGAAACTTCAATGAAATGTTTTCTAATTAACATAGGGAATTCAAAAATTAAACCGCGGTGATTCAAGGAATGCGCTTATCAGCAAGAAATACAAACTCATATGTACTCGTAAGTTTGCCTCTCACAGATCGATGACCTGCACTGA
The DNA here is from genome assembly GCA_001587735.2 of Parhyale hawaiensis. Lineage (NCBI taxonomy): Eukaryota > Metazoa > Arthropoda > Malacostraca > Amphipoda > Hyalidae > Parhyale > Parhyale hawaiensis. The sequence goes on from LQNS02278125.1 coordinate 31,401,548, forward strand.
TGAATGAGTGTTTCTTACCAATAAATTGCATTACTTATTACACCATGAACAGTTTTTTTTTTCAGGACGCTATGTTAATTCCAAAATTTCATCAAAGTTTGATAAAAATAGGATTGTGACTTCATATTTGGCAGTCCATTCGAGTCTTGCGCCCGCAAATGTTCACAAACTTGAGATCGGACCATTACTCCAGGCCCTCAGCTGCCAAAACTCCGATATGGGTGCGGACAAAACTTCAATGTCATTCCAACCAATTATTAAGGTTTAATTGAGACATGAGATGATAAAAATAGGATTGTGACTTCAAAGTTTGATAAAAATAGGATTGTGACTTCATATTTGGCAGTCCATTCGAGTCTTGCGCCCGCAAATGTTCACAAACTTGAGATCGGACCATTACTCCAGGCCCTTCAAACGGAAGCTCTGACTTTCGACTTCATGTGCAATACTATCTATAGTTTCTCATTGTTTAGCGGCTTTTAATCACAGGCAGTTCACGGTTTGTCTCTTCCTGGATCTTCGAAAGGCATTTGACACCATAAATTCAAATCATCTTATAGCGAAACTTAGGAAAT
>LQNS02278125.1:31403772-31413793 GCA_001587735.2 Parhyale hawaiensis
GAGAAGCTATAATGCTTAGAGTGGCCTTTTGTCAACTAACTGTCATGTTTTCTTAAGTTTTGATTGTATCCCTCTCAATGCTATAAGTGACAAATAAATTCTATGGAGTTTCTATGGAGTTTCAATCAGCAACAAGACAGATACTTAATTGGTAGGAGTGGACCGTGAAGTACAGGATAGTTCTATGGTGGAACACACGTCAGGTTTGCTCAGAAAATTCTGGGGTATATTTGTCATGGCTGAAATCGACACCTATTTTGCTGCTGTAACTTTAAATAACATGTCAAGTATAAGCAAACAAATATCATCACAGTACTTACTAATCTTAGCACACTGTTGAAGAGAAAGGAAAATCTATTTAATAATTCTGCTTGAGGATCAATCCGTCCGTACGTCCATCCAGCCATTCATCCATGCGTCTGTACGTGACGCTTATCAGTATTAGGCAAGGGGAAACTTCAATTTGAAAGAAGCTCTGACTTTCACTGGAACCAAGATCAGCCATAGCTGTCTTCTTTAGCGCTTCTTGAAAAAAATTCAGTCACTTTAAAAACAAAGACATAAGGCCATTTCACTCGTATCCTTTCTACCGCTTTTCATTTTTTTTCAAAACATATTGTGCTGCTTTGCTTGCAGCGCTTGACGATCTTAATAATGCCAGCCAGATAGGTATTTAGGCTACGCTGCTGGAGAGAGGATTGTATAGTGTTGGATGTATCGGCGCTAAGGTATTCTTTTAAGCGGATGTGCGATGTCTAATTAAGGAAATACAATGACATCTTCAGAACAGAAGGTTAGGCTGCTCAAGAAACTGGCCGAGTCTGTTTGTTGTATATCTATCGCGTCAAAGAGAGCAAGAAAATCATGGGCTACTGATTAATAGCCATGGGTCGTAGTCGTCCAAAAAAATCGGACTCGCTGACAAAAAATTGAAATGCGTTAGATGATGATCGGCTAAATTATCTCTAAACAGTTGAAAACTTAGCGTAAAAAAGGTACGCATATATATAGGAGAACAAGTATCGCTGTATGCAAAATTCACAGGTGAGAGAGGCTAGAGTCCGCTAGATAAGGTGTGTTAAGGTAGACGGGGGTTCGTCAGGCGGACTTTAGATTGGACGGGGAGCGTTAAGTGACAGGAACACTATGCCTTATGCCAAACGAAAGTAAGTGAAAACATTATTTAACCGTGAAATTTTAACGGGTCCCTCTAACTTAAAAGAAACTTAGTAAACCGTGAAGTTGTTCACGGGTCCAGCTAGTATTCTTTTAGTTCAGCATTAATGGACGCATCATTAATTGGGACATGTCAGCAGAGATAAACTAGCGACATTAGCTATAATTATTCGAACTTCAGACGTGAGCGTTGGGTTCACTACTTCAGATCGAGTTTCAGGATTTAGTGTAAGGTTGTCTCAAGTGTAATCGGTTTGATATCTACCATTGAATGTTTTAATTAGCTTTCAGTAACCATGTAAATATGATACAGCATCCGTACTCGGCATTTATGTATAATATCGAGTCAGCACTCAATATCGGTGTATGATGTATAATTAGTAAACACAACCTCCGTGTCCATGCGTCTGCAAGCTCGACATATTCTTTGCGACGCTGCCCCATCTGTCATGAATGTGATCAGAGTCCGGAAAGAAGCAACAAAAGCAATCATTTGCAGCCATGAACAAACCGGCACCGTCGACCGAAATTACATAGCTTGTCGAGGGCATGTGAACAATAAGAACAGCGGTACAAGAACAATGGAAACGAGAACGCTTCGAAGTGAACAACAAGAACGACCAAAGAAGCGGGAACGAAAACGAGGGTTAGAGAATGGAAACTAAAGGAGCGAGAACAGGGGTGGTACGGCAGTGCCGTGGAAGGAAATATCGAGGGTACACTTAACTAAAATTACGAACGCACTGGCAGTTGAAGTGGTAGCCGTGCCGGGAATGATAACGACGAAGGCAACGGGACCAAGAACTCCGAGGTGTTCAGCAATGACAACAACTGAATAAAATCTATGAACGAAAGCAACTGCAACAAAAAGACAGAAAATGGGCAAACGCAAAACAAGGGAAACAAGAACCATGAAGGAAGGATGCTTGTTTCCAATCATTTTTCACACCTCGCAGTCGTAGACTGAAATGAGAGTGCTGGCAACGAACTAATAACAATGGGAACGGAAACTGCGAGAGGTGGAACAATGTGTGCAATTAATCGCAACCTTGAAAGAATAGCCGGCGAGGTCTAAGACAAACGTTGATGGCAACACGCACCATAGCGTGCGCACGTCAGCTGCAGTTGGGTAGAAGATTTCAGAGCAGGGCGGCAACACGCTGGTGTAGAGACGAGATTATGCTGCAGAGGAGAACGCAGACCACGGTTGGGTAAAACATCAGCCAGCTCCATTAGGAGAACTATGGTCTAGAAAAGACACTTAAGTCGTGTGCAGATCAGAACATAGCATATGTATCTAGGGGAATGCTAACAACACGTTAACAGCAACCGCCATGCTTACTGTTGATACACAAATCAGACAACCATAAAGTAAGATTATTACAATTGAGACTAAGCAAGAAACATATACACGTAGTAGCATTTACGAGATGGAGCGGGAATCCATCATCGGAAGAGCACCAACGCATGGGAACAGTAAATAAGGAAACAAAGAAGATAAAGAAAGAGTTCGGCCGTTTACATTAGTAAGGATGAAAATAAATGCAAGAAGAAGAGTCTCCTAGCTAAGTGCTAAGGTAGCCTATAACTCTAGCAAAAGCACGGATTTTGAGGCGGCTTAAAGTCACGGAGCTGGCAGAAGCTCGAGTTCAGATTAGGGCAGTCATTTTATGGCGCCATTTTTAGAAACCGCTGTCTACCTAAATTAAACAAGTAGAGGGAAGAGTTTGGAAAATCCCACCATATTTTATTGCTACAAAACTACTTCGAGCGAAATGATCAAATTTTCTTAAAGTTTAAATACATTCCAGTCGTTTAGAGACACTCTTCTCTCACAATCGTGCCAAAATTCAATAAAATAGAGTTGAATCTCCACACATGGACAAAAAATTATATACATTAGTCACTGATAATTTAAAGCTTGACGGGTGGGGGTAAATTTCAGTATCAAAGCATCAGTTTCCAGTGATTTTAAGCGATGTGGTGCACGCATTATTTATTAATTCAAGTTCTGGGTATCGGTGGTAGCTGATACAAGCTCACGGTTATGCATACCAGATGATGAAGTTAATATTGCATAATGCAATTTTAAAATTCCACTGATGAGTCGAGACGAGCACTTTGTACACATAATAGAAAAGATTATCTTTTCTGTGTGGATTAACTTCTTGTCCCTGACTCACCCATACAAGAGGAGAGCAAGCCAAGCCGGTTTTACATTATTCAAATCGATATTATAGCAGATTAACAATATAAGGCTTGAATTCGTCTCGACATACATTGGGAGAGACATCCTCCACAGCTAAGAATTTCTTCTCCACGAATCGCAAGCACTTAACGGCCAAAGCTTGCCAGACTATTTTAAGCTGACTTCGTCTCACTTCCGCTCCATCTATATATCTAAGCTCCGCATATCAGCGGCCATCGATCATGCTTGCGGGCATTCATGACCATCGCTTTGGCGTAGATTTTTCTCCCCCTTCCTTTTCATTTCTCCTTTCTTTTTTCTTTTTCGTCTTCTATATTTTCTCCTCTCGTTTCTCCATTCCTCTACATCCTACTAACATAATGGCAATAGCTCATAGAGGGCCGGGGTGTAAGTCCCGGTGTCTCTTTGGGAATGGGCCTGTTGGTTCGTCTACTGCAGCCTATCTAATCTAATCTAATTCAACATTACTTTTGTAGGAGTTGCTCAATTTGTGACGTCCACAAATATGCACCAAAGGCACTAAAGGTATAAGCTGCCTTCATCATACGCAGAGTATTTCATAAGAGGAAAGTAAAGCCTCTTTTGGCATGCTACAGAAACAGGAAAATTATACAGGAGACATCACTGGGCAAGCATTGAAACATGTCAGCAACATTCAGTTTCAGAGCTGCCCAGTTCATTATTTTGAACCTTATTTGAGGCAGCGGCAGCTATAATATTAATATTAATTCTCTGCAAAACCTTATCGAGTGATGTGATACCTTGTGTGTAACACGCAGTGTCTCGAATCAATGAATGACAATAGTTATAATCCTGGTGAAACCCAATGGAGTTAGACGAGCAAGTCGTTACGACGAATATTACGCTTGGAAGACTACAAGCAAAGGCGCTGCCGGATCGAAGAGAACTCTTCAGAAGGATATAATATTGAAGAGAATGAGAACCTCGGGCAGCATCCGCTCGAGCGTAATTAGTGGCAGGGCGCGATGAGGAGCAGCCAGGTCAGAATTTAACAAAATGAAGTGTAAGAAATTAACGACGTTGAACATGGCCGCCATTGTTCGAGCTCGCCCTAATAAGTTTGAAGTTTCTGCCTCAGGGCTTCCAGTAGAAAGATAGATGACTGACTCTCAGGAAACTGTATTACACAACCTTCCCCGTCGTAAAGACTTCCAGCTCTACCATCAAAGTGAGAGAAATGGCAATGTTGAAACTAATTTTTTTTCTTTGGGGGGATGAAAGTCCGGACTACACCAAGACTATCGAGACGAAATGATCTGTATTGTTTAATGGATGGTGGGACTGGCTTCTGCTGGTGACAGTAATACACTTTTTATTAGGTCTCATGAATGAACCAGTGTTATAAATTGAACTTCATTTTTCTGTTTAGTGGCATTTTGCTGACGATTGAAACCTTCTCTTTGTAGTAATAAACTGTCATGGTTAATATATGAACTCAGTATTCAAGAACGCGTCTGTGGCGAAAAAAATTCATTACTCAATTTTCGGAGAAGACATTTTCGCTAAACAAACTGAAATAAATTGCACTAACCAAACGTACGATCACCCCGTGAATTCCACAGGAAAACAAGTATTTTATAAAGCGTTGTCTCATTTGTACGATAAATCTCCTTGATAAATAAACAAAAAACAAGAACAGAAAGGGGAGAAAAATCGGCAATCGTGACAGTCTGGAGGCAACCTTGGTGACCTCCCGCTGACCACGGGAGCTTATCGAAATTCTTTATAGGCCGAGACAACAGTAAAATGGGCGCAGCTAGCGGCGAGAGCAGCAGAGTAACAGTAGCATATCGGTTTACATGTAAAGTCGATCTGCTAACCTCACCAGGATCGTGTTGATATAGCAGCAAGTCTTGCAAAGCAGGGATACGCTATCAGAAACGGTGATACAGCATCAGTAATACCAGTACATGGGAGGTATACTCGTAGTATCCCAACACCAGTTCAGTGTCGATGAACTAGTAGTATACACTAGTATAATGGTGATATAGTATCGCTATCCTCGGAACCGCCCCCTCTCTGCGTCTGTACCACCTAAAGTGTGTATTGGACTAGTTTCATCGATCTAAGATACGTCACTAGTTCCGAGTCTCAAGGATATTCGGTCGGACATAAGCGCCTGAAACTCGTTCGAAAGTTGCGAAACCTGCACCCGTGACTGACTTTTTAAGAAATCAAAGCTAACGAAATTTGCTTGGAATCGATAACGTCTCTTGTATCATTTCTAGATATACCAGTACAAAACCAATATAATAAGAGTCTTTGAAAATCCATTGACAATATTTTCAAGCGAAAAAGTTTTTTGTAGCTTTCTGTTCTTTTCCAGTTAATACATAGATGAGCGATGATGACAAGTGAAAAATATCCAATACAGTATTAGTAGTAGCAGAAACTTTTACTAGCTCTTCAGTGGCACAGACAATATAGTCGAGTTGTAAACTCTTAGAGCGAAAAAGGAACACCTGACTTTTTAATATACAAAAACTATAGCGGAAAGCGCTCTCTCATTAGGTGACATTATTTCTGAATCCAATAGAAATTTTAAATTTCAAACGGGGTATAGCAAAGCCGTATGACAACAAAATTATTCTCTATTCGCACTTGCACCACATGCTCGAATACTAGTACACTAAATTTGAGAAAAATGAGCCGGGAAACTGCAACGATTTTAAAGCTATTCGATACGATTCTCGAACTGCGCCAGAAATTCCTAAAAGTATGTATCATAACTCGCATGCACAAAACATGCAGTACGAAGACATCAATACCTGGAATCTCTTAGCTCGCTATATCCGTTGAGATTGCAGTCCATTCTTTTCCATTGGAAACCTTCATTACGCACCCCAAGTCATTAGTGGCCCCGAAAACATTCCAGAAAATTCGACACTGGATGATGATGGGCAGGAACCTTCACGCCCTTGATGCAAAGAATGAATGGATGATGCCGAAAAATTTAAGCGTTCCATCAACTCTGCAGGCGTGGGTTGGGTAGCTCAATGGGGTTTGAGGTCTGGAACCAGTTCACACCATCCTTCTTCATTACACTACGTTAACGTACCTATTTAGTCATCAACGTATACACTAAAAAGTATAAATTGGTGGTTGGTTTCTGGAAGAAAGTCGCACTATATTTCCAGAACTCTACAAAACATGGTCAATTGTATCACTGTGAAGAGCAATGGGCTGTCGTAACGGATCACTGCTGCGAAACGATGCGGGGAAGTGTAGGCAACAGTGCGAGCCTGGAACCGTGTGTCTGCTTCTTGCGGGTAATGACTTCTCAGGGCTCGGTGTTTGTGCAACTCTTGCAGTGGGAGGGTTTACTGTTCTACAGGCTGTGGATTCCTGCGACGACTCGAACTAGCAACTTTCTTGAAGGAATAAATTCCCGCAGTTATCATTTGTAACTCCTGCAAGGCGTTCTCCGTGAGTTTGGAGCTGGTTATCGATGCCGATGAAAGGCATATTGAATAAATTATAGATTATCGGAAAGAATAATAGTTAAGCAACATGTTTATTTTCATTTGGACATTTCGATTTATTTAAGAAATGTGAGTAAAAATTATAGGAATAAATTTTGAACATCCTTTATAAGTAAGCATTAAGGATGCTCATGGCAAATTCAGTCGAGAGAAAATTCGACCAATGAGAAAGTGCTAAACTGAGCTTCCTTTCGAGGTCTGTTGCCGACAGGCTGCTGCTGCTTTTGCAGCAATGAGCGAAAAATGAGTCTGTGCTGCAACATTAGTTTTCAGAGTGGGAAGAAAATTTCGCGCTTACTCGTACAATTTTTTCAAAAGCAAAACTTTTCATGATGATACGTATGTCCAAGTAGTACCTACTTGCGATGCTTATAAATTTGCTTTAGTCACGTTCAGAGCTACCGGTATTTGTATAGGCCTGCATAGTTGGCCGAATTTAACAGTTGAGAAAATCAGTAGGAGAGGGGTTAACCATCCTCAACACTGAGGGTAACTGCAGTTAATGTTCCAAACAAGGCTATAAATATGAGAAACAAAGTTACTATAGTTTGACCATTTTATGAAGGCGGTTTGGTCGTGGTCAAACTCCTCTATAGCGTTGCCAATTCTATGAGTATGACTGTGATTTTGTTCAACCCATATCTTAGACACGCCCACTAACTGCATACAGAGAATTTTCAGAAATAGTCATAGGACTGGCCCCGCTGTAGAGGAATTTGACCAAGACCAAACCGCCTTAATAAAATGGTCAGACTATAGTTTTGCATTTTAATACAGACTGTACCAGGCCTGCGCGTGCAACTTACAACGTTCAAGTGGTAAAAATTAGATGACAAAATAAAGTCTGACGTAAAACGGTTCACGGAATACTGAAGCTCATCATAACTCCATTTCTAAACCCTTTTTTTTTTCAGTTGAAAATACCGGGAGAAATCCGAAAACTAGGATTTGCGCTGAACCATTGACTAGGCAAACCAGTTCAAAGTAAGCACCATGAAAAACTCATAGCAGTAAGTATTGCATTTATTTAACTCCATCACGACAAACTATTCTTAGAAGATTAAGGCTCACGGCTTCCTTTCAATAATAAATTACTGCAGTCACCAAGCCAACATTGACAAGCGAAGCATAAACAAAATTTCTATTTGGAGCAACGTTGTCAGACGCAAGCAGCGAAACATCAGCGGCACTTTAATTACTCTGGAGCAAAGTCTCCTCGGTAAACAAAGGCAGCCTAGGTCCCTAGCTGGGCGCGCCGTGCAGATTCTAAAGGGAAAGGGCCTCAGTGTTTCAGTATTTCAATAATTTTCATCAGAGGCCGCCCTGGAGCGAAAATGAGAGAGCCAGCAGTTACTCATACAAATATTAGAGAGATTACATAATAAATACATTGGTATTAGTCTCCACATGCAGCCACTACTCGGTGTGCTAAGAGAAGAACAACAAGAATATTTAAGCAAGCCAGGAAATTAATAGGAGTCTTGACGGGCACTCACAGGCTGCTGTTCTGGTTACACGGACAAACAGGCTGCTGCTGCTGCAGCGCCGCATGACCTCCCATAATTATAACAGATGAAGGGACGCGCAACCCAAAGCGGATTGCCCGCGGACGCACTCACGGTCGAGATCGACACAGTGTGCTATATATATATATCACGGCTTCCGCTTCATGGCAACTGGCTGTAACCAATGAGCCAAAATATTACACAATAGAATCAGCTAGAGCCAGCAAGAGAGAAATGTGTCCCGAAGGCCAAACTAACACTGAGGTATCGCGGGGAATTTCCCCACGCCCGACACCAAGCCTCAAGTTAGCCTGTTGCAATTTGTATTTAAGAAAGTCACTATTATGCACATAGGGCCGTTGAAGATATAAAACACTACGCAACTATTGGTTTTGTGCTCGTCTCAAACGAAAATGATGCGCCTATACGCATTTTTGGTGTTGAGCATTAATGATATGAGTGGACCAACGGGCAGTATATAAGCCGGCCACACCTACAAATAGGACCCGTTTTAGATGCAGAGAGGCTTTTTAGGTAATTTCGCTTTGTTTATTGTGACGGATCCAAATCCCCTAATTCTCAAAAAAATAAAAACAAAGAAAACTGTTGAACCATGTCAGACTCGAATCTACAATGCGTCATGGCAGCATATCTTAAGGTCGATTCACACGACAGTCAAATTAATAAAATAACCCAACTCAGCTTCCGAATGTTCGGTTGTGTCCATGCAAGGACACAACCTACTTACAGAGTTACCGAACAGTTAACTTAGCTTGCAAGTGTCCGCACTAAGGCTTTATAAATATATCTCTTTTAATGTGGTCAGTTAGAACTCAGATAGCCGTGCACTATTCAACTGCTTATAACGCTCAGTTAAGGAAACCCCCTTTTAAGGAGAGCCTATACATGTATATGCATTGCCAACCAAATTTACATCCTTTAGCTGACGGCTCTCAAAATTTTAAGGCCAAGTCTACCGAAAAATAAAAAACTGATAACAAACGTAATTTTATGGTCTTTAGAAGGTCTCTTCTTTGCCCTCTGGCTGGGAACAGCATCCATGGATGCACATTAGAATACAAGTATTGTGGCATTGTGCCAACTCTATTTTTCTCTAGTGTGAATAAGTAGCACGTCTAATATTGTATGCATATACTGAGTTGAATGTTGGCAGTTTAGTTACAAGACGGGTTGGTGATGCGCTCAACATTGGTTCAAGCAGGTAATTTTTCGAGCGTAGACGAGCGTAATGTTAGATTAATAATAATAATATGCTTTATTAGGTATACATAGGGAATGGTACACAGGAGACAGCTTAATACTAAAGTTACAGTAGATACTAAGATCAGGTAATACTATCATTACCAACTACACTGCATTGCAGCCCATTGTTTGGCCCCTGCTTGGAAACAGTATGCGCTCCATCGGCTATACATGTTAGATAGTTTGTAGCCAGGCCCGTTACGGATCACCTTGAGTAAAGCGTTATCAGATTTTTCTATCCTGAGGTGAAGACTCAGCGCGCATTTTCTTGATCTGACTTTGAGACAATCTGTATACTTTTGAGCAAATATCATACTTGCACTAGTAGACCTCGGCACATTCATCAGGCGCCGAAATATGTCATT
>LQNS02278125.1:31415995-31444698 GCA_001587735.2 Parhyale hawaiensis
ATATAAAGGAAAGACCGCCCTTAGGCCTGCCGGCAAGGAGCTCTTGTGAGCTATCCATGCCGCTTATCGAGTATGAGCCGTAAGGCTTAATAAACAAAGGAAAATCATGGTCGAATAACCAAGTTTCCTGGATACTAAGAATATCTACTTCAGCCAGTAGGTCTGCCACAACAGTAAGTTGGAGACATTATTAACTCCGTTAAGGAGGTTATGTTTTTGTCGCGTTAGTATGTTTGCCTGTCTTTCTGTTGGTTCGTCTGTCACTAAGAAAACTCAAAAAGTTATGAACGGATCTTTACAAAATCTACTGGAATTATTAGGTACGTTAATACGTTAAGAGTAACTGATGATTATTATTTCTTGGTAGCATAACTCAAAAAGTTGTGAAAGGATACTTCTAAAATTTATAGAAATTGTAGGGGTTGTTACTAGAGGCAATTGACAAAATTTTTGTGTTGATCTGTAAGTCCATTTCTTTATTTTTTTAGTTTGTCAAAACGTTTGTCAGTAACATAACTCAAAAGTAATGAGTGGATCTTCATGAAATGTAAAGGAATTGTTAGACGTGTTAAAAGGCACAGATGATCGAGTCTTGACGTTGATTGGTCCGTCTGCGCGTGTATTTGACCAATGCTAGTTAAAATGTTTGTCAGAACGTAACTAAAAGTTACAAACGGATCTTCAATAAAATTACAGAAGCTGTTATTACTGTCATGAGGCACAAATGGTCAAATTTTGGTGATGATTTAGACTTATAGAGGAAATCGTAGTTTCAGGACCAATTTGAAATTTTCGTTAACATTGCTTTGTGTGGCGGAGGTACGCGCTTTTTCCTGCGTAGTGCTTCGCCAAGTGCTCATGGTCAATAGTCAAATAACATACTCTACCGTACGTATGCTAAAATCCGTTATCGGATTTAGGGATTATACAGGCTTACTGTTATAAAATATTTCGAGGCATAAAGTTGATTGATTCTATGGCACGGGTCGCTCACTGCGACCCAGCAAAGCTTATCACATTCATATGCAAGTGATGAAGATCTACATACATCAGGGTAAGTCCGGGCCTTCTAGAGAAAGAAGCGGAAATTCAACTATGGAGAGGTGGAACGTCAAAAATGATCACCCATGCATTGCTCTATGGATGCAGGGGTCTTTTTTGGGAGCCGTAGGGGATGTTACTCGACACGGTGGGACTGAATCGGTCGAGGAAACACATTTTTATGAGTTTGTAACACATTAATTACTATTTTATCATCCCTTCAATTATTATTGACAAAATGATGTAATACTCTCAGTTGTACAACCACACCCATAGGTCTAGAACATGCGGCCCAAGAAGTAGGATAGAACAAGCGTAAATTAGGGGGAGCAGATAGTAGAAGACGTTAAAAGAAATGCAAAAAATATTCTATATTACTCCCAGCAAGGCCGAGAGAGTACGAGGATGAATATTCTAAGTTTTATTCGCGTCTCGGGAGGAGTTTGTTCCACAAGTGCCGTTCATTTTAATAGTTGAAGCGAACGAGAGAGAGCAGAGCAGGGAAACTTGGCGTCAGCCGTTCCCTTAGCCCAGAGCTGAGGGAACATTTGCAATAGTAAAGCATGAAGTTTTTAACAAATTTCTGAAAGAAGTTAATGTAAAGTACGTGCAGTTCTTCTAACAGTTTTTAGAGAGCTTAAATATCACTGTTCTTCGACAATTTTCTGACAGAAGTTGAAGCAACGCATAAATCTGCTGACAATTCCTTCGATAGAAGGTTAAGTGTACAAACGAGTTACTTTATCTCTGCTGCTAACTTTGAATGGCTACTCCAATAATACTGTAGCAGAAATTGAATTAGCGTTTTTTTTCCAAGAAGTAGAAAAAATTACAGCAATATACTGCTCATTTAGATATTTTGAGAGAGAAGTTCGTCGAAATGAGCTTCACAGTGTAGGAAGGATGAGTATCACGTTCATTTCTTTTCAGAATTAAAAGAAAATTTTTTATAATTTTTCAAATGACTACTGTCAGGTTAAAAATGAAAAAAAAGTGCCGAAAGCTGTAAGCATTAAGTTCGCCGGACGAATCGTAGAGCAGTAGTTAGTTGAACGCAAAAATTAATTAATCGCCATTGCCAGAGCACCTAAATATCAGTAAATGATAGAACAGCAATCGGTCAAATGTAAAAAAATACTATGCGACACTAAAAAAATTCTGTCTCCGAGTTGCTCAAGTATATCTAGATTACGTAATCGGATTAGCTTCAACTTGTCAGAAATTTTAATCAGGATCGTTCAATTCAAAATTTAAACCACAGTTTATGAGCAATCGACAGAAAACTTCCTACGGAGCAAAGGTGGCAAGTCAACAGTCAGGATTGTAATTCGAGACAAGCTCAAACCAATTATATTAGACGATCTCGATGAAACTCGGTGATGCAAACACACCATTATAGGTGAGAATCACAAACTAATTGTTCGCGACTGAATGCCAGATCGCCGATTTACTAGCGTCAATCCCTTCTTCGAACACGATCATTTGCATTAGTGGTTCCCAGAGAGGGCTGAGCCGCCCCCTCCCCTTGGAGGGGATGTGAAACGATGATGGGAAAGTAGGGGAAACGTGACATAGACCGCAACAGCACAGCACTTGACTCTTAGGCTGACGCTGGCGGCCAAAAGTCAGCAACGGAAAAATGGGATTTTCTCAAGAGCTATTCGTTTCCCCCTATCTCTTACTGAAGAAAAAAATTCCAAGGTACCCAACATATTTTTTTGCGGAGAAGGCATCTTGGACACGGCGGGGACGCACTTTGGCGCTCACCTGCATGATCGTGTCAGGACATGTTGATAATAACTCTTGAGAAAATCCCATTTTTCCCTTTTTGGCCGCCAGCGTCAGAGGCCACTTGGACCTAAGAGTCAAGTACTGTTGCGGTCTATGGTTGTGACATTAGAAAGACAAGTACCAAATTTCTAACAAATACAATAGTATTTTTTGCATGTGTTCACCTATATTATGGGGGTAGGAGAAGGGGATGGTAGGACACCGAGAGAGCGGTATCCTATGAAAGATAAGCCACCACTGCTTCAATTAATGCTCAACTTATCAGTCAAGTATATTTCAGGCTCGTCCATATATCATATCAGCTTTATTTTTCCGACAAGACAACAGCGGCAGAAAATCGGAAACCTAAAGACACAAAAAACGGACAAATACTCACAGTGTTGCCGACAGCTCGAGGTCTCACCTGCAAAGATAAAAACAAAGCTCAAGATAACGGCTCGGTTGACATAAAAAGCTAAGGGAAAAAAGGTAATAAACTTCACAAATGACTGATGCTCGCCTCGGTTCCCATACAGCAGCGTCGTGGTGGTCTGACATGCCAGTTTGGGGGCACATGGAACCAGGAGGAAAGAGATGGCCGTGTTAAACAAACAATAATAACAGATGTTTAGAAACTGAAAATCCCAAACTTTCACTCATTTCAGTACGAAAGGAAGAAGAAAGAGATGGCAGTGCAAAATACATATACTGTAGTACGTACTGACAAGAACCAATGGAAACTGAAAATAAACTTTTGTTTATTCCAGGATGAGAGCAATATGGGAAGATGTGGATGTGTGAAAAAATACTAAAAATGTGTGTATTGTGTGTGCATATATATTATTATCTCACAAATTTGACCACCCCAGTGTGCATATATATATACGGAAAACAGTTAATGGAAACTGAAAACATACGTTAGTTTAGTGCTATGAAAACAACGAAGGACGTATTAATATTAATATCAGCTGTAAATAATTAACGGTTTCCTATGAAGGCAAGAGTGAACTGCGTAGGATGAGATGCTGTAGAAAGGCTGGAGAGCTCTTGGGCTGACTGGAAAACTGCCGATTTTATATTTCTGATGGAAGTATATTTAAACACGTTCAAGTCTCGTTTCAATTTCGTACAGAATTAATTTTTTCCCAGCTCATGATTACAATTCTCCCTCAATACAATGATTTGTACGACTACTTAGTAACTTTTCCCGCATAACAGAATCATCATAATATCGTCATCAATACCTTTCTTCCCAATTTAAACTGCGATGGAACACGACAGCAAGAACAAACAATACGTTTCAACCACTTTCATCAGAAATAATCAAAGCTATCGGACTCTGCAATAAACTCAAACGAGACGTCTCTGTAGTTTCAGGTCCTTGCTATTTATTATTCACCCACTTAGGCCTTGTCTATCTCTTCAATACACACAAATCCTGTCCTTGGGTAGGGGAGCTGCGACAATACATTACTACTGGCCTGTCTTGGAGACGACACTGTGACAGTGAACAGGTTCATTAACGGCGAATAAAAGCAATGACGTATTGAAGAGGGCCATATAATATAACATTTCGGTATTGGTACTGCCTCGCAAACAGGCTTTACTTGCCGGAGATGTAGCTTAACCTTTTACCAAGATAGGACTATGTAGGGTAAATATATAATATTCTTACGGGAACGCTTTTCAGCCATCCGGGTAAAGGTTAAGGTATAGTCAACTTGATCGCAAATTCCATCAGGGAGTCCACATGCACGAGCCAGATCTACGCCAACTTAGCATCACGTACCCTATCGTTTGGAATAGTTATAATTATTCTTTTAAATTAGGGAATAAATATAATTACACAACAATGGGGATCAAACAGAGGAAGAAATAAGGGACATACAGTATATCGACAGAAAAGTGGCCCCCACGCACGAGGTGTTTCCAGACAGGATCAATAAGCATGGGAATAATAAGTTTAGAAAAAAAAAGAGGAAAAACAGAACACAAAGTGATGAGTGGGAGTACCAAAACAGAAAGCAGATGAAGTGGGCACTACTAAAAGCCGTTCCGAATTCCTAGCTATGGCTAAGGTAACCTCCAGGATCTCTCCAGGGACGCTGCTCCCCATAACATTGGTTGAATAAATTAAGAAAACCCTATGGCCTATCTTATGCTATTGGGCAGAAGGCGGTAACTACACATTTCGAATAGTCTACTTTTATGTAGCGATTACTGATGCGTTGCACTTCTCCTTATATACGTCGAGTAGGAAATGGCAGATACTGAATATAATCGTGAAATTCAGAGTGACTCCCATAATGAAGCTGCACCTTGAAATTCTGGATAAAGGCTACGTGCAGCGGTCTGAAGGATGACAAGCAAGTGGGCTCGAGGCTGCTCATTAACTCGCCTCGTTAGTGTCATAATGTGCCATTGCCTCTCCCTAGCCGCGTGGTCAAAGGCTCTGACACCGGGGTAGGACCGGTACAAGCCAGGGTGCAGAGTATGGTCTCGCGTTCATCGAGATCTGTAGCAATCAGGCCAGGCTCTGCGACTAGGATTACAGGTTGCGCTGTTCATAAATCCAGTAGTAAGGTCTGGAGCAACCGGGCCACATTTTCTTCGAGCTGACCTTCACAGAAACGCTTACACCAAGAGCTGAAGAGCTGTCAGAGGAAGTGTAAAAGATCGAAATTGCTCCTGAGTACTGGCTGTTCCACACCATTACACTGTCAACTGACTGAAGTTTTAGATTTAACCCTTTACAATTCACATTAAACAAGAAAATTTCGTAGGACTATCACTTTATTAGTGTTTAAAACGTGACCGAACGTTCCTTTTCGGCGGTAAAAAGCTTAAGGCTAAACAAACACGGCGAAACACATCGTTAACTAACAAGTCCTTTTATCTGAATAGACAGAGGTATTCTAGTCAGCAACTGTTTAAAGTACAGGACAACTTCAGTTGCGTAAACGATTTAAACGATTGGGAATCACGCTAATCAAAACTACTTTATTTGAAGATGTGTATAAATGCTTCATAGGGTAGGCGGTAGTTTACGGTACATAGTGAAAGAACGGTTGTAACAAGTAACCAATTTATTAGTTTAACCATAGGCCACACTATACTTGACTGCCTACTTAAAATCTTATATGGATCTAACGGCTGAAAGATTAAAATTCAATCCAATGGTTCCTAATAGACATAAGACCTCAAACAAAAAGTAAACTGTTCTTGGTGTTGCAAGAACTGTATTTATCACCGAGAAACAAAAATTCATAGCTAAAGTTCAACGGTAGACGACAAGCATTGAACTGTAGGACACGAAAACGATCTAAAATTGACAAACGAATTTTGCAATGTGCCACTGGCCAGTGATCATGTATGCGCGCTTCTTTCTGATACAGTAGATGCCTTACTTGAGCCTCCAAGAATAGTTTATTGTTATGTTTGAGATCTTATGTAGTTGGGAAAAGATACTATCGTAGTTTTATCAATTTATCACAGAGCCCACTTGGGACAGGTGGATAAATATATGGTGTTATTTATGAATTAACATGACATGATTGTCTTAACGACACTGCGGTATAAAAAGCTTTTTATTACATTAACTCACATTTTATGCTGCAGGGATTAAACATAACAACTTCAAGGGTAATGCAGTTTGAATATTGTTCGATGCCGAATTTAATGTATTCATACTGGTTTTCTTCCTTGCAAAGAAATAACATACTTTGGAGTAATATTTATTGTAATAGTATTTATTTAATATATGATAATAAATTGAGTACGTAGGTGAGCTTGTTTTGTTACAAAATATATAACAATATATCTTTAATGCAATTTGTACTATTTAGTGTCGGTTTCCAAGGCATTGAACACTGAACAACGCTCAGCACGCTAATCCCAATTGAAATTTTGCCGCACTTCAAAAACAACAACAACAGCTAACAGACTTTATATCATTTAACCAACGCTTTCAATTAGTGGGAAGCAACGACATCGTAATGAGAAAGCAACGGCCTCTTCAAATTAACCATTCAACTACACTTCGAGTATACAAGGAATGCAATAGAAGCAAGTACTGCAGTCAGAAGTACGCACGTTCCATCATTACGACCATTAGCCTTAGTCCATTAGCTGCCACCGACACCCTCAGGATTACGAAACTAAGCTCTCTAAACACCGCGGGTATTACACGAGTAGCGAGAGCTGACAGCAGCAGCGGCAGCACTGCACACCTATTGTAATTAGAGACATCGTAGAGAATTGCTTAGAAATATTGAGCCGAAACGCATGCATGATCAATGGGAATGCAAAATATAACCTGTTTGGTGAATAGCGACGAGGCGGGTGTTATTTAGCGTTACCTTAAGTCGGTCTTTCGACTGACGTCATGGAACTGTTCGGTTGTTAACTGCGTTCTTCTAAAGCTTTATCAACTTCTAATACAAAAATGTCACCTACCATAAACTGATAATTGCGAGTGAGTGCTTTGTGTGACGTTTGCAACCAACTGCTATGGAGATAAAAAGAGCTCGGACGATAAGTGCACGCGTTGCGTAATTTGTTAATCCGGCTGTTGCAGGCATGATTCGCCCCGCAAAAGGTACAGCGTAGCACGTCAGAGCGTAGTAATACACACGCAGTGCATTAGAAGACTATTCTTTTCAAGAGTAGCCTGGTGGTGTCACAGAATAGTACCTCTTGTGTCAAGGAACGAAGGCCAGTAAACAGGTTACGTACTCATTATGAGACATATTCATATATCACGCTTCTTGCTTTGCAGTGAAGCAGAGAGGTGAACATCTGAAAATCAAACACCCAACTGCCCTACTTGCCAATGGATACTCGGTGAATAGAAAATCTCATGAGAATGAGACCAGTTCCGCGTAAAGTAAAAAGATAAACATAGGAAGAGACAACTGAAAATTGTACGCTTGGAATGCGAGTGCATGCATGGATGTACTGCGCACAATGCTCGGGCGCATCTCAGGGTTTTGTGGAAGTGGTAAATAGATTAACAAGTAGTATTAAATGGAACTGTCATGGTTGCCTACCAAGTCCTGGACAATAAAATGTACAGCTCCCGATGCGACCGACTCCACGGATGTGAAACTCCAAAAATCAGCAACTGAAGTTCTATATTGAGAAGAAACTGTAGCAACGGCGGTAAGAAATAACACGGCACCGCGTCTATCGGGAATGCTGGCCACAGATGATAGATGGAGATCCAAAGAAGAAAAATAAGAAAATATTTCTCATAGATTTGACAAAAAAATGTATGCATATATAGGACTTCACGTCAAGGATGTCACTTTTTTACTCGAAGAGTTGCTCCAGGTTTACGGCAGGTGAGGCAACTGCAACATCAAACAAAGCGAGCTCTTTCATCCGTAGGTATCCCGTGATTGATTCAAGACTGGCAAACTTGTTGTTGCTGCACGTACTGAAATGCAATTGAAAGGAACCCAACGCATTGGTGCTCCGGATCGATATGCATAGGAATATTCTTGGTCTATATGGAGAAAATTCAATGAGAACAACCCTGACCAAGCCACCTAGCGGCCGACAGACATGCGGATATAGTTCAATAGTGCGAGAAAGTACGTGATGGAAATGAAGACAGCTACGGTTGC
Organism: Parhyale hawaiensis; assembly: GCA_001587735.2. Taxonomy (NCBI): domain Eukaryota; kingdom Metazoa; phylum Arthropoda; class Malacostraca; order Amphipoda; family Hyalidae; genus Parhyale; species Parhyale hawaiensis. The sequence continues at coordinate 31,424,434 of LQNS02278125.1, forward strand.
GGACTACCAATAGTTGAGGAAGCTTCCTTTGAATAGAATTTCTTTATCTACAGAGCACAAAAAATAATTTGTCAATACGCAATTACTTGGAAAGAGCGTTTCATGGAATTCAGCAAGCATGACGCAAACCACAAGAAGGGAGTAGGAGCAAAATATAGACGAAACGTTAGTAGAGATGTTACCAAATCGATTTTCGGAGACTCAATATATTACAAACTCAAATAAGAGCAGTATATAGAGCATGATTAACCCTTTCGATACTGACGGGACGTAGCAGTCCGTATCAAAGTTCTGATTGTTAAAACTAGTGCGTTGTTTCTTTTTTTGGAGATTTAGACAACGTATTTAAGAAACCGTTTAAAGTAAGCGATCTTATTTTACCTACTACTGAACTAAACTGTAGGTGAGCTCAAATGACTACAATGATAGTCTCTTCTATGAGCTTCTGTATGAACCTCATAAAAGAGCAAAGTTTCCGTAGCGAAAGGGTTAATGCACTCAATATGCTGGCTTACGAGAAACTGCACAGTACAGATCACTCTACAAAATACATATAATCAGGTAGTTATGAAAGCACGCACCTGACTACAAAAACTTAAACTTACCTACAGATAATATTATTATTGCTGAAGTCACAAGAAAAAATTGAGCAGTGCATAGATGTGACCGAAAATTCGAAAGTACGACGGATAGAATTTATCTAATGTGTGTGTTACGGTGTTAGAGAGTAAATATATAAATAATTAGATTGGTTTGTGAGGCGTGTCATCTCTTAGCAGTACGTGCAGCAAAGAAATTTACAGAGCTTGCTTACGGAAGAAAGAAACATTCTAGCGCAACTCGCAGTGAGTATAGCTTAGTGATCAACGATGATTTTCAATTCTCTTTCTTGAAACGGTTAATGCTAAGCTTCCCAGAAGAAACGGGATGTTATTTTTTTTTTAATTAAAGCATTTCCGTGCACAGGAGATGAGAAAGATCAGGCTCTCTTATCTCTCTTTGCAGGAAATACCGGATCGGCTTGCGCTGGTGCAAATGATTGCTTTGCCAACAAGAAAAAATATACCTTTGATCTCTTCCGTATAAAGAACACAAAACTGATGAAGAACATCAGCAACAGTGATAGTGTTTTCTAGCCATAAAAAATTAGGAATTACAGCCCAGTTCGAAAAGGTGCAAAGCCAATGTTACACAGAATAATGTACAGAATAATGTACAAAATAAAAGTGTTAACAGTTTTGGTCATCTAAAGGCATATAATAAGGCAAACTGTGAACTCCTGAATGCTGAATTGCGAGACGTAGAGTGGGACGCACTTGAAGTAATGAAGTAATTCTATTTAGAGTGAAACCATGAAAGTAAGATTTCACGAAAAAAAACATAATTCGAATGTGCGTGAAGCATCCCCCACTTATAAGGAGGAATTATTGTCGCCTAAGCCGACGCAACAAATTTCTTAAAGGAATGGCTAAAGCAATTAAAATGTCAGAAAAAAACAACCATATTGTTGCAACATATTGAGTGCGAACACAAAATAGAATATATTAAACGACGATTGGAAAAGTCTAATCGAAGAAAATAATTGCAATCCATCATAAAGATGAAGAATAAAAATAGGAATAAGTACGGTACTTCACCGAAGTATCGTATTAGTCTTGTGCAAAGACGAAAATAGGGCCACTGGTTTTAACACTGGAATGTAAAAGAGGCTCAATTGTTTGCAATGATGAAAAAAAGAGGGCCACATAATGAAAATAAATAATATCGAAAACTTTTTCGTAAAAGATTAATAATGCAGAAATTGCATCATTAAATGTCGCTAGAGCTCGCTGAGAGCGCCTGCCTCCGCCAAGCAATGCAATGTTAAAAGAAAACTAAAATTGATACTGACACCAGGATTTTCTTCTTATTATCACTAAAATATGGTCATTTGTGCCTTTTGACATTAATTACAGATCCTTTAATTTTCTTGAAGATCCGTCCGTAAATTTTTGAATTATGTTCTGATAAACGCTAAACAAAGTAAAGTTAAACACAGGAATGAATCGATCATCACTAAAATTTGTTCATTTGTGCATTTTAGCATTGCAAACAGCTTCTGCAAAATTCATTAAAGACCATCCATAATTTTTTCAGTTAGCTATGTTACAAAAAAAATAGACAAACGGTTCAACGCCACTTCACCAAAAGTTAATTATCAGTTCCCTGTTACATACCTAACATCCCCTGCAAGTTTCATTGAGATCCGCCCATTTTTTTTTTGAGTTATTTTGATGAGAGACAAAAACAGAATGAAAAGCTACGACGAGAACATAATCTCTATAGCGAAGGTAACCAGCACTATTAGCTTCTGAGTTTTTAACGTTTAACACTGAATAAGCAATTGACGATTTTTTGCGGCAGCAACGATGTTCTGTAAAACTCCTCAACATATAGAGGTTATATCAGTATCTCCGAACTTTATCTTATCTGGTAAAAGTCGTTGGACGAAGGGATGGCACTAACATACAATCACTGCACCCACTTCCATAGATGAAAACATTATGGATCATGCATACTACGGATCTATTTGACTTACAAGCCACGTTATAAAAGAGCTTGACAAAGTGTTCCGTAATCACCTAGCACATTCATTGAAGAGCAATGACATACTATTTTTTTATCGAAACAGTATGGTTTTTGACACACACGTTTCACCTCTTAGACCATGACGACCTTATATTCGATTCACTTTGGTAAAGCAATTCATTAACGGGATATATTTAGGCCTTGCAAAAGTATTTGATAGCGAGGACAGCGGCAATTTGTTGTCAGAACTTTCCAGCATGGGAATCCATGAAAAATGACTTTGTGGATTTCAAGCATTCGTGTTTAAATTAACCCAAAATGTAACTGTCAATAGCAACGTAGCCTTAAAGCACACAGTATTAGCGGAGTCCCACAATGATGTGAGACACGGATGCAACTACGAAATCCAGTAATTGTAAAATCAGTGGACTATACGCATGATGTGCAGGTGGACTTAACCAGAATCTTCCGGTTTTCAAAGGATTAATAAGACGACTTCTAATGCAACAACCTTTGATCTTCTAACATATTTGAAAGATTTGACCCATTTTTGAATCCATGTTATAAATAACTAGTTACAGACTAGATCAATTTTCACCAACGACTTGATCGTTTTAATTCGTTCTCATCACAACCAAAATTTGAACGCTTCATCATATATCCTAACAAAAAAGTCTGGAAAACATAATGATGCATGTGAATGAGAGAACTGTAGCCTGACACTCTGAACAAGCTGGTCAACTTGTGAGGTACACGTTCCGAGTAGATATGGAGACGAAACAGCGGCAGTAAAACAGAAAATAATCCAATAACTTTACCATGCCGAGCAAATTTTGCCACAAAATATTAAGATGCATCCAATATGGCACCGACACGAAGAGCACAGAATTCGAAAACTTGCTTGATTCTCATTTACAGCGAATACAGGATGAGCCAGCAGGCAGCGACTGCGTACATTTTGGAGGCAACTGGCTATCGGTTCTTCCGTTGGTCACCGGACCAACCCGAAGGAAGACAGCCAAAGTGGACAGGCCTCTATATGTGTGGTGGTGTTGTCTCAACATATCCGAAAGTATCGGACGTATCAAGTGTCTGCAATAGGCAGTTTATTGCTGTCTCATTATTACCTCAGCCAAGGAGGTTATACCTTTATCGTGTTTGTCAGCCCATCTATTGGACTGTCACGAAAATAACTGAAAAAGATGACGGATCTTTACGAAATGAATAGGAATTGTTAGGCATGTTAGCAGTAACAGATGATTAACTTTTGGTGAGAACCGTTTGTTTGTCAGCCTATTTTTATGAAACTTAAATGAGTTGTTAGGCTTATCACGAAGAGTAAATGATCATATTTTTGTGATGATCTGTTGGTTAATTTATTTGTTTGTCTCTGTACTTGATAATATGCTTGTAAGCAAAATAATTGAAAAAGTTGTGAATGGCACATTATGAAATTTACAGGCATTGTGAGTAATGTTGAAAGACATAAATGATTAAATTTTGATGACGATGGGTTTGTCTCTTTGTGTGCTTGACTAATGATTGTCAGAATGTTTATTAGCAGCAAAACTCGAAAATTAATGAACGGATCTTTACCAAAATTAAGTAAGCTGTTATACTACCGTCAAAAAGCACAAATGATTAGACTTTAGCGTTGATAGAAAGGTAACCATAGTTTCAGAACCAATTTGACTTTTTCTCTACCGTTGTCTTGCTTAGCGGAGGTATGCGCTATGAGAGTGCTCTAGTTTTTAAAATTCTTACATAGCATCCCAGTCACAGCTGGTTTAAATTAATGTTCCTGTCCATAGGCTGCTTGTTTTAGGGTCGAACATTCAAATGCCACAGTTGTCTAAAGATTACCTTATGACACTCATGCTATATCCCAAATGAACTGCCAAGGTCCGTCTATGGGAGTAGAATTTGAGGCCAACTCTTAAGCATCCCTGAAGTGTGAACGGTAGTATGGTACAATGAAAGAATGTAGTGGCAACGTCTCAGTAAACGTCAGAATATAGCAGTTAGTGTAACGTCCAATCTACCTATAGAAGGAAGAGAGAGATTGAGCACCGGCATTAATTACCTTAAACACGATTTGACATTTCAAGCGCCACAAAAGCATTGAGCTCGATAGAAGGCACACCCTGGTTTTAGGACAACTTATATTTGCATTTGAGAACAAACGTTAGCAATGTGATAAGCGTCTCACTTTAGTAGTAATTAAGTGCCTCGTGAAAGTCATATATATAGCCTTCATACTAGTACCTACATTCAATAAAAAAAAAAATAATAATAATCTGATAGATCCCCTCTAAGAATAAAGCAACAGTCTCAGATGGTGTAAAAAATATAGCCAACAAAGCTCCAGCCCATTCCCATTCGCCGGTACACAGAAATTCACTTACATAAAGTGTTACAGGAACAGTTCGGTAAATAATGCAGATGCAAGGGAATTCACTTGGGATAAACGGGACTCGCACTTTACTCTCGTAATACAAAGAAGCACAACATTGTGCTGGTGTGTTATCTGGGAAAAGTTGTTTAAATACGTATTCGTAAACTAATTAAAGTAGTGTTTCTTACAGTAATTGTTTTATCGAAGAGTAATTCTTCAACTTACCGCTTGTGAAATCTTAATTGGCATTACATAACTACGTTATCTAACAGTGCTGTAAAAAGTACAGTGAAACTGAAGGGAAAGATTGTCTGTTCAATGAGTTACACAAATTATCCTCAATGAAGATAAAAGAGATTTGAATATACATATAAGGACAATAAATCAAAGTTGCGGTATCTGTAAGAGTTTACAGTCGATTCTTACTAAATCAAGAATGAAAAACTAAAAAATAAAACTCTAGAAGCGTTCAGATTTGTTTTCTTCTATTGTTATGTTACTTCAAGTCTGCCGAGCTGCTGCACAGGTGTTTTCAGAGAGGAAAATGACGGGGCATGTCGTGCATCAAGAACAATGGGAACGCAAGCACAAAAGAACACTTTGCACGGGACTTAACCGCACACCCCTGCTGGAAAGCCTTCGAGTACTGGATCGTATTGCAAATAAATGCCAGCTGACCCCAGAAGAGTGTACGGCTGCAGTCGATCACATATTGTTAAAAGCTGTGGCACCACTGATTGAAGGCTCTTACCCGACAATCTGCGACCTCCCGACCATCCCCATTCCTGGTTAGGGTCAGCCCCTCCACAGAGGCATCCGAGCACTAGACGCAGACAGAGTACAACAAGCGCAAAAAAGAGATCACCCGTCAGACAGGCGGCCCCGAATCACCAACTTTGAGTGTCATACATTATCTAGCACCAAGCAACCAAAGGCATGAAGTTGGGAAAGAATAGGATCAACAGAAAAAATATAGCAAAGGTTAGGAAAACAGGAAGCAAAATAGACACGGAAGATTGATAATCGCTAAAGTGACCTATGGAGGTTGACCTAACTACCCTGTCTCCATTGCCAATCATATAGGATAGGATATAGGAGAACTTCTGTTAACAAGCACCGCAGTTAGGAGCAACAGATGACGCACAATAACTGAGAGTTTAGTATAACACAGAAATAGGATAAACTAAAATCCAACTAAATATTGAGCGGCAGATATTGATCGAACAGAGAATGCATCGAGCACTTTTTAAATTGCGCAGACAACCCTGGAAGATCATACGCACTATACCAGTTGTCCCCAATCCCCAGGCTGGTACCGGTCCGTGGATCAGTATTGGTGCCGGACTGCACGAGAAACATTTATTTTCGTTTTATGTGTTATCTGAGTCTAACGAATTTCTATGTTCCGGGTTACACTATAGACTATCTAAATAGGCCTCTCCTCATCGGGTTGCGGCAATAAAATAGTTGGGGACCAATGCACTACACCAACCATCATTGAGATATACTCGTATTGTTATTAAATAGCCCTCGCCACAAAGAACAGAACTTAATTCATGAGAAACGCCCGAAAAAATAACTTGGGCAAGTGAATTGACGCTCTGAACTATCAACTAAACACACTTGACATAAAAAACATGAAAGGAATATTATCGCGAAAATAATTTTAAAATAGCGATGGCAAAAAGTAAACAACACCTCTCTGGCAAAGCGGGCTGACGATCAGCAAAAACTGAGCGCTTCCAAAGGAGAATAAAAACGGCAATTGCACAAACAGAAGAGCGACTCGTAGCCGCTATCAATAGGAATATTAAGGCTCAAAAGCTTTTCCATGACTTTGAAAGCTCGCGATCGCGGGACTTATGAAAGAAGCGCAAAATCCGCTGACTTAAACCAAAGCGCTTGGAGCTACAGAGACCATTTGACTTGCGCTCTCTGTCGACTGAATCGACAAGTCAACAGAGCTGGTGAGCGACAAAGTGAATTGGTGTACCGTGGCCATGGTGGCAATGCTCTTAAAGCAGTTAAAAGCTTCCGATATGAAAGAAGATTAACGTAAGCTGCGTTCTGGCTTCTGACTAAATAAAATGCAGAGCTGACGTACACGTAAAGCTGCAGTATAAAGAGTAAGCAATTCGTACCATTTGATATTATCGAGATTACAAGAATGACAGATCAAAGCAGACAAAAGATCAACAGAACCATTGATGGTGACAGCAGCGATGAGATGAAGCACAGGAGCAGCTTAAGGAACTGCGGGTAGAATTAGGGGCCGGTAGAACCGACAGCGTTTACAGCAACGAACTACGGGTAGAATTAGGGGCCGGTAGAACCGACAGCGTTTACAGCAACGAACTACGGGTAGAATTAGGGGCCGGTAGAATCGACAGCGTTTACAGCAACGAACTACGAGTAGAATTAGGGGCCGGTAGAACCGACAGCGTTTACAGCAACGAACTACGGGTAGAATTAGGGGCCGGTAGAACCGACAGCGTTTACAGCAACGAACTACAGGTAGAATTAGGGGCTGGTAGAACCGACAGCGTTTACAGCAACGAACTACGGGTAGAATTAGGGGCCGGTAGAACCGACAGCATTTACAGTAACGAACTACGGGCAGAATTAAGGACCACCAGAACTGACAGTATTCACAGGGCGGAGAGATAAGCATTAGGAACATAAATACATATGGGAGCAGAAATAATGAATCTGAAGATTATGAAATTGTTACAGCAATAAAGGTAGCTAGATGATCATTCCGAGAGCGCATACCTCCGCAACGCAAAGCAATGTAACGAAAAATTAAAACTGATTCTGAAACCAGGATTCCCTCTTTATGATCACAAAAATATGATTATTTGTGCCTTTTGATATCAATAACAGCTCTTGCAATTTTCTGGTAGATCCGTCTGTAATATTCTCAGTTATATAATCTGACAAATACTAGGTATACCAAACATATAATCAAACACACAAACAGACGAACCCACCATCACCAATATTTGGGAATTTGTGCCTTCTAACATTGCTATCAATTCATGAAAATTTCATAAAGATCCGTCAATAACTTTTTGAGTTATGCATAGAATAACAAAGCAGGAGCAGGAGTATGAAAATGAAAGAAAGTAAAGAGGGAACGACAGATAGATGTCAGTAGGCGTAGCTTAGGCTTGTGTAACCTATGAGCAGAGGTGGGCGCGCAAACTTTTTTTTTTGGGTTCCGAATCCGACCCTAATCTTCGCCGGTTTTGGATTCCGAACATACGAATAGCGAACCCGATTTCAAAATTTTGGTGCGAACATTTATTCCGAACATTTGTCCGCGAACCTCCAATCTTTAAAAACAACAAAGCGAACCTTAATGCCAATACCTTCCGAACATTTCTGAACCTCGATTTTACGTATTCCAACAAGGCGTTTGTGCATCCCGCCCCAGATTGGCTGGCAACCAGCTGCAGTCGCAACCTGAGTCTCTATTAGAGGAGAGTCGAATATTCTCATTAGCGAATATTCGCATCATTTGCAATATTCGCATTCGCATGTAGACATGCGAATATCTAAGCATATCCAAGGATGGAGATCCACTGAAATGGCGGAAGATGCACGCGAATATTTATCTTAATCTTTCTCAGTTAGAGAGGTCTTATCTTGCTTGTCCGCCAACTAGTGTTGCGAGTAAGCATCTTTTTAGTGGTGCCGGCCTAGTATACGATGAAAAACGAAGTAACCAGACTGATGAAAAAGCAAAAAAAAAAAAGTTTTTTTTAAGTTCAATCTGCCAATAATAGAAGTTAACTATTAGATATTTGTAGTTAATGCTTGCGCTAACAACAGCAATAATGGCTAGCTTACAATCTAGTCAATGCAGTCAATCTATTAGTAAATAATCCTCTTTCAATGGGCGGTGGTTGGAGGAAGAGGTTGGTGGGATGCATGCAAGAATGAGTCCTTGTCCCGCATCGTGGAAACAGAGAAAATTTAATGAATTTCAATTAGCTATTCAATTTTCTATGCCTGAACTCTTACATTGAATTCGAATTTCGAATAGTCCTCTCCAGAGTCCAGACTCCAGACTCCAAAATCCAAATAATATGCCACCCCTCCGGGGGCATCGGATTGGTCATGGCATGGGTTAGTTTAGGTTTGCCCATTCTATGTTATGGGGCCTAGCATTCCCAGGAGACTCGTGTAGGTAACCTTAGCCATTAGTTAGGCCTTCGGGACGTCTGTCTTTCGTGCCCACTTTGCTTCCTTCCCGATTTCATACTCCTACTTGCTCATGCTTTATTTTGTTCTTCCTCTTCTTTCCTGATTTGCTGTTCCCATACGCGTTGATCCTGTGTGGGAACACCATCGTGCATGGGTTCCCCGTTTCAATTGGCATACTATATGTCCCTTGATCTTTCCTCTGTAATATCGTTCTGCTTGGAAATGGAGGCTTAACGTTAACGGAAGCAGCACAACTATAGTATTGGTTTCGCATTACTCCGCACAGTCACCCAAGCTTGCACATCGAACACATTTCGAACAGCAGGTGGTCATTTGAGGCACATAGGAACACGACCACCTGAAATAGAAGTCGAGAAAAGTGATGGAGTGAAAAACAATGTTAATGGTCATAGGCGCCTCTAGTTGTTAGAGAAACATAGTTGTCACCAGCCGCATCTGTATGCCGCGGAAAAGTTGAAAACCAATGTTTGGTTGTCTTCGTTTTTTCGAATTTTTCCCGGGATTCGAATTCGCGAAAAAAAGACGTTCCGAACCTGGAATTCCGAATCTTTTTCAACGTCGGTCCGAATTCGAACCTCCGAACCCAAATCCAGGATTTAGCCTTTTTCAATTCAATTTAGCCTCTTTCAATTCAATTTAACCTTTTTAGCCTCATGAAAATTCGCGAATAAAGGTTCGTGAACTTTTGTGAGGAACGCCCACCTCTGCCTATGACGACTTCCTGGGGCGCTATTCTTTACGTATGGGATGAACAGATCTAACTAGCCTAACGCTATGACCGGTCCTACACTCCCTAGAAGCCTGTGGTACAGAAATAAAGTATTCATATCTAATATAGAAATAAGGTCGGTCTTTCATATGAACACAATTGACGATAGTACTCATATACTCTTTCTATTTTGTATAAATTGGCGGCTTAATGGTCTTTTGACTGTTCAGCAGTCAACTTTTGTTCTATACGTATATCTGCCAGCTTCAAACAACTCACTCGCCTGAATTAGATCTCGAATGCAGCTGAGCGTCCATGGCGAGCTCATCTATGGAGTACTTAAATGCTACAGTATTAAGACTGGAATCCTTCATATAGCAGAGAGATGCAGGACTCATTACCTCCGCCAAGGAGATTAAATTTTTCTCGGCGTTTGTTTTCACCTTCTTTTATTTGTTTACCTGGTAGTAACTTAACTCAAAAAATTATGAACGGGCCCTTAATGAAGTTTTAGGATCTGTTATAAATAATGGAAAGAACAAATGGTGAAGTTATAGCAATGATCAGCATGTCCGGTTGCCTGCTCGTTTGTCAGCAGCATAACTGAGAACGTTATGGATAGATCTCCATGAAATTTACAGAAACAGGAAATTACAAGATACAAACGACGAAAATTTCTGCGACAAAATATTGATTTATTCGTTCCTTTGTTTTTCTGTTTGCCACAACACAACTTAAAACCTTATCGACGGATCTTCGTTAAATTTACAGAAATTGCTAAAAGTGTTAGAGGAACAGATTATTACTTTTTGGAGTTATAATAAATTCAGAACCAATTTTAATTTTTTGCTATCATTGCTTTACTTAGCGGAGGCCTGCACTTTCGGCGATTTTCCCTAGCCTATTATTAACCTATTAACGGTTCTAAAACATAAGATTTCAGAAACACAACTGACAATAAAATTTATAGAACTCAAGTTCACTCGTCTGCTGTTCTGTAACTAGGGCAAGTCTTTCGTCGACACAACTGAGGATAGCGCTAAAGAATTCATATCTATATACTGTTATAGAACTGAGCATTGTCTTTTATGGGCGATGAAAGAAGAACTCACATTCTTCGCACGGTTAGAGAACTGAAAGTGACCGTTTACAGACACAAAATTAATGGCAAGTGAACTCACGTTTATAGCATAGTAACTCAAGACAATCTTTCATGGGCCCAACAGACAACAGGACTCGAGTGCTCCAAAACTGAAGGTGGTCTCTCATATGCGCCGATAACACAGAACTCAGGTACTCTTGTCTACTGTAATAGAATTTTAGTTCAATTTCCTGACAAGAGTAAACAACCTCCAGAATTGCGGCATCGGCGCTGTGATTCCAGAAGGATGCCTCCAGGCTTCTTCAAGATCCGATGAAATTGTCCTACGCTTACTGACTATTGAAGTCTCGCGAAGTTATTGTTATAATAATATTGAGTAGCTTTTAAGTGTCCGCTTCCACATCAAAGGCGATATGACAGAGGAAAAAGGAGGGGACAAATAGTATGTCGACAGACACGTGGAACCCACACAGGATCAACGCGCATGTGAAGAGCAAGTTGGGAAAGAAAAGGAAGTTTAGAATAAAAGATCAGTAAGAGGAGTATGGAAAAGGAAGGACAGTAGGACAGGAAGAACAAAAAAGGGGAAAGTTGGCACGGAGAGATATGCATCCCAAAAGCCTATCCAAGGCGAAGGTAACGTGTGGGGTGCCTCTGAGCTGCGACTCCCGTAGCGTAAAATAGGCGAACCTGGCTAACATAACCCTATTCATCGACACACCTCACAAACACACTCTGAACAAGTGCAAGAGCCATTTTACCGGAAGTTGTGCTGCATACAATAATTACTGGAATAATTTCTTTAGGGAAAGTACATCATTATGCGAGCGACCCTCCTAATCAATATACCGCCGTCGACCTCAAGCAGTCTTGAAAATTTTTTTTTTTTCTGAGTCAAAGATGGGCAGCGATAGAGCAGCCAGCGTCTCAGGGGAGCTCAGATGCTTTTAATTAATCGACTACTTAATTGTATACTTATACATATTCCTTCACCGTGTGGTGTAATCTATATTTTTCAGTCGAAGGAACATTCAGTATATTCTACGAATGACACATTTTTCATCAAGGAAATAGGGTATGGAGCGTTACAAAACTCTAAGTCACCGGAAAAGCATTTTTTTGTATGACTTAAACTTTAACTCATATGCCTCTCAGACTTAAAACAGTTATGCAAAACGTTAACACCGTCAACAGTTTGAACGCCTAAACTGTTGACAGTTTGAATGTTTAGCATACAGTAACTGTTCAAGTAGTTTTGCAAAATGGTTTACTAGTATACAGGTTTGGTTTAAATGGGTGCAAAGTGTCTAAATTTGTGGTGATTGTTTAATGCAATCAGAGCATTGGTAAAACGCAAACGGAAAAAAACAGTATTTATATAATAGGTATTTACATTCATGCGCACGAAGATACTTCATAGATATCCTCTGCTCTCAGCGATTGCCTTAGATGTAAATCATAAATAGCATTTGCTTTCAGTGATAGCTTTCGATAAAGAACTTCGAGGAAATATCTCTTGATGAATTCTCTTTAGGCTAAAATCATGGAGACGTCATGAGATATAATTTGTGTTTCACTTATAATTTCATAACTGTGACATATCAAGATTTGAAATTTCGCTGTTGTATTAGCTTCAGCCTAATACAAACACATCGAAAGCAATAAAAACGCACTAACAATAATGGTAAGTTTTGCGTATCATAGCAAATCCAGGACATGTATTAATAGAATCACGACTGCCGACACGTCTTCACTCACTTATACTATTTTCGACCTCAAAAGAGACATGAATAACACTCTCCGGTATACAGTCTATGGCCTTCGCATCTGCGCTTGTGAATAGGTAAAGAGAGCACAACTAACGTTAACAGAAATAACACAAAATGTCTACACTAACATTTTCTACAACCAACCTCAGAAAAGTATAAAGTTTTGACACATAGTTGTTTAATGTGCATTGCATTTGCGTACTTGTAACTATATTCATAGCAGCTCGGTCTCTTACAAACTTCATGGTTTTCTCTGAAAGCAGAGCCAACAACAATTGTGAGATGCCTAACAAGAACTACACGGCTTTGCCTCGCAACAATCAGGGTCGTAACAACACAGGAGGCACGCGCTCTAACAACAATAAGACGTTCCCTGCTTCCTCGCAAAGGGGCATTTTTGCTTCTTGTACCAACGCGGCCTTTTGGAAGGTGGCCCGCAAGTTAAGCGGCAGCCCGCTCTTTACCAAAAGTTTGCATTTGCTCCTTGATGGATGAGGCGCTCCTGCTCCACAAGACAACGCATTTCTTGGATGCTGCAGGTGCCACATTAGCAGCATGCCCGGGAGAATCCTCTAGGGTTGGCAGAAACTTGCAGACTAGAACAGTTGTTGCAGGTAGAATGTTGCCGACCATTACGCATGCAGCAGGCGGAATGACACTGACCACTTCCCTTGCAAGTGACAGAAAGTCGCTGACCGTAACACCTACGACCACAAGTTAGACATCGTTGTTACTATTGGGTATTCAAGGTGTTTCGGGCACCCATGCGTTTCCTATCACCATGACTGCAAGGAGAGCATTATTGACAGACATCATAGGGTTACTCTGGTACAGCTTCTAATCTTTCTTACTCGTCGTCTGTGGTTTTTCTTTTCATTCCATGCTCAGTTACGGATGTCGCTGCATCTTGTACTTCTTGGTTGTCATCGGCCGCCACAGATGAGTTGACATCCAAAGAAGATTTTAGCACGGAACTAGCTGCTTCACCGTCAGTTCTTTCATCTGAGGAAGCAGTGTCGCTAGCCGATGATACATTGTCACTTTTTGTTGAATCTAAACTGGTTGAATCTGAAAGTGATGGGCCAGATGAAGAAGGGGATATACTAGTCTTTGTTGGACTTGCAGAAGGGGACGCATGTTCCGTGGAAGAAGACATTTTAGACTTGGCAGAGGAAGTTGAAGGGGAATTATTTTCGTTCTCAGAAGAGGTCGATTCTTCTAGGGAAGGCTCTGCTGACGATGATTACGACGTTGATGCACTGGAACCGTCATCGCCAGATGTAGTTTGTAACGAATCGGACATCGTATGGAAAATTAAACGGGTGATAGAGATCAGTTCCGCACCGAGGAAAAAGTAGCAAATAATAACGCCTCACGTTGTATTCTGGATACCAGACGGTAGTTGATAGGATTTTGAAAATTGTAAGCTATGTTTTAAAGCGGTGATATCCTTTTCACCGAACCAAAGTACATAAAAAGACTGTACGCAAATATTCTTTCGCAAGGAGTCCAAAATATTCCTATTATACAGATATTTCCCTTTTAGAGGAAACTATGAAGAAAAACTAATGCCACTATTCGGTCTCGTGGCAAGAGGCAAAAATTCTACGACATTTTTTAAAGTCATTCTAAAATTACGATCTAACAATAATCAACATCATATTGTAAATGTTGTCGTTTAAGTACAACAATAACCGCGATAACATCTCTTCCAGAACGTCATCGTTAAAAATTAACTGAAACGGTGAATCAGCTTTTGTTTTCTTTTGAAACATATGCATACAGTTTGAAAAATGTCGATGCTCATATGACAGTATCCGTGAAATTAATGTTTTTAAAGAACTAGTTGCATGAATACCATGAGTAACAGTATATTTTTCTTCATGTAGCCAGTCTACTTTTTGCATACATCACAGTCTTACGCATCTAACACTATGAAAATAACAACCATCGAACAAATGAATTTGGTTCTTATCAACATAATTGTTTTATTTTTTCGGTCCCCATCCCAGTGTTTTAATTCAGCAATAGCACAGGTGTTACTTCTTAATATTTAGCGGGAGGCTAAATTGGTTTTCGCGTAAGCCCAGCATTAGTGAAGTTGCCAATTATAGTTACTTGCACGGTAATAGATTAAACCCAGGCGGTATGCTTTCTACTGTTTCAGTAAATTCTAATACTTTTTTAAAGGATGATATTATTTGCAATGTCTGCCATAAAGCACATTAAATCTTACACGGTTAAGCAATATCAGCTATTATTGCATCAGAAAGTTACTTTGTATTTGCGTGATATCTATTTCGTTCACGATACTTGATTATAAGTGAGTAGCAGCCAAGGTAAAATTGTTGATGCCGCACTAGAGTACTTTTAATTTGTTCAATTATTTTGCAAGTTCGCTTCACATTGTTGAAATTAAATTACACTTGAAGCGCAGTAATGTTCCTAATGGCTCAGCGATGTACTCTCCAATCAAGAGTCACGCGTTTGACGAGTGCCTTAGCAGTGACAAATGCCAACTAAAATTGATAGCTCCGTTTTAATTGTATTTGATGAAATGGTGCACGGGATGTTTGGGTGGAGGGATATTAGATTATAACCGCTGGGGAGATACAAGGATGTAATCGCTCTAATGGAGGCTATAGAGCATGATGCAGTTAGGGAGCCATACGCAGGCAGCTGCTCCCCAAATGCTGATCGTGTGTTCTGAAAAAAAAAACAATCCTGCCATATGTATTTGTAGCAGGTACTGGAACAACCTTATGAATAAATTTACTAAAAGATGGCGAAGCATCTCATAGAAATGTTTTGTTAGGACGAAACAAAAGCTTTTACTGAAAATAAATATATTATCATCAATCCTGCCAGTAATATTAGTAATTAGAGTTCGAAATGTATAAAAAACTTGGTACAATCGAGCTTGATTTTTTTTGCTAAAGCGAAAAAAGTATAGCAAAAAGTAGACTGTTGAAAAATCAAACAAACATGAACGAAAAAACTTGCAAAACGCGCAGAAAACTTTTTTCATCAGTCGATACTAAAAGTGGTTAGAAATACTTACACAAAGTGGCAAAAATTCGAATAAAAATATGAAAAAATTTTCACATGTGCATATAATTAATAGGTACTAGGAAGACATTGAGAATGTATACCTACATCGTTAGTAAAACAATAGTATTTTTGATAACGTGAACTGGTCCTGTACGTGACCCGAACATCGCACATGAAATACTGGTTTATAACAATACTGCCGCACGTAGCCTTGTATTCGCGCAATAAAAAAATGAGTTATAATGCATTTATGGTTTCATGATAATCGTAGCAAAATGTGGTTTAACAAATTTGGTTTATAACTATTCTACCGTCTGTATCGGCATCGAGCAATCGAAAAATAATTGAAATCTGCTTCGTAAAAGTTCCATTTTTTGGTAAATTAACATTGAAACTGTTTTCGCGGATGGTGAACGCAGCTTTAAGTAATAATAAACTATGTTACGATATTTTCTTTTGTATCAATAATACGTTTACGTGCTCAACAGCAAAGAGAAAAATGTAAGGAAAAATCTAACACTTTCGGTTACCCCTGAAAACGTTGTCTGTGTAAAGCGAAGTGAAAGTTAAAAAACAAAAAACTTCTAACACCCATGCTATATGTATCAGGGATATAATTATGTTCGAGTTTCACTAAGGAGCAGAAGCAGGCTTTAATAAATATCTAACATTTTTTAATCATTCGATCGAAAACGCTTAGCCATATAACGACACGTAAACTTAAGTAAAAGTAATCTCTCAACAATCCCGCCATATATCTATAACAATTGATTCACGGCTTAAACCTACTTTTCCAAAATGAATTTCATGATCGCCCGATGAGAGTCGACTCATGTTCCTTCATTAGACTACTTTTATACGACTTGTTTCGTAAATAAATTTGGATAAGTTAGGAAGTAAAGAATCGCATACTTTTGTCAGCTTAGTAATTATAGCATCTAAATTTTTCAAAACAACGCCTTTGAAAATTTCATTAAATTCAATTTTGGATGTAAATGGATATAGAAAAAAAATTGTGCAGCCAATCCATAATTCTAGTGGCGAGATTTTTTTTTTTTTTGCTAGCGACAAACGGTGTAGCTTTTTATTGCGCACTACATTCAGCTTAATTTTTTAAAAATGTCACCAGCAATTAATGGAAAATTGAATAGTGTTGAATAGATATATTGGATTAACTTTCTGCTGCAACTGCTTCTTTATTTCAAAGAATTAGCGTTAAAGCTCTTGATAAGTCTCACGTTCAAAGGGCCTAAAGTTTCAATGAAGAGAAGATTGAGTGCAAGATTTGTATTTGACTTACGCGCGATAAAATAAAGAAGTTTTGGCTTCTTGAAGTCATTCATGAAAGGACTGGAGACCGAGCTAGTGAAGGTAAATAAAAACTTTTTAAAGAACAAGATCATGGAACACTTCGTGGAGAAAGAACTGAATGAAAACGTGAGTGTTGTTGAAAGTGAGTGGCTGATATGAAGGGTCATTCATATAGAATGACTGAAAATAGGGTGTCATGAACTAATAGAATGAAGCAGGGTGTCGTTCAGGGTGAGACTGAAAATAGGGTGCCCCATTTAGAGAGTAATTGCAAACAGGGTGTCGTTCAGTGAGAGTGAAAGAGTACAGGAGCATTTCAGGGAATGTGTGAAAGGAGAGTGCTGCTCAGCAAAATCGAAAAGAGGGCACTGTTCACTGAAGTTACTCTAAACAGTGTGTGTAATGATATAATTGGAAACTTGTAGTCTTCTCCGTGCCAAACACGCGTACGAGATTCTATGAGCTGCGCTCTATACATTACTTTATACATACCTACAATGCGAAAAGAAAAATGATTTTTTTTTTCAGCCTGCCATGCGACAGGCACCACGCAAAGCTTGGAGAGAGAAAGCATTGACTTTGGCAGCAGGAAGTGAAAAGTTCTAGAAGTTCGAAAGGATGCCTTAGTAGAAGGCTCTCAGTCGGAGGAATTTTTAAATCTACGGGGAAAATACCAAAAAGTTTACCTACTATCCAGACGCTGCTGTAAGTGCTCACCGTTTCATTGCAATAAGAGTAAACAAATGCTATTTTAAACTGGCAAAACATGTGTTAACAATTAGTAACAACGGGTATGCTCGTAATTCAAGAAGATGTTTTTGCTGTTCGAGACAGCAAGTATGAATTATTTTACTTAAACATCAGGGCAGAAGGATAAGCTCCGTGTTCTGCACAATTGCAAGCACTGACGCGACCAGCAACTCTAACCAATAAACGTAACAGATTGCATTACGCAGAAACAAGCTGCGCACGGCTTTTTTTCCCCTCCTATGGCACGACTTCACCTCGATATCGTACCGCCGTCAATGGCACGATTCAATTTCAGTCTGCATATCAGAGTAGAACTTTCTAGATAAAAATCTCCGTCAATTGGGCTTCACTTCAAGCTATAATTGCGTTGAAATTATGCGATCGTATGGCAGTCATTGAATTCCTGTCTACGAGGAGGATAAAAAGTCGTGTTAATTAGCGCAGATGCGTTGCAGCGCTAGCACCATAAACAAAAAAATAATAATAATAAGACTAGAACGGCAGGCGAGGTAATATGATGCAGCGCATTGAGGATCGTCGTCATTAGCTTAACTTCCGTTGAAAATAAAGTTATTTTGATAGGTAACGTACACACTCTGGAGCAACTTTAATACAATATGGGTGATATGAAAACTGTAATAAACTTGAATGTCTTACCGAAAGAAGGGCATTTCTTTTCTGTATGTGTGCAATGCCGTACAATAATAGAATAAAGTTCTCCCATAACGCCAAGAACTATTTTAAATTTTTTTCCTACAGTCTGACTCAGTTTGCGGGCAGAAAGTCGTTGCTACAGTTTGACGTACTCTAAGGCAAACGTCACCATCAAACATTGAAGTTTTAAACAGTTCAGTCTATCGACTGAAATGCTCTTGATATGCCATAGAATAGTTTCTAAGCAAAAATTCATGAAAAAAAATTGTCATGCTGGATCAAATGGGCGTTAAAGAAGCATCTTACAGTCAAGAGAAAGTGTTATCATTATTTTCGGGGTTTGAATACGGTGCTTTATTATAGCGAGAACTAAAAAAAGATATATGAAGTTGATTACACCAAAGTCGTCGAATATCTAGTGGAGCCTCAAACAATGCTAGTCCTACGAAAAACAAACTTTTGGTTGAGCATTGCAGAAAAAACAAACCTTGCTTCCTAGAATTCGGATCATGGAAGAGCTGCTCAGCCTTTTGTTTTGAGAAAAAATACTTCTATTTCAGGCCAAAACACTTGACGGTCTAAACGTTAGTTTCCTTAGGGATAACACTATTTGCGGATGGGCCGAATGGTCCTTTTCAGCAGTAGAGGTCAAGTTCGCGGTAACACCGAAGGTAAAAAAAATAGTTTTGGACCCCCCAGTTCACTCTTATCTCCATCAAGCGACGACCATCGCACAACACGGCGGACTCGGACAAATCGTGTACGGCTGCCAGCGCCGGTCGCTTGTTAGAAAAACTCACTGCCAGCTCCGGAAAAATTCGTAGCCGTCAGCTCTATTGGGGAAGCCTGCCATTGGAGGGCATTTCTGAAGTCTCCCTCACAAAATGAAAAATGACGCTGGAAAACTTAAAAATGCCAGGTGAGAGGGTAATTTTTCTCTCTTTGGCAGAGGCTCGGTATCTGCGGACCCAGCAGACGGTCGAGGTACAGCGATAGAAGGCAGTGTTATTGCCGGCCCCTGGCCGAGGTGACATCAATACAGCTCTATGGAGACACGGTTAGTTCTGCCTACCAACAGTTACAGGCTGAGTGGCTCGCGTAAATGTTTCAATTGTCAGTTCAATACAGCAATTTCATGTAATGGAAAAAAGTTTATGAAGAGAAACGAACCTTAAGATATTTATAGTCCGGCTTTTTAACCCCTTAGTGATCAAAAATACCTGTGTTTTTACTACGAATATAGCAGTCGCTACGAAATTGAATTTTAATGGGTAGTGGGTGAAAGCAAGAAAATAAAGCTTGAGAGGATGGCAAAGATATAACACTAGTCTGTTTTTAGGATTATTTTTCAACACCAACGAACAAGAAGCAGAGAACGTAACGGGAGGTTTCAACGAGCCACAATAAAACTCAGCTGTGACCGCATAAAATCACGGCGACAAGTTCGTGCGTTTGGAGGTGGGACCTCAGGCCCACGTTGGTAGGACACATAATTTTAATTCAAAAAGAGACGGCCCGTGACCCGTTGGAACGTCATCATGATTGTCTTTGCTTCCGGAAAAAAACCAGGTGTTATTCAGCTGGTCAGGGACCACGCGCTATTCAGTCGTCCACTCCTGCCCGTACTGGTCGCCATCAACAGCTTCTTTGCTTCTCTAACGAATATTCAACACGCAGTCTGTAAGCAAATTCAATTTATATGTTACGTATTCCAGTTGTATTTTCC
>LQNS02278125.1:31455013-31513373 GCA_001587735.2 Parhyale hawaiensis
GTCAAACAAGATGACAAGACACAAGATCACAAGACACAAGACACAAGATCACAAGACACAAGACACAAGTAAACAAGCAAGACCGGTTCACAGACTTTTAGTATAATATAGATAGATATAAACTATATAAACATTTTCTTCTATGAAAGGCGCTGAGCGTCACAGGGGTATAAGGACTCGTATTTCTAAAAGTGCCACATAAACTAACTGTGAGCGATTACGGTGCGCAGTGGAGTTAACTCTCTGCTGGACCTCCCGATGGTCACGAAGATCAGTTACAATTTCTCAAACAGCGGTTGGCTTGCATGACACCATTTGGACTTCAGCCAAAGATCACCTACGGTAAGGCTAGGTAAATGCATTTCTTGCTACACCTCTCTTAAAAAACAAACTAGAATCCGTGATTTTAAGGTTCTCTAACTGTGTAAATTACCGCTAAAGTCTCAACACTGCGTGATGTAAAATAATAAATTTAGGGCTACTTCGAGTTGCTTTCCAATCTTCACCTTGTATCATTCGAGATAAAACTTGCTTACGTATTTGTATAATTTTTCGTCAGAAACCGGGGATAAAAATAAGAATGACTTTATTGCAACATTTCAGAAGCAGAGTGTACAAAACTTATCTCAATGGTGAAAACAAGATCGGAGATGAAACTATTTCCAAAACGAGACGATAAACTCGATTCAAAAGTTTCTGCAATGTGCAAAATACCCTCACTACATACATTGAACATAATGGAGATAAAACTGCTCCGATGTAACTTAAAAAACAACCATCACGAAAATACGGCAGCCGCCACCCCTCTGCCACCCAAGAGTCAATATTGGTTATGGTGTGGGAAGATATCCTCCCCATATCCCACCCCAGTACTGTCAAGAGTCCCATTTTTACTCTGGACGACCAAGAGGGAGAAAGAAGCGTTTATCAAAAATGCATCGCTGGTGGACACGACTGACTTTTGTTCTTTCTCTTACTTTTACGTGGAAATTGAGAAGATTAAAAACAGTTAATTTTTGCGGAAGGGACAAAAAGTGGCTTTGTATTCACGCTTGAGAGAACAGGGTCAGTCGGCAATCAGGGCAGGCAAGGGAAGTGGGCTGTTTACTCCGATACGTACCAGGTGATGAGGCCGGCAAAAGCAGCTTGTTTGATGAAGATTTGAACAGAACGGTCGAGTACAGACTATGAGCGTAATGCTTCCTGACCTAGATTAGTAATGATAAGAATAACATCAGCTGAAAGCAGGAACAGATATGGCTGAAGCAAAATTAGGAAACTTTAAACTACATCACACGCTAGACTCATTCTCCTAGCAACAGCTGGAAAAATGTTGCGACAGCAGACCTGCAAGGAACATGTATCACGTTAGGGCAAAATGCGGAATACCTGCAACGATATTTAAAGAGCCAACAGCGATGTAGAAAGATATTAAAAATTTTGAGATATGAAATATTCCCATACACCGCGTAGAATTTCATCAGTAATCAGAAGAATGAAAACATTGGTTTTAGCTAAAATAGCAATAAACAATCATCTAACCACGGAAGCATGGCTTCAAAACAAAAATTCTAAAATAAAATGTGTATTGGTTCAATTGTGTGCGTATGTAATGTGTAATCGCTTTGACATGTATAAAGAGAAAAGCACCTCCCAAAAATCATAACGCTCTCAGATGAACTTGTTTTTCCTTTTTCATTTAAAACGAAAGCCGATGACTTTCAAGAACTTTTAGTGTAATGACACCAATATCACTATCCCGCTGAAGCTGTAATATGCGAGGTGAACTAAGATAACTGTAACTCATTAGGTTCCATGTTTTTCCCTAAGCCAAAGAAAACACAGGTACGAGTCACTAACTTAAAAACATGTTGCAAAAAAAAAAAAAAACATCTAATCTC
This sequence comes from Parhyale hawaiensis, assembly GCA_001587735.2. NCBI lineage: Eukaryota > Metazoa > Arthropoda > Malacostraca > Amphipoda > Hyalidae > Parhyale > Parhyale hawaiensis. The sequence goes on from LQNS02278125.1 coordinate 31,456,915, forward strand.
TCTCTTTTTTTCAATCATGAGTGTATGTCGAATAACTTTGCAATAATAAAAGCATATCATTATCATTGAAAGTTGTTAAAAACAAATCATCAGGTATACATCTTAAAGTAATAGATCAAAATAAATTTTGAACTAGTGAACTTGACTTCCCAAGCATGAGAAGTCGCGCAGTTAATGGAGTGCAACAAGGAGGCTAGACACCAACAAGGCAACGCTGTGTTCTGATGAGCAGCTTTGAACAAGCTTCGTAAACAGACAGTCTTAATTAATCCGCTACGGATGGTTTGCATGCAAGTGCTACAAGGGATGCCATGTTAGCAACACTGCAGACAGTTACGATATTAAGGGTTCCCAGGGCCAAGGCTGCCACAGTGCGGGGAGTGGAATATTCAGATATTAGCTAGATGTCGGGTGAAACAGTTGGGCAACATGTTAAAGGCGCCCACAACAGCGCAGAGCGTGAAATATTGAGATATCAGTGAGATGCCCTGTGAAGCTGATAGATGAGATTTAAGAGATTCCCAATGCAGATGGATGGGGGGAAATATTAAGAGATGCCAGGTGGAAATGTCATACACAATGTGAGGTTCAGCGCAACAATGAATGGTGTGGGCTTGGGCAGTTGAAGAAGAAGATATTAGCGAAATGTCATGAAACTGACATAAGTTACAGAAAGCGAGTTTGGGCTGCCACAGTGAAGTTGTGCCGTGTGGAATAATTATATATTAATGGATATCATGATATTAATATACATGATATTAAGTGTCTATAACTACTGATATAACACTGTAAAATATTTTACAGGAATTAATAAACATGCAAGCAGAGTTACAAGTGAAAAGGAGTTGTTAGAGCAAAACGTTTCACCGTCGGCGCCAAAACGGCCAATATTCCAACAGCCCTTAGAAAATAATATATCAGCCCTGAAAGGTACAGCAGTCAGTGCAATCAACCGATGAACATACGGTATACCAAACTGTATTCAAGCGCACTGACGAAAAACCTCGACCATCGTCATACCCCGGGTTTTTTTCAGCAGTTGTGCAGCGTTATTATGATGTCAAGACAGCGAGCGCAAGACAGCGAGCGCATGACATACGCAGGCCAGGCGTTAGCACAAGTACCGAGCGTAAATAACTCAGGTTTGCCTTATTGCTGCCAGTATAGATAAAATATTCATTGAAATCTCGCTCAAGCACAAACCTGCAATTCAACGTTTTCACACACAAATGGAATATTATCAACGGCGTAAGTTAATTAAGAAATCGTTAGATACGAAACAACTGCAGTGCGGTTACGCTTGGTAATAAGTGTAACTCGATCAATGAAAAACTGCATAGTTAGAAGAAAACATAAATTTTACTATTTTAAGTGGACAGGAAAGTAACACGGCTTGAGAAGCAATTGGAACATGATAATTCATTTAAGTTACACCATCAATCGAATTTCAAATGAACACGGCTCTGTCGCGTCATCAAAGCCGCATCATTCACTGCATCGTACAATCGAAAAATCCTAATTGGCAGAAATTTTATTATCATCATCTATTACTTTAAACAGACACATCTCCGTTAGTTGAAGAGAAGGCGCTCTGGCTTATATGTTGCCAGAATGCCACTAATTTAATGTATACCTAAAGGGGTATTAGGCCATATTTCACATAAACAGAAATTGGGTATAACTTTCACAAAAGGGGCGTTACTTGCTGCGCATCAGCGGTGGAAGTTTCATAAAAAATCCCATTTCACGCCAGAAACACGGAGTTGTTTACTCCATCAGTATGAGCGATAAAAAAAAAAAAAAAGATTTGTTCAATTCGCGCACTTTGTAGGAGACGATCCAATCCAGTTAGCTTAAACTAGGTCGGAACTATAGTTCTAAGTGTTTCATTTGTAATTTTAGATCGAGTTACAAATGTTAACGCTACTTTTTATACTGTTACATACACAGTACGTGACATTTCATATGGCGTTGCTACTACGAGATGCGCAAATAATTTATAAGAGAGCGACAGTTCCGCGGTAGTCGGTGACGAATGACATCCGGAGCTCAGTCCGAATTGGTGGCTTAAAGCTAATCGAATTAGATCAACTCAATAGAAGCAGATGAATCGAACATGCATTTAATGAAATTTGTCAGGAGTCAATGAACAAATTGTAAACCTTGAAAAGTAACTCTTCTCGGTAACCCACAGCCCGCACTACATCACATATCCTCGCACGGCAACAGTCTCCCAGTTACTGAGCTCAGAACAGAGTCAGCTAATGCGGACACACGGCAAGGAGTCGTGACATCACACTGCTATCTATACAGCCTCGCTCTCGCATTCCCACAGCGAGCTGTAAAAAGTGACTTTGATTAAGTGATTCGACAAATTGTAGCTCTGCAGTTAAAGAGTTAAGAAGCGATTGGAAAGTCATTACAGACGAAAGTAAAACCATAAATCTCAATCTTACAAGCAAACACAGCTCGGGGGCTCCATCAGTGAGGCACTACAGTGGAAATTCATCTAACTTTTTCGAGGTCTCATTAGCACTGTGGCAATGCATGTTTAATGAGCTCGACCTGAAGAAACGAGCGCTAATTGTTCCCGAATGGGTTCAAAGCGACAAGCTTCGAAGAAGCAACGAATGCGCCGTAAAATTACTGACAAGGCTGGTATTGTGGACGGGCTGTTGTTGTTAACGTTTCCATGGGAGCATTAACTCAAAAGCACTAAATAAAACGCCGGTTTCTTGTGGGAGTAGCCTTTGGTTGAAAACGCTGTGAAATATGTTGGTCCTTATACGGTTAAATATAGTTAAAGAAATTCACTAGAACTAAAAAAATAAAGACAGTATGGGCTTAGTACACAAGACAGATATAAAGAAGTACCTCACTATTGATACGTTAGTTGGTAAGAAAGTAGATATGTGAGTTCAGGTAGTTACAGAAGTTTGCTTGCTCAAAGAGAAAAATAATAGTGTGATTGGAGTGAATTGTTCAAAATGCTAATTAATATACAGGCAGAATTAATTATCAGTGCTTCACTGTACTAAAATATATTTGCATATAGCAGCAATATATCTGTTATGCAATGCCGTTCAACGAAAACCGAATCATTCACCGACACGCTTTTTTCATAGATTGAGACCGAACAACACTATGTTCGTCTAGCAAGTGCCATTTGAAAAAAAAAAAGAACTATCGTTGTATAATACAGAAGCCCTCATTCCCGTCTTCCTGATACAGCAAAGGCTTTGCTCGTTGCCTTTTTAAAATTTTCTTAGCTCTAATGCACCGCATCAGGTGTGATCTTTCGGTGGTACAGCATAGCTTGAAACCTACAAAAAGGACAAAGTGATATGGAGTTAAATCTGTTCGTTCTGAGATCTTTAAATGATTCTGAGATATAATATTAGGCAATAGCTCATACATAGAGGGCCGGAGCGTAAGGGCGACTGCTCGCTTGGAATGGGTCCGTTGGTTTGTCTACTATCAGCTATTTTATCTGATCTATCAGTGCATATTACGCAGCACCAAATACCAACAAGGTTGCATAAAGCGTAAAAATACGGAGTCAGCGTGATGCTTACCAAACTGTGACGTTATCTATATAGAAGAACTTTGGTTGGGATTAAGAAGAATGTGATTTTTTCGATTTTGAACACCGTGATGTATTCATAGTTTAAGATTCATATCCACGACAACAATTGAATGGAAAAAAGAACAATATGCGTGAATGGTACGGTAATGACAGCTAGAAACTGATTTTAGGAGATCACTGGGTATGAGAATAGCAGGGAAGGTGAACAGAACTGGGAACATTTGAAGAACAAAAAATGCAAGATGGACACGAAATGGAAGAGGTTCCAAAGGCTTAACTATGGCTTAGGTTACAAGAGCCTGTTGCTATGGTGAGACTGAAAACAAAGCTGCATCTGCAGCGTGCCACGACTTCCCGCATAAAGAGTCGGAGGGGCACTGAGCAATCGACAGACAGAATATCTGCGGACACACACTGTAGTGGATGACGATCCTGTTCGCTATACAGCCGATATTCGTTTATGCAAATACTACCTAAAATCATATAGAGTCCCGAGTAAGTTAGGCTACAGTCATTATAGTTGTTTTTTGGATGGTCACAAGACAGTAGTTTGATTGCAATGCGCAGGACTCAACGTCTGCATGTACTACTATGTTTAAACTATGTTTAAAACTGCACAGCTTTACCAGTTATAATTCATTTAAAATTCAAAGAGATAATCAAAACTTCATTAGTGGCTACTGCTAAGCCGCTCGACTTGTTAATTAACGTTTTAATTACACTTAGAACGGAAATAATAGCTTTATCGCAGAATTGACCACATCTCGTCTATTTGGTTAGAAATTTCAGAGACAATTTTACAGAAAGTTAAACTTATGATGCTTAGAGTGTGTAAGTTTTCAAAGGGTTAATAGTGCTGGTTCTAGAAAATTATTTTTTTTTTCAATTTTACTAATTTCACTGAGCAGTGGAAATAGCTTTTTGACTAAAAGAAAATATTCACACTTTTTTTTATCACCAAAGGAGCAAAAATGAACAACACAAATAAGAAAAATATGTATTAAACAAGAAATCATTAATCAAAAGTTTACAATGACTGAAAAAAGTCTTATTTGCCAACATGACCTCCACGACGTTTAATAACTTCAATAATCATTGAATCCACGCAGCCAGTTAGTTTCTTTATTGCAGAAGGTTGTACTGCCCCAACTGCTACAGCAACAGCATCTCACACGATAGATTTCGATTTGTACTGTCTTCCATCTGGGTAAATTGCTTTTTTCAGAAGGACCCAGAAGTTTTCAATGGGGCTTAGATGGGTACGGTGGCCAAACCATCAGTTTCTCTCCATGGAGCCCCAAAGAGTCCAGAAATGCTGGGATAGTAAGGGCAGAGAGAGAAAAAGGGCATTATTATGCATAAAAATCAAGTTTCAAAGCAACGAAAAGGGTAGGTCATCCAGCCATGGGACCAAGGCGTCCTTTAGCATGTCACAATGTGATGCAGATGAAATTTTCAGAAGCAGTGGAGCGAAGGATGACATTTCTTGTGATTTTAGACACTTCAGGAAGCCCAGCAGCCTTAAAAATTGATTTAATTCTTTGCCAGGGTCTTTTACGTAGCTGAAGAACCAGATTTATCATGTCTCTATCAGTAACAGTCCTTGAATGCCCAGCATCTGGTCATTATTTCCGTGGTGAAGGGTCCTTCATAAATCTTGTCACTGTGTCAATATGGCGTCATATTTTTCAGGCAATAACACCAAGAGAGTTGCTTTTAGCAGTTCTTTTCATGATAATTTTTTTCTCCTCGTCAGTTAGAGCTTTTCCACGTCCCATTTTAGCACAATATACAAGAAGCTATTATTGTCGTTCACCCCAATAAGAGAAGAAATGCAAGGAGTTATCAATCAGTAGCCACAGCAAAATGCAAACAAACTCAATAGTGTTGCCATAAAATGTCATGATTTTCCTGTAAGTTTAATAAAAATTTAATCTTGCAAAAATGAGATATGGTCAATTTTGTGCTGAAGCTGTTATTTCCGTCCCAAGTGTAGTCTTTTGGTAGACACACGCTCGTGTTAACCAAAGTACCTGCTACAAAACTTTTGGATGCGGCATTGCACGTATATGCAACAAAAGATGGTCGTGTAAATCTGCCGCAAGCCCAGAAGATGCAAGTAAACTCATACTTTCTCAGGCTATTTCGGACGTTCGTGCCCTAGCCGAAAATTGGAGAATATAGGAAAAAATCTCGTTAAAATGAAGCGCCGAGCTCGCTGGAAATAAAACGCAAAATATAAGGGCAAAAATACCCTTGATTATTATTAAGCGCACCATAAGGCACCCTAATCTCTCGCCGGAGGCAAAATAATTCGCGGGAAAAATAATTTTGAAAACCGAGAGCCACAAAATGAAGCATTGTGTGGGGTAAAAGCAACACAGTGTTTCTATTTGGTTATGATGCAGTGGCAGAGAAAGAGAGAGAGAGAGAGATACTGTGCATGGTGTTCAATTTTGGTGTTTTCGGCTGTCATCTTCATAAAGCTCGAGAAGATAATAATTTTGAAACTAGCATCGCAAAATATCTGAGTCCAAATATAACACCCAAGATAAAAATAATTGGATAATTCCTCGACAGCAACAGAGTCCCAGGCCCTAGATCAACGTGTAGTAATAAATTGTAGATACAGTGGCTTTCATTCCCTACTTTTCTAGCTGCCATTTTTACTGCATTGGGTTAATACAAATATTGAGAAGCTTCTTAATCATCATAAAATACTTAAATTGATAACGCTGTAAAATGTCGAATAACCTACGAAATGACGATTCTCATTAAATACGCGTCAACACAGTATTAAATATTCAACTGTTGAATATAACCTTATTTGAAATACATAAAAACGTTAGTAAATAGCGAAGCCTCTCTTCAAATAGGAGTCAGGGTAAAAGCTAAGCAGCTATAAGCAACATGAGTGGTATTCCCTTGACCACCAAATGAATAAATGGACATCTTCTTTGCCCGAAGAGGTATATTTAAGTAATCGAGAGAAACAAATTAAATAAGAGAAGAATTAAAAATCAATGTTAGCCTTGTTTTCTTGACCAATCAAGACGGCGAAAAAGGCAATATCTCGTCTCATGCAGAGAGGCATTTTATTAATATGAAAGTAAAAAAAACAAAAGGTTACAATTCGAAAGCATTCGTGCTTTCTTGACCAATCAGCAGAGCGAAATGGGCAATTTCTTCGTCTCATGAAGGGACGCATTTTGGTAATAGGAAGGAAATTCTGCTAATCAGGCCCTAATTATGATGCCAGCCCAGCGACCCCATAAAGCGCGCTGTTAACGCTTGGCATTAGCATTTATACCTTATTATGGGCAATGAAAGACGCAGGGGCCTCGCAAGAGTCACTCCCTGGAGTCGTAAGTAACAAAGTGCAGGCGAATGTATCCAGTACAGGCAGGAATTTTGCCTCATCTTACTCTACGGATACTTTTGTGTTAGTACGCTCATGGGCATCTTTTTACTGTTGGCATCCAAGGTAAATTACGTTACAGTTTATGTTTTATATAATGTGGACTTTCCTCACTCATGCTACAGTGTGTTACCGGTAGCATATCTGGTAGCCGAAAGCGCTGTCGTTTTCTGTGCGCTAAGAAGTATGCATGGTGTTTTATAATATATTAAGTTAAAATAAATACGCCTAATAGTTATAGTCCGAGGTTTAAGCCTCCGTTTCCGCAAGAAGACGATGTCTCAAAGGAAAGAACAAGGGACACATAGAAATATTGATAGAAATGGGGAACCCATGCACGAAGGTGTTCCCAAACAGGATCAACGCGCATGAAAACAGCAAATCGGGAAAGAAGAGAAAGAACAGCAGAAAGTAGGATTAGTCTATAGGAGTATGGAAACAGAAGGAAGCAAAGTGGACACGAACGTCAAACGTCCCGAAGGTCTATCAGCATTAGTCTCCAGCTAATGGCTGAGGTAGGTAACGTATGCAAATTTCCTGGGGGCCGACGCAAATCTCCTGGGAGCGGTGCTCCCCATAACATAGGATGGAAAATTTTCAAAAATATTTATATATCTAGTTCGAACACAAACATTGCACAGTCATTGCGGAAATCCACAGGCAGCATCGTGGCACAACATTAGACAACACTTTGACAGGCACTGAGGCCCCGAACAGACACTGCTCCCTGGGCGCAGAGTGCGGACACTCACACTGTCGCCAAGACACCACCGCTTTCGCTTCATTAATCACAATTCTTAGCAGCTTTAGTACTTAGCAGGCTAGATGCTGTAGCTTTCTTTAACTTGGGGGCAGTAACCCTAGAATTTTTGCAGTTCGGGCGCTTGGCAGAATAAATGATGTAACTTTTTTCTTGATTTAAACCGCGTCGGTAGTTTCACACTCAGCATAAGAAGACTAGTCTGTTGCACCCCTAGTCTTGAATAACTTGCAGTTGGATGCTGACTAATATTCTACGTACAGCTGAACAGTCTCAGGGTCAATTCAGAATTTGGCTACATAATCGCAAAAGGGTTTCTTGCCCGTCAAAAACATTCAGAATCAAGGTATAGAAGATTATTTGCATGCAGAGTGTAGACTCAGCAATTTTTTCCACATAAACGTTGTATGTTTTTGCAACGTTTAAAGCTGGGCTCACACTGCTGCCAAAACGTGTTTGCAGCAGGCCCTGGTGTGTTTGAAAACAGTGTTGGAAACACCCACCTGTTGTTGAAAACAGGCTTGGGTGTTCGCGAGTCCGTTATCAGCATGGGATGCGATCAGTGAGGTGCACCCCACTCTTTTTACAAGCTCTGCATTCCAATCATTTTCCATATTTTTTGCAATTTGCCGGTAGATTACAGTTGAAACATTTATAGTTTTTACCAGACGGGTCTTATAAACAAGGATGTTTATTCTATTTCCACACACAATTGTTCGAACCTTTTCCAGTCGGTAACAGACACAATTTTCTTTCAAGGAAGGATAAAAAAAATTTTAATTTTTCGATCAATTTTCCTGTGTAATGTGACAAAATAGACTAATGATTACTACTGTCGAATGCTCAAAAATTTTCATTAACTACACAAGTTAGTCAAAAAAATTTAATAACCCATCCGAAACGCAAAATCAACGATGCTAGGCAATCAAAATATAAGGAACCTTTTTCCGGCGCAAAGTTACAAATTGATCTGAAGCAATTTTCTCTCGAACACCCCAACCATCTTCCAAGCGGACAGTGTGAGTGTAGTCCGAACTACCTGTGTTCAGAAAACGTGTTGCCAACACTGTTGCTAACACGTGTTGGCAGCAGTGTGAGCCCAGCTTAACAGATCTTTTTTGTAGTTCATATAGTGGCTATCCTATAGCACAGATCACAGCGTTAAGTCTCAGCTCCTTACTAAAAAACTGGAAAAGGCTTACGTATTTCATAATTCAAAATATCAGAACAGTATGTACTCTATAGCCGAATGAAAAAGTTGCTATTTCTCCCACAGTTGTCCGGAGCTCGCTCTCAAAATACTACGTGTTAGCAGATTGATTTTTCTCGCTTCCGAAAGGAATTTAAATCCACCGTTTGGTTATCTAAGTCGAGCAAACATTAAATCAACGTGTCCAATAACTGGCGCAGTTAATTTCATAACGCAGATGATTTTACGCCCCTTCCCTACCAGCCGCCTCTATTAATAAATCGGTGGAATCGTTGATGAAAGAATATAGGGCAGAAATGACGCAACTTGCCACGGAGTAAGGAGCAATAATTTTAACAATATCGGGCAACTAAAAATGCAGCGATTTTCACTATACCTAGCAGCTCAATATGGTATGTATTTATTAGTGTATTAGTTGTTTAAGCCTCTCTAAATCTAGGCCAAACGATGGTGATTCGAGAGGGAAAAGGAAGGGGAATGTAGTTTGTCGATGGAAATGTAGAACCCATACACGAGAGTGTTTCCACACAGAATCAAAGTCTATGGGAAGACTGGAATGACGAGGAAGAACTACACAACTTTGCGTCATCAGTAGAAGCACGAAAATGAAAGGAAGCAAAGTGGGCTCGAAAGACAGACGTCCCGAAAACCAACTTATCATGCCGGGCGTACGGCATTACCACATACTATATGACTCAGATGTCCCTATGGATACTTGCATGATCTATTTCTATCATGGCGATTTTACAAAAAAACATTGTTCGAAAACTTTGGTAATAGGAAAAATGAAATAAACTAGAGCACTCGGAGAGCACACACCTCCGCCAAGCAAGTCAACGGGTGCGAAAAATTAAAATTGGTTCTGAGACTATGATTTTTTTAGTATCAACTCCCAAAATCTAATCATTTGTGCCCTTCCATAGTGTTAATATCTCGGTAACTTTTTTGAATATCCGTTCATAACTTTTTGAGTTATGCTGCTAACAAGCATTACGACAAACATGAGTCAAACATACAAACGAACAAACTAATTTGCACCAAAATTTGGTCATTTATGCCCTTTACCATTACTAATAACTCCTATAGATTTCATGAAGATTCTTCATTCATTATTTTTGAGTTATTGAGCTAACAAGTATAAAATTAAAAACAGTGACAAACGAACAAACAAACGAACGGATCATTTCAAAAGTTTGGTCATTTACTCTTCATAATATACCTAACAACTCATTTAAATTTCATAAAAAATATGTAACTTTTTGAGTTATAGCATTGAGAAAAATGAGGCAGACAAACAAACAGGCAGACGGATCTTCACCAAAAGTTAATCATCTGTTCCTCTTAACATACCTAACAATCCCTGTAAATTTCGTCAAAATCAGTCCGTAACGTTTTGAGTCATCTTGTTAGGATGTTTGAGTGGACAAGTCAGATTTTAGGCATTTAAAAAGTTAATTTATTTATGCAGGTGTTATATATATATACATATAAATAAACCACACGTGAAGAATATATAAGTATTAATATAATTTTTGACACTAATGATTCATTATCAAAGCACAAATTAATTTAGATGAAGGATCACTACACCAGTCACTGTGGTTGTAATCTACACAGCACAAATTTCCATGACAAATTCAACATACCGCCTAGATACAAGCGCCAAAGCGGGAGCCTTCGGCCAGAAATACATTTAGCATATTCGGACAGCAAAATGGTTAGGCATCATGCATCTACTTATGATGATTAGCATGCACACAGAAAGTTTCTCACCTTTTCAACATATAAAATTTCGCCGTATTTCTGCGCGAGAAGGATAACAGTACATCCTAAAATTGGCTACGCATTTTACTCTGGCACACTCTCAAAATAACATCCTACCCATATTGTCATGAAGTACAAAGAATCAAGTAAGCATGGCACCACTGGATTCTATATTTTATATCAATGAAATTTTGTCGAACACTCTTATTTTTGTCACTTCTCGCACATAAGAAATGCGTTCATTCGATCACTGGGGTACCCCGCCTTAGATCGCACAAATACATGAAATGCTATCACCAGACTTACATTCAGCTAGATTATACATTCAACATCATATTTCTATTCTAATGATATGCGTCGAGAACAAACTGCAGAGACGGAGCTGTTTGAGCAAGGGAAGTGTTTCAAACACCTTGAAGAAATTTCAATTCCTTGCATGAAATTCTAGGAGCCATTAGGTTAGCACATCCAATTTCAGAAGGTTTTCCACGTGAATTCATTTTTTAGTAGTAGTAGTAGCAGCAGTTATTGCGGCTGTTTTTGTCGTTTTCCCTCCTGTAAGAAGGAAATTTCTTCTTTCAGTAACGCAACTAACTTGACTATTTATGCTGTATTTATTAAAGGAAATTCAATATTACATTCAAATTGATATATTTAACACATGATTCATTTACGTTAACACAGAAAGCAAGATTGCTCATTTATGTATCCTTAAAAAATCAATATTAGTTTATACTTGAACTTGGAACTCAAGACATTTATTTCAACATATATATATATATCCTTCGACTTAATTGCTCGTCTCTGCTGTTTTTTCTCGTATGACTTACCCTCTTTCCACGCCGTTTACTATCACAATGCTATGAAGCTGTCGTTGTAGTTAATTTCGCATGATGTACTGTAACCGCGAGATATCAGTTATTTTCATAATCATTTATTTTATTTGAAATTTAGTTTAGTTATGTAGCGCTTGCATTATAACAGCGTTACTATTATTTTGTGAGATGATTCGCCCGTGGCGGTATTTCAGACACACATTCGAAGTAAATCAATTAGCAATGATTAAAGTTATGTAGTTTGACACTATAACGGCGCTCCTACGAATATTCACTTCTGATCTGTAACGTATCCCACACTCAACTGACTCCTTTCGGCTAAGCAAGCTGTCAAAGGGGCCATTTCAGTTGTGCTTCTTACCAAAGTTCCACCTATCCTAGGCCACGTCCTAAACTTCCCCAATTTTCTTGACTTCTATTGGCTGGACGTCCCGAGGGTACACCCGATCCTCAACCGTGTATGGTTGTAGTCTTCCTTGTTTCTCAAGTAACGACATTTTTGCCCTGACCAATCCTCGGTCGTTTTCTTAACGATCTGTCATTAATTTTTTTGACATTTTTTGAAACCATATGCTCAACCTGAGCAAACAAGTCATTAGAATTTTCGGCACGTTATGTTTTCTCAGTCCCAGTGTGTATATACAAACGCCAGCACTGCTATCAGATTTATGCCTTATAACTACAACACGCTTATCACCAGACACTCAGTTCTTTGCCTACAGAGCACAACAGGTTTAGCGCAAATTTCGATTCCCCATATAACCCCGACAACCGTGTTATTTCATCACACCAAATCGATAAAATCCTATCACTGCCAGACTGTAATGCTTACTGATACATTTACGTACAGCTTCTCAAATAGAGGCATTGGTCGTACGTAGCTAAACTATTTCTTTTTTTATTGCCTCGGTCAGTTTTTACAGCCGAGCGATTATTGATGGTGTCTACGCCACCATGTGTAAAAACCAAGCTATGCTCTGCTTCCCCGTACAATTCTTAGAGAATCTAAAGTTGAAGTCTTGTTTTTTAATAAATGTCTGTCGGTTATATCAGTCATTCTGAGAATGTTATTTTCGGTAGATTCTGTTAATACGCGTATCATTAATTATATATTTACATATATATATAAAATTATGCATATATTTGTTTCATAACAATCTTGATGACAGACAGATAGACAGTAGACAGACAAACCCGACGAAAACATAACCTTCTTGGCGGAGGTAAAGAAATAGTCTTAAATATGTCGCTCTTGCGACATAGACGATGAATTGCTGTAGCGACGAACACTCAGAAAATCACATTGCAAAATGTATTCCAGCAGCATGAATGGGCCAGCAATAATTCGGCAATAGAAGAACTGCAAACGTGATTTGTTCGTTGCCGTGGTCATGTACATACAATGCCTACCGTTGCCATGTGATCATGTAAAAATCTAACATCCGAGTCACAGATACCAAATAGTAGCAACTGGTCACTATACTGATAGAATGAGAACGAGATTCGTGTGCGTAGGTCTTGATACTTTCAGGGATTAAGACTTAAGACTAGTTCGAAAATGTAGCATGACGACTCGCCTTGACACAAGCGAGACAGCTGCAACTGTCCGTATACGCTCAACTCTATCCAGAACTTCTCTCCCAAGTGCTGCTCCAAATTCGTCCTCATAAAACATAGCCCCAAAATCCTTTGAAACTTCCGAGGCTCGACGTTTGCAGGGACAGCTCAGCACTTGAATTAATCATCAAAAAGTAGTGCTATTAAAGTGGAAGGATTTATTCACGACCCAAGCGAGGGTTTCTTCGCAAGTACAAAAAAAAAAAACTTTCCCACGCCAAGAGGAAGAAGCCCTTGGTTGAAGCCCCGGCGCTCCTGTTTTCGCTCCAGAATGAGGATCAGCAGATTCTTTCATCCTGTAGAACAAATGAAGTTTTGGCAAGCTATATGAGATGGAGACGAATAACTGCAGCTGTTTTGTGTTTAGAAACGACTTGCTAAGATTTTGCTTTATATGAAGTGGAGTCACCAACCCTGTTTTTCGTTCTAGAATCAAAATGAGTGGAATCTTGTATCCGGCGAAATAAGTTTTTGAGAAGCAGAATGAGATGGAGGTACGTAACTCGAGAATTTTGCTCCAGTATCTTTACATTGAAAATTTTCTTAACTATAAGTCATGTCATTATGTTGATCTTCCGCAGAAGAGCATTTAGCGCCTGAATACAGAACAGGGTTAGCCCTTTTCTTATTACTTTGATCAGAGTGTATTTCTGTGTTCCAACGATACTTTGTCCTATTATATACCTACGTGAAAAAGCGCCTGTAACGAGGTAGTATCGAGTGGTTAAAATATAATTAAAATCACAGTTTAGAGAAAAAGCAAACTATGTAATAACTGACCTCTAGCAACTTACAAAAAATTATAATCGGAATGGAAACACGAAAATAGCTGCAGTGTATGTTTAGTCAGGGAAAAGAATGACAGAGCATTCACAACATGCTCACGAGACTTGAAAAAATCGAATAATCGAAAATGTGGTAGTCAAGTCTAACTACAAGAATCGTTATTTAGCAGCGAGGCATTTATCTTTAAACGCTAGAAGTGCGATACCTGCACATGTGGCCAGTCTTGCAACAAAAATCATTGCTAAAAAAAAAAAACTGGAAGCGTCCAAGTCTTATATATATTATTTTGGATACAAGCAAACCTAACCAAGCAGTCTCCCAGCAATAACCCTTGTTATAGGTACAACACGAAGCCAGTTACTTTAGCAAGACGATATGTACATCTGGCCAGTCTAACAATGACCATTATTGTAGAAGTGGAAATTTTTATTCATACAGCAGATGCCCACAATAAACAGCGGGGGCTGCTCCAGCATTCTCCCTCAGCAAGGTAAGCATTTCGGTACTAATTAATGAGGAAAAAAGTGAAAGTTTGCAGTGCGGCAGCTCATCGACCGCCGTATTTGTTTTACCGAGCGCCAGGAGTAGATAATGAATAGGTAATGTGGCTAGCTTGCTCTGCTAACAACGTCGTTACTTTAGAGGAAATGATGAGCGTTTGCTAAGTATATCATGCAACTTCTATACAGGCGCTGTACTCTCATAGTTAAACTAGTTTGTCGTTTCATTCAAAGTCTATAAAGATGAATTGTCGAAAATTTGATGCTTTCCAAACGATGTCTTCGTCTAATCGTAAGACAGGTAGCGGAGATGGCTGCAAATTTTAGCTTGCTACGGCGCATCACATGCATAATGTTTATATGCGAAGTCAAATTTTTTTAATGAAGAAAGGGGAACTAGTTTGATACGAATGCTAAAAAATATATTGTTAAGAGTAGAGGCATTAATATTTCTTGTTGATCGATGGCTATGATGTTAGAAGAAAAAATGAACCAGAGGAAATCAGAGGAACCCGAGCATAAAAAATCATTGAATATGAGAATAGCAAGTCGCATAGAAAGAACAGTACACCAAAGACGGTAATTATAATGCAATGAAGAGAAAGGATACTAGCAGAGCAAGCATAGCAAAAAGGATAATAACCGCCAATTATAGTTAACCTTTTACCCGCAGGGTAGATTTCAGGGTTCACTCACAAATAGCGCTAGTCATATGAAAATATTATGGACAGTATAAAGCATGGCAGATCCCCATTCTATATCAGCTATGGAGCAACCTATGACAATCTTCTTGCTCTATAAACCATGCATGCACTGAGCGTGTATTGCGAGTTTTATTGATACTTTTAATTCGCTTACTATTATGTTCGCAGAATATTTATGAATTGTTCTACAGTTTCAAATTACTGCCCTACAATGTGCAGAAAAAAAAACCCTATCCCAAAAAGACTTTACTGGCAGTGGCAAACTAACATCGGACTGGATTTGACATACGTAGGTCTGGCAGAGGTTAAAAGCTATAATGACGGTATCCATAACGGCACCAAACATACAGGAAGAAGGAGGCCCTGCAAATTTTCTTAAGAGCTCCAAGCGGTCCAGTCTCCGGATATGGCCCTGCTAATCTTAGCAGAATAAAAGGACGAAAATTCAGCAGGGACGATAAACTCCCAAACGACAACGATAATTGCTTAGTGCGATAAGCTGTCGCCTGCTGGTCAACAAAAATGAGCCTCAGCAAGAGAAGTTAATTTCCTCCAGAGGCAACCTTCATTTCCCTCCAATAGACTTCCTGATTAATGAATGGATGATCTGTTGGGTGCGTCAGGATGTGCCTGAAGACCTGTGATTGGACAACAAGCGAGTTGAAAAAGCTAGCATCTGTTGAGGGGGAAAATGACTGAAGATCTATTGCAAGTATTGGAAAAAATGGCTGATCCGTTAAAAAACGCCAGCTCAAACTGAAAAAAAGAAGTGCAAGCAATTAAATTGGCTCTTCTTGTTACCAGTCTGAGGGTTTTTCTTATTGAGCAGTAATATTCAGCGCACTTTGTAAGCAAAGTGCAATAATGAAAGTTTTAGCATTGGACGGTTTCGCTTGAAGGTGGAGTAACATATTTGTTCAGAATTTCAGAGGCAAAAATAGCGTTAAAAGTAAATAACATGTGATAATCCTGGGTTAGAAAACATTATTATTGATATTATTTCGAGTTGGTTAAGTCACCCTAAGCATAAAAAAATTGTTTAAGATACAAAAATAAAACCATTAACGTTTCTCACAATGCCAGGAAGAAGTTACGAACGTTGCACTGCTGCAATACAATAAACAAAGAAAGCGAAACAATCAAGCAAGTAACAACGTAAGGAAGGCTACAAGACCAAGAGTCTCTGTAGCAAATGAAGAAGTAATTCATTTGCGGAACAAGGAACCGCTTTCTGGAGCCTCAGATGCAAACTCATTAATTTTAGGGCGCAAAAAATGGAGCAATGGCCGAAGTTGCCGCCTCGGGCAACCTTTATAATCCCGTTAGGACACGAGAAATCTTCGGAACTAATGAAACATTGCGAATAGCGACCGAATAAGTCTGGGCTTCTTTAGTTAGCATTATATTCCTGGTTTAAGCTGTCTTTCCTCCGACAGTTTAGTCAGTGAGCCAATGCCAACTACTTAATATATTAGAAGTTTGCGACATTAACAGAGCATTTAGTGAACATTCAATGAGTACATGAGTACAATGAGTACAAGCGAAGCAAAGAATTCAAAATTAAACCAAACGGAGTTTGGTATGGGAAAAGAAATCTCATTCGTTCAACGTTTTGATACCTACTGACTGTATTATCAGGTATGGCTGCATAGCAAGCCATCTTTCTCTCTGTATAAAAAATAAAACAAGCTACAGCAACAACGAGAAATTCAAAACAAAGCCAACGCCATTGATTAATACAGTATGGGGACCAAAGGGAGATCGTTCGACCTTTCGACGGCAGCTGACTGTATTGTCAATTCTACGGAGAGTGGCAGTCTGCACCCGCAATTATGGACTGCTATTCTGCAGAGGGAAGGTTACTTCGCTCTATTGGTCAACAGAGGGTAACTCCAATATTGTCCTGGGCGGTCACTGCCTGCCCAGGAGCCCTCGCAATCTCTAAACGCAAGACCAGCTACCCCGGAAAAAACTTGCATCCTGGTCAGCATGCGACGGCAAATTGAAAATTGGACTGACCTCCCTCGAGTCTGGCGTAAGGAGAGCGTAGCGACATTAGCTTTCATCAGTGCAAAAAATTTGGTCAACGTTGAATAAGATTTTTTTATCTAACGCACAGCCAATGCAAGCTTTATCTACTGGGAAATGTTCATTTCTATTGTAAACAACTTATTTAGAGAAGTAAGGTTATTTCCAAATACAACAAAATGAAAACAAGGTCTTCTGTTTAACAGCTGGACCTGAGAGTCAATTAGACTTCATATTGCTAGCATCTTTTTCTTTTCTCTAATACCAAATATTAAGCTTTTTATTGTTCCGGTTCCCAGTACAGGTTTTGTCAGGGCTTGTTTTTAATTGAGATGGAAAGTTTTTATTTAGGCAAATCATTATCCAAATGTAAATGTCTCAATTGGAAACAATAAAGGTGTTAAAGTTAGCATTATATTCCTGGCTTAAGCCGTCTTTCCACCGACAGTGTTTTAAAAACATGGCTGCTGCGGGAGCTGTGGCCGCGCAAGGTTTGCTTTTCACTGTTGCGTTACGTAAAAGAGTCGTGATCGGATGAGGCCGTGTAACAGAAAATACCAAAGAAAGCAAAAAACGTGAACTTACACCAGTGCAGATAATTTTATCAATCAAAACAGGAAAAGAAACATTGAGTACCGCTCGACGCGAGCATTTCCCAAAGCGCATCGCTACTTAACAAGTCATTCGGAGACACAGAATGATTGTTTCCTAAGGCAACGAGGAAAGGCGAGCGGTATTACCGTGCAACAAATCTGAGCAACAAATTTTACCAAGTGAATACCATTTTCTCTACGACTCGGCGAAAAGATTTTCCGTGGCTGGTATTTAAATTCTTGGAAAAATTAGAATTGTTTCAGGTGACAAAACGTGGATGCTTACTTTGTTCGCTGAGGAAATTAAATTAGATTATTTTGGTGCTACTGCTGGCTATTTGGCGGTTGACACTGTCACACTTACACGCTTCCATTACTTTATTCCAAAGCTCTAGCACGTGCGGTGTATATCGTGTCTAGAGCATATCACTGCGCACAAGCTCAAGGATACGTAGAAAAATCTTTGTTTGTAGCAGCGGAATTCCAGTTAATGAAGACGTAGTAAGCGCAGCGCCATCACAGTAAAGGAAAAACGCCGGTTTCGAACACAAATGAGTGGACGCTACAAATGGTGCTGTTCTTGAGAAAAGTGATGTTTAATATTCAGGTGCAAAAAAGTACATACTGACATGCTCTGTTTCGCGCAGACAGCTGAATTCAGCACATGTTTGCTTGCCAAATACTTTACGATCTCACCTGGCTAATTCGTCGCACCGGAACTTCATTTACGAATGTTTATGAGCATCAGTAGCATCACTACATCTACCATAACTAGTCTTCCTTTGATTCTTTCTCCTATGAATTCATCCGTCTTTCTCATAGGCAGAGCGCTATTTGAAATGTCGATAGACCATGCTATGAGAGAAAGGATTAACGTTTTAAAGCCAACGGGGACCATTAGGTCAGGTTTCAAAAAGTTAACATTCCCACGAAAATATATTTCAATTAGGATGTTCAGGAATATAGCATGAAATATCTCCATGCGTTAAAACGTAATGCAGACCGTCAATGCTAACGTGTAATGTACATCCCTAAGGAAAACGTATATTTTCGGGCGTCAAGACTTGATGCAGAACACAAAGTATCAACCAGTTCTACGTAAATGCATACATAAGCAATGTATAATACATCCGCATAAAAATTATTTCCTGGTGTTGAGACTGGAAATGGGCCGATACGAGCGACTTCCAGTTTGTACAAATTCTTCGCAACTCGTCACATGTCATGTGCATCCATATGCACTATTTTCATCTCACTTCCAACGCAGTGTCGCTCGAAAAAAAAAAATGCAACGTTGGTGTGCAACGCTTCACTGAGCTGCTTAGAACGGAAAACAGCCTAGCGAGAGTTGAGTTCTTCGCGGAAGTCCAGAAAGTTAACAAATTTAGCGAACTATGCTGAACTTGCGACCATAACAAAACTTGGGTGGAGCAAAACGGCGCGTTGGAGCGTGAACACCCATTTGAGAATATTGTGCGCGGTCAAGGGAACCTCTCTTCGTATCGATAAAAGTTGCGTGATATCTGAAATAAAAAAAAGTTGCGTAGGCGTGAGAGACATACTTGTTACTTCACGGGTCTTCGGCAGATGACAAAATGATGTTGTTACACGCTACTCATGAAACGGAAACTACACTACACTTCTGCGAGACTTGCTGAAAAGCTTCTGAACTGTACAACAAGGGGATACATTAAATCTGTAACGACGAAGAAAGTACCCACGAGATGCAATACGTTCGCAAACATTCTATCTGAGGGCGCAAAGGCACAAAAAGCTATCGAAAAAGCAACTTGACAGCGTAGAAAAAATGCAGCTAAGCGGGTATGGAAATGCAGGTAAAGGTACCCTATCCCTAAGACCAAGGTAATCATTGCTGGAGTTCTCTGAGTCGGGTAAGCTAACCAATCTAACCTACCTCTTTCTCCCATGATCATTATTATTACTAGCGGGACCCGTGGAAATTCCACGGTCGGTTAGCAAATGTCCTCACTTTTTTATAATGAACCAATCCTAACCTAAGCTATTATAACTCACTTTGGTTCGACCTAATGCAGCTTCTCAACCTAACCTATCGATAAATCGCGCCTGTTCCTTAATCCTAATGAACTGCGTCAAACCTCAAGTGCGCTGCACACGAGAGTCGAAACATGGCAACGTTGCTCCCTATCTTTCCCCTTGCGCTGCTGTGTATGCAGCTTCGACTTATCTAACAATATTATCATCAAAAAACTGCTTAAACTCCGAGCCGCAGTAGCCATTCCACTACAGCGAGGGCCACGTGCTCACTTTAGACTCTGTCTTTGAATTACTGTTAAATTTCAATTCACAACTGTACATACTTTTTGAAATCGATATCTTAAAAGATTCAACGGTTATCATGCGCGCAGAAACATCTGTTCCAAGAACGTGAAGCGCTTCGGTCTTCCAACTCGTAGCAAGTCCATCCTTAACAGTGTGGGCACACTATCTTAATAATTGCTCAGCCACTTAACTTTCCGCTTTGGCCGTCATGCCGCCGTGGCTACAGCAAATAGCGCTCGAAAGTCACGCTAAAACTAAGCGTCATTGCAACTTTAAACTAGCTGAAAAGTAGGTGGTACATATTCCCAAAGCTTGGCCATTGCTGCTTGTTATAACGTGCAAACTGCCAGAAACGACTCAAACCTTTGATATTCTTTTTAGTGGCAAAGCAATGTCCAATCAGATACAACTTTTGCGTGGCAAGGCAACTCTGACGCAGACGTGCCCGCGCCTAAAGTCACCCTGTACACACTATATCACTGGTGGATCTCGCAGATATTCTACCAGCAAAATTTTCGCCCCTGTATATCATGATAGAGATATAAAGACAGCATGAGCAAATATAGCAATTTCGCTTTTAGGAGGTACTTTTCTCATTGCTTTTCTTCTATATTTATACGCCTTCGCTATCCTTTGTTTTTCATCGTTTGAAGATAACATTATTTAGACTTTAACATTTTTAACGTTTCCATTTTTCGACGGTGTATTTGATGATTTCAATTCTACTGCAGGACCCGTGGCTGCTTTACACTTGATGTGCGATAGCCTGCCAACACAAAGCCCATTTAAGAAAAAATGGATTCATGTCGCTGAAAGTACTTTTTCTATAAACACTAGAGGGCCCAGCCGTCAAAAATGAAGGCAAAAATTTTGTGATTGAACTTTTTATTGTTCCGGTTCCCAATATAGGTTTTGCTGTATTACTGGTCTCATCCCTGCAGGCCTGATCTTCCATTAGTGAAACGCAAGCTGTACAACCATGAGTTTTGCTGTAGCAAAATATCCCCCCTGCAAGATAAAGAGTGAATATCAGCTTGGAATTGATTAAGCGTTAAGTTGCACTAAGAAAAATATAGTTCAGTCAAAAGAATTCACAGGAAATGCCCAGGGCTCACCGTATTGTGGATACCAACTGATTGTTTAACCTCCAGCGTCGAACTTTGGCTGTGATGTAAATTCAATATAAAAAGGCGTCTGTTCAGCGTGAAGATTCAACTACTACGATATCATTCAGCAATAGAAGCGGGGATCCAGAGGCTGGGGATCCAGAGCCCGAGATCCAGAGCTGTATTTGTCACCGGTACCCCAAGCGCTGAAATTGTATGGTATTTCAACTTCTTTTTCAGTACATGAATTTTCTCCTCTTAAACTTTTAACTGTGTGACGGAGAGACTGCCCAACATTGGAGCAAGCAAGGGAGCAAGGGAGAGAGCAAGAAAGCAAGCAAGGGAGTGACCAACAACAGTGTTTTATTATATAGTGGACTGCACTTGCCCTTGAAAATGCAGTTTCGAATGACGCAGATGAGAACAGCTTCGTTTGAACCGTATTATGGCTACGATCGGATTTTCCCATGTTTGGATCGTTATGGCACCCCAGCAGCGTGAATATTACAAGAAATAAAATTTGGTATTATGGTAGGTATGATATGTGCAAAATGAACCTCATGTCTTAACTTCGAAACTAACTGAATTTTTTTTTTTCAAGTGCGAGCTGAAAGAAAATAGCTGCGGTTGAACTTCCTCCCGCGAAAATCAGAGCTTCTTGCAAGTTGAATTTTCCCCTATTGTTGAAGAGCGTAACACACGAATAAACGAACGAAGGAACAACGCTTTTAATATTATAGATTATGTCCCTATTTTAGGCCTCCCTACCCACAGAGTACACTGCGATCCAAAGAAAGGAAGAAAGGAGGGACACAGGAACAGCAAGTCGGGAAAGAAGAGGAAGAACAGAACAAAGCATTATCAGTTAGAGTATGAAGATGGAAAGAAGCAAAGTGGCAGGAAAGACAGAGGTTCCGAAGGCCTAGCTAATGGCTAAGGTAACCTATGCAATCCCCCTGGGGCGCTGCTCCCCATAACATAGGATGGGCGAACCTAAACTAACCTAACCCTATGGCCTATGGCCTACGGCTCATCCAATGCCCCCTGAGGGGTTCCTCCCATGATCTTCGGTCCGTTCCATCCCTTCGATGAAAATGCTTTAGTAATTAAAATGGCGTAGGTTACAGAGACTTTCCAATACGTTCCCGAACGGCACAGTAAGTAGTAGTAGTAGTAGATGTTTTACTAGCGCTTCAGTGGCACACTGCCTATATCGCGCCGAACTATTCCTGTGTTTAACCACAGGCTCGTGCGCCGACTAGGGCGCGTTTTAAATTGTCATTGATTTTTGTCTCGGCTTTTCTGCCGGTAGGTCTCAGAGTGGTCAATGCGCTACCGACAGGAAAAAGGAGCAAGTTGAGCATCTCCAACCCCCGGGCGCGGCTGAACGCTGTCGCTCAGTTACGCCGCACAGGGGAAGGAAACGAAATACAAGAAAGTAGAAGTCTAGCGGGAATAGGTCAGCCTTCTCGATCGGCAGCCCACCTCCCGTAACAGAAGGGGAAGTATTGAGAGCCTACCGAACTTTACAAAACTAACCTCTTCAGCAGGAACTGCAGCCAGATACTACATCCCCTGCGGAGAGGGCACTCGGGACCCTTGGGTACGTGATGCCCAAACATATTGCGGCAGGGAAAGGGTCCGCCACAATATGCCCCTGAGGGCGAACGGCAGAGTAAAGAAGTATGTACGATTCAGAGGAACACTGCAAATTGTACACCAACATACGTGCTACACGTATCGCCTCGAGATGCTTATATTCTCCACTTTCGTTTAATCGTTTGTTTACAAACTATCTACTCCACGTGATCGAATGTTAGCCATTGGCTTGCTTTCATTCTGCTAGATCAAGCTCCACACGTTAATCGTAAACCAACGACGTTTGAACGCGACTGAGTTTTTGGTATCTCTAGTGTTTTCAGTCTTGATTGGGATTCAAACTATGATACCCAACATGGTGAGTGGGAAGCTCAAGGCTGAAGCTCCCGACATGGTATATGCTAATACCATTAGATTATCTCTATGGAACACGTCTCAAAGCCCTCTATAATCCACGATATCCTCAACACATCTGTCACTCGGACATTATCTCAGCAGCGAGGCAATTGGACGATAATTTGCATTTCGATGCCATGCAGTTGGCCATATCCAGCTTCACATTGAGATTCGCAGTGCAGCCAATGCCTCGCGCAGCCAAGACTTTAATGATGCGTATCGCCTGCATCAAATTACTCCATTTCCCGTCCACGCAAAGCATAAACAGGCTTCGGTCGCTGCCAGAAACTGAGGCCAAAAGTAGCTGTTTGGTTCGGCACAACAGCCAGGGTACGCAAGGCTTCGGCAGCCGATGTGAGAACTGTGGGTGTAAACGTTATACTATCTGAGTGAAATGAGTTCAATAGAGATTCCGGTGGAGGAGTGTGTCACGCTCAAGAACTTTGGACGGTCTGTAGAAATGAAAGCCACCGTGGCAGAGACAGATTTTTAAAGTAGTAGCAACAAAAAGTTTGTATCGCAACAACAGGAAGTTTTAGTAGTAGTAAAAGCAAAAAGTTACAGAAATGATAATAAAATGTTACAGCAGTATAGCAACAGAAAATTACAGTAGTAACGCCAGAAAACTAGAAGGATTCAAGTATTTGAATGGCTTCAGCGGGGTTCTTACAACAGGACTCTGACAGAGACGTTGATGTTCGCTTCCGCAACAACGGACGAAGAGTAAAACATCTACATCGAAGAACTGCGCTTGACCAGAGTTTTCCTGTATTTCAGAGCCGGCATTTGTAATAGACTCCCTTTGAAAGTTGTCGTTGCAGAGACAGTCAAGACGTTCAAAAATCGTTTAAACATACACTGGAAGCTGTACCCTCTGCAGCTACGAACTCGTTTTCCCATGTCTGTTAACAGCTAATCTTTCGTGACCTCTTTGCTCCATCATTTTTCGCATTTCACTCATTTGGAGTTTCCGAGTACCCGCTGATCTGCTGCGGCAAGCCGTGCTTGCGTGATCGCCCCATTGCCTGATTTTTCTTAGCTATCAAAATTATTTTACGGACATAACTGCAATAGTTCACAAAAGGCCTCGACACGTGTCTTGACCGCTCGAAGGGAATGGGCTTCTTGCTCCATCTACTACCAGCAATCTTATCTCATAAGTTACAGTAAAAGCAGTAGAAAATAATAATAGCATAGAACGGTACTTCTATAGTATTGAAAGATGGATTGTGTAGGGCCGACAGAAAGTGAAAAAAGAATATGCGATAGATAAATTGTTTGCAAGTAGAGGAAGAAGCAGCAAGACGGAGTTGCATCACTCATTACGCTTAATACGGCGGGAAAAGAAAGTGAGACTATCACAGAAAATTTTCGAATTACTATCAAACATTTATGAAAGCAGACAGGAACGCTAATAATAAGATACACTGAGAACGGAAATAATAGCTTTAGCTCAAAATTGACAACATCTCATTTTTGCGTGATCAAATTTTCTTGAAAGTTACAGGGAAATCGTGACATCTTATGGCAACACTATTGAGTTTGTTTAAATTTTGCTGTGTCTCCTGATTGACAACTCTAATGGATATTTCAAAGAAAGCCTTCCAGGCCTGGAAACTCTGCTTCCAGAAGTGCATCAGAGTAGGAACGAGCTATTATGAGACCTTTTAACTAATTGTACTTGCAAGTATAAGTGATTTTTTTATGAGGTTCGTCGCATTACTGATGGAACGACCCATGTATAGGTGCAGTCTTAAGGGGAAGAAGAGATAATCATTTTGTGGGTTTCTATTTAGAGGTGAAAGAATCCCTTTGATAACCTGTTCATGCCTACCGTAAACGTTTGTCGTTTGTAAAATAGTGCTATAACTACGAGAGATATTTAACTGGGTATTAAGAGGTTACAAGCGTACTGCTGCCTCAATGCCTAGTTTGCTTCTGTCGTGCACTCTCAACACACGCTTCGTATAAGCATTTTGCTGCAAATGCATTTGATCTATGTTTCACTGTCGCATCCTGCCTGTTTGTTATTCCGTATATCAGGTTTTCAAAAATCCAAAAGTCTCTGTCTAGCGTACACCAATATTATGTGCTACGGAACACACTAGGTCATAGTGACACAAAATCCTCGATCACCTTCAACGGGTCTCAATAGCCATGTCAACACTTGCAGGAGAAAGTCATATAAAGTTACCTAGGTAATCGAAAGTACAAGAATGACGTCATTCCTTAGCATAAAAATGCAAGATGCCTCAGAGATCTTCTCAAAATTTTGGATTTCCTGCCGAACGCCACGCGTTATCCTGCGCATGGTAGCTAAGATTAATGCCACTGTCTCGTTTTACGTAAGATATGTGGGGTAAAAACACATCCTTTCAATTTAAAATATAAAGAAATTAGATTGAGCTTAATACATTGCTAATGCGTAAAGCTATAATATTTAGCTACCCGTCTAGTTGCATAATGTAGTCGTATCAGAGCTCCAGCGTCAAAATCATCAACAATAAAAACCGAAGTAAAAATACATTTTTCGTAGAAAACCACTATTTGAAACGTCTTGCATTAAGGACGCTATTCCTTTAAGGGCTAAGAAATGAAGCAGCAAAAACACGACGAGTTAACACCGCGAATCCAAATTGTCAAAAGAGCACACAAAGAACGCAGACCGTTCCAGCAAAGCCAAAGTTGACTCAAGGAGCTGACCAGGTTAGCGCCGGGCAGCTCGTTTCCATATTTTCCCTCTGCACAGCTCCAGCTAGCTTGTTTCGGCTCTAAGAGCGCAAGCAACGGCCTTTTACTTATACTTTCCAGCCAAAGGCAGGCGTAGAAGTCACGAGAAATGAAGTTACAATGCGTAGGAATTAATGGTGATTTATGAGATGGAGGGAGCAACCGAGTGGTCGTTCCAGTGTTTGGGAATATGAGAGGACAATGAGATGTAAACGGAACAGATATTTGGCGAACAGGAGAACGACGCCCATAAGTATGCAGCATGTGGACAAGTACATGCCGTAGCTCCGTACGGTCTGCCAAAAGACTCAAGCAAGAAGCATGTAGATTAAATATGCCGTAACCCAGTACGATCTACTTAAAGATTCACTGAGAAAATATGACATGAATTAGATAACCCTTTACATACACACTCTTGATCAAAAGTTTAAGACAACTCGAAAAAGTTAAAACAAAATAAAGTTTGAGTAAAAAATGAATAAACTTGTTCGACAAGGATCAGTATTTCCTAAAGGTAAAAGGTGAGAAAGACGAAAACTACCTACTCTAACAATAAATTAAGAAATGCATATATTTGTCAAATAATGAGTTTTTCAGTTGATCAAAATAATAACATCATACACACAAACCGTGGGTGACCTTTCGAAACGGACGTTGAGGTAAGCAAAATTTGAACCTAGTAATGAGAACTGCTTCCATTCTTGTTGATAACCTCAAAAATTCTTTGAGGGTTTCCATGAGGGTTGGAGGAATGTTGTCACAGCTCCTAAAGATGGTATCACGAAGTTCGTTTACAGTCACAAATTGTTGACCAATTCCGTAAACATCTCTCGCCAATCCCCCAAAGATTTTCTATTGGGTTTATGTCTGGCGACCATGCTGGATGACGTGAAACAGGGACGACATTTTCTTGAAAGATGGTCATAGTCTGTCGGGTAATGTGGACTGATGCATCATCCTGCTGGAAAAACAATTCATTACCACACAAACAAGGGCCCTCTGTCGACAAAGATGATCTTTGTAACATGCCGACGCAACCAACAGTTGTCTGACATCTCTGCACCTAATGAAGCTTCATTGCTCCCCCGTAGGAAAAGGCACCCCACACCATAACGGAGCCTCCACAGCCGTGACGCTTGGAAAACATTTAAGGAGGCATCTCTTTGTCATGCCAGTACAGTTGGAAGCCATCAGAGCCATCCGGATTGAATTTTTTTCGTCAGAAAACAGAACTTTAGACCACTTTTCAATGTCATATGATGGGTGCTCTCGAGCAAACTGTATACGGGCCACTTTGTGACGTGGAAACAATCGATGACCTTTCAGACACTTTTTGTTCTTCATGCCTTATTGTCGTAAGTGTCGCCTGATAGTTACTGAGCTGCAATTAGCATCTGCGAGTGCCTTGATTTGCCTGGAAGACCGGTCTCTGCTTGAGAAACAACCCGTTTAATTCTCCTACTCAATACAGGGGAAATTTTTGTCGGTCTACCACTAGAGTTAGCTGTTCCATAACTCTCAGAGTCCTTCAGGAAGCTGCAAATCACAGTTTACGACCGTAAATCTCAGCTGCGATAACACACTGCGATCAAACTTGCTTATGCAGTTCAACAATTCGGCCACGTTCTAATTCGGAGAGTCTACTTGCTCTGGGCATAGTGACACCTTCACACTATCAGTGCAAGCCTGTAACTGATCCGAAACGTCGGAAATTAGAAATGAACTAAACATTTATTACCCTGGTCTTATAATTTTGATCAATTGAAAAACTCATATGACAAAAATGTGCATTTCTTAATAAATTGTTACAGCAAGTGTTTTCCGTCTTTCTCACCTTTTACCTTTGGTAATTACTAATCCCTAGTTGAAGGAGTTTAATTATTTATCACTTAATTGTCGTTATTTTTTATAATTTCAAGTGGTCTTAAACTTTTGAATAGGAGTGTATTTATTAGTGTTATGTGAACCCAAGAGGATCAGCTACCTTTAATACCTCTGATGATACTGCAGACGAAGTCCAGGTGGCGTTTTGCACCCCACGTCCATCTTGGGCAGAAGTGATGCTGCAATACGTGACCAGAGGGGTGGCTAACAGCGAGTTATCCCCACAGTTCACGTAGCCACTTACAGCAGGTTTATCTGTCACTTTCAGTAAGCATGCATCCAGGAGGTTTTTAAATTTTGCAGTCTCTGTACCGGTGACATTTCGAATGTGACGAGGCATTTTGTTGAATAATCTCGCCCCTCGGACCACGAAACTATTAGAATACTTTGTGGCTATTGTATCACCACCAGTTTTGATCGGAATTCGACTTCACCAGCGCGACCAATACGATCTGAGTGTCTGGCCTTGACTCATCCATTGATGTTGACAGTAATGCCTTCTAGAATTTTCCAGACATATATGATCGTAAAGCGCTTGAATCTCATTTGAATGGAGTACATTTGAAGTTGAGCATGTCTTTCGTGATAGTTTAAATCTTTTATGTTCCGGATTTTGGTAGTGAACGATCTCTGGATAGCTTCGAAGAACTAAGTCTTTCCGTTTGCTTGGTATCCAAAGAGGTGAACAGTATTCAATCCTTGCCAGTATCAGCTGTTTCCATAAGGTGAGCATTTTGTCTGCCTCTCGTGAAGAGAAAGTTCGAAGCACCCATCAGCTCCACTTCTTGCTTACGGTAACAGCTCGAGCCACATGATCTTCAAAAGTGGCATTATCTTGTATTCTCACCCCAAGATCCCTTAAAATTTGCTTTATCTCGATTTCGCTCCCATCTCTCGTCGTTTAGGACGTAGATTCAGTAAGGGAGAATTTTTTTCCGTATCGTAAAAGTTCAAACTTTGATTCGTTGAAGCTCATGTTGTTAACCGATGTCCAGTGAAAGATGTTCGTTAGATCTAGTTGCATGTTTCGTATGTCTGCCATTGATTGCACCGCTGCTAATATCGGTGTGTCATCAGCGAACGATGAGGGAACAGCAAACTTGCATTGGTGCAAACTGGTAAATTTGCAACAATTGTGTTGGACCTAGTAAAGTTAATTTTCTTGGTGAGTGAAATTGTTATTACCACATGGGCGATTCATGTATTTTTGTTTTGCAAATTAAACTAATTGAGGGCAGGTGTTGAATTCCTTATGCGCGAAGATATTGGGCCCGAAAGTGTAAGATATTTCTGAGTGAACTGGTCATAATAGAAGAGTTGCCGACACTGCTACACTTGTAAACAAAGGCACAAACGTATACGGTTTCAAAATGAGGGCTAATTTGACAAGTGACGTAACGCCTAAAATATCACTGAAGGAATGGAAAGTATGTTTATTATGTCTATTCCACATTTGTAATTAGCTTTCCAAGTAAATGATACAAGGATAACAAAAGCTCAAATGCTTCTCTTCAAATTGGTCTATATTAATTTTGTAGGTTGATTTTTGCCGCTTTCAAGGTCCATCAACTGTGTTCTTAGTAGAGTTGAAATAAAAGCGTGAAGCGTATCTCACTAAACATGATTCTCAATGTAAGTGCATCAGTTTACCAAAATAGCGCGGAAGTAATTACCCCTGAAGAATCAAATCTATGTAAGTGACCCATACTAGTTGATTCAACAGCAGATAAAAATAATGAATTCAAAAAAGTTAGTCACACGTATTGTGTATACTAACATTAGAATGATTGTGACTGAGAGATGGTCCTTTGCTGAAACCATTAATAATATTATTGTCCGCTGCAATTAAAGCAAGGTCTGATGCCGAGCAAATATAATGTTTGCATCAGCCTCTAATAAAATTAAACTTCAACTAATGGTTGCAAGCTCGCGGCAGCATCTAACTAGACTTAACTAATTAATGTTTGCAGATTCGCAACAAGCATTTATAATAATAAATGCAACATAAGAGGCAAATTCAGCACCAATTTCGCAACAGGAATCTTCCCATTCCCGGCCTGCAGCGAACCTTATCGCTTCATTACGCAGGGCCCCAGTAGAGCTTAATTAGTTCAGATTTTCTATCGGTCTTTTCTTGAAGCTTGTTCTCAGAAATATTGGACCCGATGCTAATTGGTCGTTAGCACGGCCATAGTACTAGTTTCCAACAGAAATCGTTATTTCCCAACAGGAAGCATAGAGAGTCCAAGGGCTAGGTCAATCGTCCACAACTCCCACGCTCTGTATAGTAGGCCTTGCACAACAGAGAATGATAATACATCTCTAAAAGAATGTTAGATCGGATACAGGTAATCATAGACAGAGACTGCTTTGCCATTATGGCATTTATTACCTGAATAGGGATTCAGATTTAGTTCAAGCATTTCATCATCAAAGATACCTGAAGGCTGATTCACACGGCAGTTTTTTGGTCCCAACGTGTCCGAATATTTTGCTGTGAGCTTATAGAAATAGCCGCGTGTCGAACAAAAGATTTACAAAAATAGTAAAGATCACGTCTACTGGTTTAACGGGTGACGCTAGGAAAATTCCGAATATCTCTTCTAATTTGAATTGAATTAGAACTCCAGAAACTGCGCTTTTTTGCAACAGAGACCGACTCAGCAGTGCACTTGGACGCTGAAGACGGTTCGTACGGAAATCTAACACTGTCGTTGTGTCCCATTTTCACCTTTAAAATAACTAAAAAATGAAAAAAAGAAGAATCACAAGCGTAATTTACTTTTCTAGTTGAAAAAGAACAATATAATAGGTAATAATTATCCACAGTGCAAATGGTTATGCATATATAACTGCTCAAAACTCTACAGTGATATTGTAGACGGAATGTATCAGAAGACAATTATAACTCCGAGAATAAGTCAGAGCGACAAATCGATGACGCCTTGACACTGGGGATATTACAGACGCAAGCGTCTTAACCCTTGAACACCCAAGCCATGCATACCCAATGTATATATACCCCAAGCCATGCATATATCTCGAATTTGTTATTGATTTGACGGAAGGTGTACCTACAGCAGAGCAAATAGGCAACTGCAATCCACCTTTCATCCACGCGGAAGGTGTAAGCTAAGCCATAGATGAAATATTTGATTATTAAATGCCTGTAGCAGCCATTTTTTTATTTCACTCTACTTGACTTGTTATGGCGTGTATTCTGCGCGTGCATAGGGGCTCAGCGCTGAGCGATTCTCCCTGGTGGGGTTTCGGCGTGGGATTGGTGCTCAGCCCTTGTCGCCAGGGAGCTGAAACCCTGGGCATTGCCCAGTCTCTTCTACTATATAATGTCTTTCAAGATATTGTTGTATACATCTCGAATTTTGCTTACATTACAGTATGTTGAAGTTTTGACGCTTCATAGCTCGTGCTACAGTGTATCTTATATGATCAGCTACACAATCGGGACGGATTTGGCTCATAGTCTAGCTTAGTCTTCTGTGCACTTGAAATAATAAATCAGTGGTTTGGTCGATGGATGGTTGCGGCTGGGTTTCATGAATCAGTAGCTATGTGCTTTAGCATTGTTTTAGACGTTGTAGGGAACGTGTTGTGGTCGTGGCAGTAGTCCGGTAACATTTTAAAAGGCGTGACCATCAAATTTAGGTGTTTTATCCATGAGTCTACCATTGATCATGTTATTCTGTGATAATAGCTGTTATTAATTGCTTGATGCACGAAATGCAATGCTTCTTTTAATTAGAATGATTGTTTAATGTGATATTTTAGGAAGCTTTTACGAAACTATCTCGTGAAAAGATTTTTTTATACCGTAGTACAGGAGATGTAATTTTATACCGAGCGTCAGTAGAATGCAGTAGCGCTCCATAGGTGAGTATCACTTTTAGATGGATGCATTCTCGTTTTTTATCTATACATGTTTTATTCTGTCTTTCTGTACTGTATTGTGAGAAAAATAAAGGTGTTAAGGTGTGTTCCTCGCAATGGGTCATCTCGTTTTCTTCCCTTTCTGTTATTTAGGTTCCAATTTTTTAGTTCCAGGAGTTCAATATCTGCACTCGTAAATCAAGAGAACTAAACCGATATCGGATGCCTGGAACAAAAATGTTATTAGAATAAAGAAGTAAAAACTACATAAAAATAGATTAGTTGTTACGAAGACTTCTTTTCTTGTACTGCTTACTTAAAGGGTCGGCAAAAAATCTTGAGAGCTTCTAAAAATAACAAGCTAGTAAAATTTTTGAAGCTATTGTAAAGAAAACTTTTTGGCATGTGGTTTTTCATAACTTGTCCTATTTCATAGACAAATTTTTGAGGCGTTACTTTATAGCTATTAATTTTAAGAGGCTCCGCGTAAAAGATTATTTTAGTAGCATCAGAGCTTTTATAGTGGAACGACGTCTTTCAAAGAAATTTTCATTTGCAGTTTGGAATGATATTTAATTGTAAATACCCAAAAAAGCCTTCGCTAAAGATGAAAAACTTTCATCTAGACATATGAATATCAAACAAAGTTAGTCAAATAAAACTAGTAAATAAGCTTTATGGTAAGAATACCAGCTCAGTCTCCCAGCGCATGACGCAGCTGTTACTATGGAACGTAACGATACCTGAACATATATATATTTTTTATGTATGCTTATACTAGTACGCCTCGTGGCGCAAGACCAACACCCGCGATGGTGAGGCTAGGGGATGAAAGTGCTGAGTCAGCAGTTTTGGAATTTTTCAACATTTTAGTTAACCCAGCTGACTACCAGAAAGAGATTGTGATGATAACTCAACTTCTGGCAGTTATCGAGTGCAAAAACACGAATCTTCAAAAACATAATTATACAGAACGAAAACGTTATCTGCTCTCTCATTTCGTTCGCGAATGATGAAAGACTTGGAGAATTCATTGAGAACAGAAGCAAAATAACAAAATATTACTGTACTTATTATTTCTTGCACAGAGTACGAATTTTCACTGCAACTTTATTTTTTTTTGCTCATAGAAAAGGTCTCAACGAGTTTTTGCTAACACTATAATTCAACAGTTTAAATCATTATACTATAACTACTGCTCGCCAGCCTTATCAGTAATTATTATTCACTTGAATTGAGGTGATACTATTTATACTCATTAATTGGTCATCGGTTGGTGATACCTTATTTTAGGAAAAGTGGTAATTAGTAAGGGCAGTATAATATAGTAATTCAGTATATAGTAAGATAACTATCGAGCTAACTTGAATGTCAAGAAGAGGCTTGCGCTGTACATCGGTTACGAAGGTAACAATTGTTACTGACTGTGGTTCTATTTAGGCTGTTGGTTACTGCTTAGATGCAAGTCACGCCGAAACAAATGACGAAATTTGGAGATTCTGACTCAAGAATATGGAGCCACCTTAGAAGATTCGCAAAAGTGTGTACAATAGTGCGAGAATAACGTGCTACACAGTCTAAACTATCGAGTTGGCTTCGGTGACACTAACAGCATTTTCGACCGCTCCAGAAACTGTTTTACCTCAGTAGCAGGATCCTCGATCAAGCACTGACAGTCGACAGTAAAAGGCGTAGGCTCAGGTCTGTTCACCAAATAGGTGAGTTATTGCAGCGCTTGTATTACTGAGTCAGCATTCGGTGCCTGGGCCCTATTGCACGAGTTCTGGCCATAATCAGCAATGGGGATGGTCCGGGCAGGGGAGGTTGTCCCATAGAAGCCTTCAGTCTCTGACGCCACAGCTCTTAATACTCTCTGGTCGACTGCAGCCGTGAACTCCACTGGGGCCAGCTGGCACATATTTGCAGTATGAACCGTGTCTGAGGGTTTTCCAACTACAGTGTGAGGCCAAGTTGTCTTTACCTTTAGACTTCAATTTCTGAAGTAGCCAAAAATTCTGTTAGAAGAAGAAAGGGTACTAACCTTAAAGTTGAAACGGTGATTGCATCAAAGCGCCTCGATGTTAGGATATTTAGACAGAAGAACTGTCACACGAATTGACATTTTTGATAAAAAAACAGCATTTTAGAAAGTTCGCCCATCTTCACGGAACGTAATTTTAGGCATTTATAAGGAAAAAATGAAGAAACTGAAGTAAGCAAATACACGTAACAATAAGGTTTCCAGCATTAGGAAGAAAGTTTGATTCGTGCTCATGTTTATAATGACCTAGTGTTATTTCTTTAAATTTTCACACGTACAACCGTATCAGCTAAAGATGAATCGACTCTCCAAAATGCTCGTTTTCTGTAGAGCGTCTGTTCGATAGTTTTAGCCGTTTTCTATAGCTTAACAGTGAAGATTATAGCGGCACTACATAGACATATTTCTCTCGTTCTTTACACGATAGAATTACCCTTATCGCAGGAGGACAGACAAGACAACAGCAATTTGGATTAACGGCATCACGCTAGTAATCAGAGACAAAAGAAAGAATTTCGAATTCGGTCGTGCGGGTAACATTGGGACTGCATCCCTTCAGGCAGACAATATTGGAAACGGAGGAGCGAAATGCGGTGTGTCAATACAATGAGAAATTCACGCAGGGAAACCTAAAACCCGAGCGGGATGAGGAGAAGTAAAAGAAAAACCAACTTACAAGGAGTACGGAAAATGAATGAACCAAAGCAGGCACTTAAGGAAGAACGTCCAGAATGGCAAACTTAAGCTAATACACTTAGAACGGAAATAATAGCTTAATCGCAGAATTGACCACATCTCGACTATTTGGATATAAATTTTAGTGAAAATTTCACAGAAAGTTAAACTTATGATGCTTATAGTGTCTGTAAATTTTCAAACAACTAACCGTTCTGGATCTAGAAAAATTGTGTTTTTTCCCAATTTTACTAATTTCACTGAGCGGCGGTAATAGATTTCTGACTAAAAAAAAATATTCACAGTTTTATATCACCAAAGGAGCCAAATTGAAGAACACAAATGAGAAAAATATGTATTAAACAAGAAATCATTAATCAAAAGTTTAGAATGACTGAAAAAAGTCTAATTTGCCAACATGATCCCCATGACGTTTAATAACTTCAATAATCCTTGAATCCAT
Source organism: Parhyale hawaiensis (assembly GCA_001587735.2). Taxonomy (NCBI): domain Eukaryota; kingdom Metazoa; phylum Arthropoda; class Malacostraca; order Amphipoda; family Hyalidae; genus Parhyale; species Parhyale hawaiensis. Next base: position 31,491,800 of record LQNS02278125.1, read on the forward strand.
GTAGCCAGTTAACTTCCTTATTGCAGAAGGTGAAACAGCCCTTGCTGCTGCAGCAACAGCATCCCACAAGACAGATTTTGAGTTGTACTGCCTTCCATCTGCGTAAATTTTCCTTATCAGAAGGGCCCTGAAGTTTTCAATTGGGTTTAGATCGGGTGAGCACGGTGGCCAAACCATCAGTTTCTCTCCATGGAACCCCAAAGAGCCCAGAAATACTGTGGTAGTACGGGCAGAGTGAAATGGCGCATTATCATGCACGAAAATCAAGTTTTGAAGCAATGAAAGGAGTACGTCCTCCAGCCATAGGACCAAAGCGTCCTTTTATAGGTCACTATATGACCCAGATGTAATTTTCACGCTATCAGGTACTTTAACCGGACCTACAAGTCAATCCCCTATGATACCAGTCCATATCATAACACCACCTCCCTGTTGTTGACGTGTTACGCGTTGATGACACTCACCTCCAAGTAGCACCCAACAATAACTCTATCCATCAGGTCCATCAAGGGTTGCCTGGGTTTCGTCGGTGGAAAGAACATGATTCATGTTGATCTTCATGTATTTCTCTGTCCAATCCATCCTCAAAATTTTATGTCTTGGGGTCAGAGGAGGCAATTTCAGAGGGGATATGGCAAAAGCAATGGAACGAAGGATGTCATTTCTTGTGGTTTTAGGCACTTCAGGAAGCCCAGCAGCCGTAAAAATTGATTTACTTCTTTGCCTAGGTGTTTTACGCAGCTGACGAACCACATTTCTCATGTCTCTATCAGTAACAGTCATTGATTGCCCAGCATATGATTGTTTTTTTTTTTTTTTCGTGGTGAAGGGTCCTTCAAGAATCGTGTCACTGTGTCAATATGGCGTCCTATTTTCTGGCAATGACATCAGGAGAGGTGCCTTTAGCAGTTTCTCCGATAATAATTTCATTTTCCTGGTTAGAGCTTTCCACATCCTATTTTTGCAGAATATACAACCCAGTCGGAAATAATGGTTGTGATTATAGTACAACAAAGTGGTGTGTGAGAGATTAAGGTCGATTATGGTTGAAGAAACAATATGCTAGATAAGTCGACCAAAACATAACGGTGATTATAGTATACTCGTATTTAGGTCGATATTGGTGGAGGCAATATTAGTTGTTTAGGGTTTGTCAGAAAACGAAGGTCGATGGTAGTACATGGATGTATAAAAATTACATATGGTACACGGTAGTACATGCATCTTCGAAGGCAATATATGGTAGAGCATATGCTAGAGCATGACCATGGTACGTTATCAACGGATTTCCGTACGTGCGATCATGAGCGGAATTCCGGCCAACACTTGGGGAAGAATATCTATAGGTTGCCATGGATTATAATATGGCTAGACTTACCAACATAAGCGACCAAAATAATATTGTATGACTATAAGTTTGAATGCAGAACATCTAAAACTTCACATTATAGTGCAAAAATTGTGAACATTTTCAGTTATTTCTTTCCTGTTGATGAATCGCAAAGAAAATTGTAGGGTATGTGTGGACGCTAACCGCCTTGACGTTATTTTTATCTACTGTTTTCCAATTTTACTAACGCTTCACCACTTTAGCGTAGTTACCCATCATTCTAATTTATTTGTTGGTCCTTTGTTAAACACTTTTGCAATCTTTGATCAAATATTGACATCTATTTTTACGTTCATTTAGTTTATATCTGTAAAGTTTCATCGACAAATTATTCCTATTAGCTTTATGTAAAACAATGTCAAGTTTCATGATAAATTTAGCCTTACGTACGGTAGGGCAAAAAGTCATCAATCGACTTGCGACTTCCTCCGAACTGTGTAGCATAGCTCTATACCGGCTTAGAATTAAAGAAGTTGTACATAAACGTGCGTTAACTGCACAGACTGGTTCAAGCTCCTGCTTTATAGCATTGTTCAGAAGCTTAGAGCTTCTCACCATTCTAAGCCACAGGCACGTATAAACTACCTTATTTTTGTATAAGCAATTAATAATCAGTAGACAAAGCGGGCATCCATTGCAAAATATGTCAACAGTTGGAAAAGTCATTTTTTCGGTAGAATATAGTTGTATCATTCGCTGAACACAGTCGATTTTGGTCTCGCATTGTGTTTCTTACGTTCATTATGATAGATCATGGTTATGCAGCTAAAACCTTAATGGTTGTAATTGAGTATGCATGGTTGGGAATTATAGTTGGCAATATGGTCGAAGGTTGTGACATATCTTTACCATAATGCACCCCATAAATGGTTGAATATGGAGGAAATTTCGATAATAAACAACCAATGATCTCGACCATAATCATAGTTGTTCTACAATAATCACAACCATCATTTCCGACTGGGAAGAAGCTATTATTGCCGTTCACCTCAAAAAGAGAAAAAATGCAAAGAGTTGTCAATCAGGAGACACAGCAAAATGTAAACAAACTCAACAGTGTTGCCATAGAATGTCACTATTTCCCTGCAAGTTTCATGAAAATTTGATGGCGCAAAAATGAGATATGGCCAATTTTGTGCTAAAGCTATTATTTCCGTTCTAAGTGTATAGCTTCTGGAGTCCTACGACCGCAGCTCACCATACCATCGACTGGGCAAACCGTACTAACCATCAGGCGGCCAATGGCCTGTCCTACATGCCGTCTGCAGGGCGAGAAGATTGCAGCAAACACAAGAAGCAAACAGCGACAGTCGTAAAGGGACACCAAGTGTCACGGGTCTTTGCTTCAAAAACGTTCCGTCTTCGACTCGAGCCCGAGGCAATAAATTGGCCATTGCTGTCTGAAGACGTCGGTGTAGTTAGGCTAAGTACAACATCCAAAGCTGGGGCGGACTTGCTCATCTTGTGAGTGCTTCCGATGCTCCTGTCATGTACGCCGTGCGCAGGAGGAAAATTCCAGATGGAAATGCTCACTCTTGTCCAACGTGTGGCACTGCAGTCGGGTATTACGTAAGGGAATAAATAGAACTTTTGAACCCTAACGAGAAACAAACGACGATGTCCCTAGAGAGGTTCGCCGATGTTTGTAGTAATGAGAGGTGCTCTTCGTTGTAAAATATTAGCGTAGAAAAAACACAGCTCTCGGGTACAATCCCTGGTAGAAGCAAAGCGCAACGTCAGAAGACAACACTTTGATACGCCCTCAGTCCTGAACCTCTATGGCTGGACAGAGATTGCACCAGGGACGCGGACACACACTGTCGCCTCGCTACAGCGGGATAAAAAAATATTTGCCAAGAATCGCAAATTGTTGCACGGTGCATATCAATCTAAAGTTAATCAACGTCATTCATAAATATTGATGAAAAATATCGTAAAACAATACAAACTTCTCCACATTACATAATCACATAAGAAATGGCTAAACAGCCGCGATAAATTTATTAAGGACGACCCTTGGTATTGCATCTTTTAGTACATTGCAAGTGTGGCAATGGAGTTCTGCTGTCATTAAGTGAAACATAAAATCAAAATACAACAGTCAGTAAGGCAACCGTCGCTTTGTGACTAAATGCCACACTATAGCGTTATATGAATAGTATTACGCTCTGACCGAGCAGCATCCCAAAAAACTAAAGCTACCTAGAGTTTCGAACGAACTAAGTAAAAAGAAGACAAAGCAAAGGTGTCACCGATTATAGCATTTCGATCGAGAGAAGTCAAGCTCATTAGATGTAACTTGTCTGGGTTTCAGAAAAATGAGCGTTGATTTCGCTGCTGTGAAACTAGTTCCACGCGGTAATCCCAAACCGGTTCCCTTGAGATGATAGCTCAAGAAATAATACGATCAATAAACAAAAAGCTGAGTTACTTTTTGCTCAATATATAATGATACGAAACAGCAACAGTGCTGGCATAATTTCAAATAGACAATTTTATCCCTTTACGGAGTTCATTCCATAACTAAGAAAAATAAAGCAAATAAAAAGAAAATTGTTCGCTTTATTCAAAGCTGTTTAATATCGCACATAGCTGGGTTAAACAAATAAACAGTTATACAGGGTGTTGTGTAATTCGATGTACATATTTTAACCACATATAGAAAAATGCAAACTAAAACTATTTTCAAGAGTGACAAAAACCTCAAAACTCTATTTTCGAAAAAATGACGATCTTAAATACTTAAGGGGAGGGTTTGGGCGAAAATGAAAAGTATTTATGGACCGATATGAATGAAACTCGGCATACATAAGTAAAATCTTTCCATCTTCGTAATAGAAAACGAGTTCTTCAAAGAAAACGGCATAAGGGAGGCTGGAAAAACCTCAGGTACTCCTACAATTTTTGAGCTACAAAGATGATTTTGCTATCAAAAGAAGCAGAATGTGATCGTCTATCAGGGTAAAAATTTTCCGTTTGATTTTCTAAACAGTTTTTGAGGAAGTTCAAAATGCTAAAAAAAAGGATAAGTTTTTTCCGAAAACTGCGCTGTCATTCGTCTCCTCAATCGAAAATCAAACCGATTTTTTTTTATTTTATAGAAAACCAAATTCAGCTTTTTTTCAAACCAAAAATCATCTCTGTAGCTCAAAAACTGTAGGAGGAGTAGGGTTTTCCATAGCCCCCTTTTGGCGCTTTCTTTGAATAATTCATTCTCAATGGGAAAAATGAAAAAATCTACAGGTGTAAAAACAATTTCATATTAGATTTTACATCGCTATACCAAGTTTCACTGAAATCAGCCCCACAATTAAAAAAAAAAAAATTCATTTTCGTCGGAACCCTCCCGTTAAGTATTTCAGGTCATCATTTCTCGAAAACGAAGGAGCTTTGAGGTTTATGTCACCCCTGAAAATCGTTTTATTTTGTGTTTTTTCTATACATGGTTAAAATACCTGGATCGAATTACACAACACCCTGCGTATTCTAAACTCTACGAGTATGGTCAGTATTCGATAATGGTTAAATATAAAAGCTGCTATTGACAGACCTTGGCTAAGGATATAAACTACAACAGAGAACGTAGGGGACCAGTTCACCACCTAATTTTAGAGAAGAGTACACCCTCAGCCATTCGTCTTCTTCGATTATCCATGAGCTCAGGACTATCGACGTAACGAGAGTTATGCGTGGAGTACGTTAGACTGTTTTGTTTATTCATGGCTACCTGCAAGTTCCATTTCATGCTCAGTCAGATTGGCTCTTTCATTTATAATGAGCAGGAGAGGTGGGAAGGACAAGAGCATATATTGCGTCGAAAGAAACGTGGAGCTCAGGTACGAGGGTGTTCCCACAACGGATCACCGCCCATAGGAAAAAAGTTGAAGAAGAAAAACAGAACAAAACATATTCAGTAAAAGTATGGAAATTGAAGGAAGCAAAAAGACGAAAAAGAAAGACGTCCCGAAGGCCTTGCTAAATGTAAGATAACCCTATGGGTTACCCAGGAGGTGCTACTACATATCGCATAGCACAGGCACACTTAACTAAATTTATAACGCTATAGCCAGGGGTCCATCCTGCAGACACTCGTAAGGCTGTTGGCAGACCTGCAATTGAAGAGCACTCTCGTAGGAATAACATTATGGAAGTAACCACATACGATCACTTGGCCGATAAAGGGTGAAGATGCGACACATCACCAGTGAAAGTTGTAGTGGCGGGATTTAAACTAATTTTAGGTTAAGTAATTAGTAAAATGGATTAGTTCTGAAATGTCAGTGCTGCGAACAAGCAAAATGAACTATTTCTCACCCACTGCGGCGAAAAACAATTACCAGACTAGATAATAAATAAATCAAACTCCTACGATGTACGACATGTATGCAAAAAGATCGTAAAGTAGTTGTTTGAGCTTTTCGTTGCCATGCTTCGTGACGTTGCTTCCGAAAAGATGTGTATATAAAAATTAATTATGATGACTGCTATGAAGCCTGAAATACCAATGATATCTTCATTCTTCGGGGTGAAGCGGCAGCCAGGTGACCCCACTTTCTCTTTATCATATAAACGATAACTCGGAGGTGTTTTCTACAATTTTTGACTTGCATGTCAATAGTTTGTGTCCAAAGCCAACATACTGAAATAAATTCACCACGATCACCTTCCGCTGTATCGACAGAAATAGAAAAATATGCTATGCCATATAGGCCAGCAAGTAAGATACTCAACTCTCTTTTCATCTGTTGGTACTTAGCTAACTGTTCCTTCTAGCCACCATTAAGCTAGAAAATACAGTAATTCTGTGTGAAACGCTCGCAACGTAAAAAAAAATCAGCTCAGGCATCATGTGCGGCAGCTGCTATACTCTGATGACGGCAGTGTGACGTCATCAAAAGTGGATCCATAAATCTATCGTCTGTGAGGTCATTCAAGCATAATCATGGACAACATGCACACCGTTCGATGGGGGACCTGCGAAGGGTCTGGTTTCAGTCAATGGACAGACGTAGGTAGTGAAATGTTAGAGATTTTCCTGAGATACGCAATGCTTGGGTCTATCCCATGGGTTTCCAACCTTTTCTATGCATCGTGCCCCGACAGTACTTTTAATATGTTCTCGCGCCTCCTACAAAATTCATAACCCATATGATTGTGACAAATAAAAGTTACTCTGATTTTGTGAAACGGATGTAAGTTAATTTCTGAATTACGTTGAAATGGGGCAAGATTTCGCACCCCTTGAAAGGTCATTTCGCTCTCTCAGGGGTCTGAGTACATTTGGTTGGAAACCTCTGCTACAGCGAATGCATAGACACTGAGATGATACGAATTTAGCAGAGATATTCACAAATGAAGGAGAGATATAATATAATTGCTTTCGTGGCCGGTGCATATAATTATATTGCCCAAATTTCGACGTGTGAGCCAACATTGGTAGATACGTAGCAGGAAATACGTTCTATTAGGTATATTTATATTGTGATCCTTACATACTTTTTATTGTAGTCACCAGATTTTGCGTCTGTTTCCTCAAAAAATCCTACTAGAAGCGAAAATTCGTTTGAGACGTTCGTGGCTTATGAAAAACAAGAATAAAAGAGAGGTCGGTTTTTGTACTCGTGTTTAAGATAGAACGCAACTGCAAAAAAATCAACAAGATTGAACTGAAAAATTAAATGAGCGCGTGAAATGGTGCGAGATAAAAGTTACCATGATCACACTAATTAAATTTTAGTGCGTGTTTCATCCAAGTGGAAAACGCTGAGTTAACAACATCAAAAGTGCACTAGGACGCGAAAAGGCGGTGATATAAGATCTTAAAAGATTCTAAATTTTGACCATGTATGGTATATTTCTTTTACTATCCCTCCGAAATGTTGAGAGTTCTATTGTATAAATTAAAAAAGATGCGTATAAACTCTCAAGGAGTACTAGAGAAGAAACATGTTTAAAGGGGGAAAGTGCAAACTAAACAAACCACCCTGAAGTTGAAGGGGCGCTAACCGACTCTACCTTTCACTCGGATAAATCATTGTTGAAGGGCAGACTGCAAAAGTGCAGTAACCCCCCATACGATATACGAATCATTTCAACTTGTTTCAACTTACTAGGTTACAGTACTCATCACATCAGCCATATATATATATACATACAGCTTCGTATCCGATAAAATACTAGGAAATTTGACTATGGATTTGTTCTAACCAGTTTTCCATATGAAGACCAACTAGCACTTCAATTTCTCGTAGAAAAAGCACTGTCTGAATTGTCTGCTTTGAAAGTTGTTGGTCCTTTTAGGGTTAACCCTTTATCTGACACTCGGCGACCCTATCTGATGAATTCATCAGCCTTTAGTTTTAATTTCAGGATAAGGGGATTTCGTACTAGACCAGAGCTATTGCCACCGCTTGTCGCGAGGATACTTTGCTGCGCCCCCTATTATGGCAATAGCTCTGCCATTTCTCTATCTTTTTTACATAGGACTGGCTTGGAAATAGAGGTTAGCGAAGGGATCAATTTAACTGGATCAGCTACTTCATTAACCGGGACCAAGATATGTTTGAGCACCATGTATTTTACTATTTTACTGCATCTCAAGCAAAAAATATGGCGCTCATATCCGGTACCAGATGTGCAACCACAAGAGATATCTTACGGGATGTCCAAAAATTTGTCATGTAGTAGAGCACGAGAGTTTTTGGATTACAATAATAAACGCACGATTCCTTTCCGCCCAAAAATAGCTTTCGGTTCCATGCTACACAATGCTGTTCCTAATAAAATTAATGTTTAATGCTGACGGTAGAGGGTAAGTACCAGTACAAGAAGACGAAGGGTTGCTGGCGTAGGAACACTAGATAGTTGCATCGCGTCGGATTTCTAGTGACTTTATTTTTTGTCGGAAGGTCTCGAGTTTAATGCGAACTCAGACGAGTGGCCTTTGTCTCTAAAGCCGAGTTCACACTGAGGACTGTGCAGCGCGTGGCCAAGCACAAGTAAGGCCTTTCTTTGGGACTTTTCCCAGCATCTTAGCTCTTCGTTGGAAATTTTTGACGGGTGCAAAAACAGCTGATATTATGACCAGGTTTAATAATGTATATGCAATCACCACTTTTATACATACAGTATATTGTACTTATTCATAATTTCATTTATTCTTCGAACGTTTTACAAAATACCAAGATTGGGGCAACTGACGATATCGTACGAAAAAACCCAAGGTGAAGTGCCTTCGTGCTTGGCCACGCGCTGCACAGCCTTCAGTGTGAACTGGGCTAAAGTGGCCAGTACGTTACTGCTGGTAGGAAAACAAGGCTCAGAGAATGTCCAACCCTGTACGGTGCGGCTGTCTGTTCAGCCACGCCGCGCATAGCAACGAGATGAAAGAAACAGAAAAGAGAAGAACACAGAAGCAAAAAACACACGTGCGGAGGATATCTCCCGTGTCTTAATTCCCACAGGGGAGCAAAATATTAGTCTCATGTGATGTGTCGCTTACCACCATTCGGCGGCCCACCTCACGGAACAAAATGTGAAGTAGTTAGAACCTACCTAACTCTACAACCAACCTCGTCAGCAGAAACTGCAGCCAGCTGCGGTATTTTCTTTGGAGAAGGCACTTGGGAAAGCCTGTGGGCGAGCGAGGCCCAAATATACTCAGCAAAGAGAAGGGTTTATCAGAACTATATTCTTGAGGGCAATAGGGTAAAATTTGGGGCACTTCCCCGACAATAGTTCAACAACACCATCAACAAGAGCACTCTGAAAGAGCATACCTCCGAAAAGGTATGCAACGTTAAAGAAAATTTAAATTGGTTATTAAACTATGATTTTTTCATCAATAACAAAATCTGGTGTTTGTGCCTTTTTTGACAGTAATAACAGTTGCTGTAATTATCTAGAAGATCCGTTTATAAGTGATAGTCATGTTGCTGACAACCATTCCGGCAAACATTAGTCAAACATACAAACAGACCAACCGATGATCGCTGAAATTTTATCATGTCTTTTCTATTGCTAACGATACATGTAAATTTCATAAAAATCCGTCCATAACTGTTTGAGTTAGGATACCATGAAAAAAGAGACAGACAAAGGATTGAAGGGATCTTCATCAAAGGTTGTTACTCTTAACCCACATAACAGTACCTGTAAATTTCGTAAGGATACGTCCATAACTTTCTAAGTACTCTTGGTGACAGACAAAAAGACAAGTAAACTCTACGAAAACATAAGCTCCTTGGCAGAGGTAATATTACAGTAGCTCATAGAAGCACGGAACATGCGTCTCAACTGTTCTCTGAGAATGGGCCTGTTGGTCCGTCTACTGCCAGCCATCTAATCGTACCCTATACGCTCACAGCATCTACTGCTATTTATTTGTGATGCTATTTTTTTGCTAGTAGCCATAGTGGCTTCTGCAGATGGATCTAAATTGCTCGAGCTCTCTATAACGGCTTTTCAATTTGCTCTTAGCATTTAATAGACTCAGTTTTGTCCATCGTTATCGGCGACATTTGAGCGCTCTGCTAAAAATGTCTACGCTGCTCTATTACTAGCAGTACTCCAATCAATGTCAAAGGTCACTCAGGCAAAATACCTCACTTGTGCTGCTGGCATTTGGATCAAATCACTTTTATCTGCTTTTGCTGCCAAGGTTATTAATTTAAAAAAATGTTTGGTTCTCCAATCAATCGGAACTGCAAAATATTAGGATATGTTTCATCTGCAGCGTTGTCGACTGGGGAATCTGTCGACTTGACGAAAAGTTTCGCTCGGTTTTACTGAAATTAAACTACTAGGATAAATGAGTAGCTCCCTCCAATCTTGTTCTTTTTATCGCGAAATCATCAGCCCCTTGACACGTCAACGTCTGACTGCAGAAAGAATTGGAAGCAATCGCTTTCGTCTCCCCCCCGTTTCATTTTGATATTTTATATTGAACAGAGTTTTTTGCTAACCCAATACAACATGATGCGATTCATTCCTGAAAATGGCTGAGAAGCTTATCTCTAGAGATACGATGGGGTTAGTAAATTTAAAGTAATTTCAGAGGAACAGAGTATACCTCGATCATGACTTGTTTCACCCTTTCGTGGTCAGTGTAAGCCATTGTGGACGCTACACAAACAGTGCTAATCCTACATGAAGTGATGCTTAATTTAGACACGAGAGGATTAAAGACACTTCTAGGGACTTATCGGATTTATATGTAAAAATTTTGTAACGAAGTGAATAAGTCATCTGTGGTATAAATGTAATTATAGCAAAGAAAGAACAGTGGCCATACTGAAAGAAACAAAATAGACTTTGAATGTCACATCCACAGGAACAGCATGTACACTTGAAGGCATGTATAATTATAGAATTTGCGCCATTACGTAGCAGTGACGCTGCAGTAGAAGATCCAGGGTCCTTCGGAAAAGACGACAATAAAATGCTACACATACGAGAAACTTGGAATTAAATGCTTGTCTTGATGGGATACTTCGGAAATGAGGATTCACTGTCTCTTGTTTCTTGACGTTAATAACTTATCCTCTTCTTAAATATGTACAATGTTTACAGCTCAGAGTAAATGAGATGCGCTTAAACGACTTTAGGGCATGTGACTTCTGGACTAATAGAAAGTAATAGTATATTCGAAGCATTACTCGTATGTTTTTGGTACGCAAGGTTAGCGAAAAACAGAGTTGTTTTAAAAAGGGAATCTAGAAATTATTTAACCATACACGAATGAAAGAGTAGGTAATTTCAATGACGTACATTCTTTATCTAAATTTGGCAAAATGGTTACTTTGTAAAAGGCAGCCATAGGCCATGAGCAGGCATTTCAACGAGTGGTTCCATTATCAACTTCTATACCTACATTTAATTTCGATAAGGAAGGGGAGTCGCATCAGCTACAGACAGTGAAGGGATCAACAATTCCCAATAGACTTATGCCATCCATTTGAACTCCACTAGAAATGGCGCTTAAGCACGCAGCCACCATTCTGTGTATTGATAGAAACTTTCCAATACACAAAATGCATACATGGAATAGATGGAAATCAGGCGAACAACGGAACTTTCAGTAAGTTCAGTCTAGAGTTTGGGCAGTGACCCACAGTTTCCAATGAACAGCATGCGTTCAAGCAAATCTGACAAGGAACGACGATCCCGAAAGCATGCAATCTGTATTCTCTGCTGTGATCAACAATTCCCAATGAACAGGATGCATCCATTCAAATTGGACAAGGAACGGCGGTCTCGTAACCATAAAGCGACCAGAACGCGCCCTAAATAATTTATTAACGGCACAGCACCGAACCGGTGTTAAGGGGAGGCAGCGGCTACAGGTGAATTGCTCCTAAGTGAAGCATCGCTCCATTAAGAATCCCATTAAGGAACTGCTTGATGCATGGAACACGGAGCATGTGAGGGAACATCTCTCACGCACAATGGGCCGTCGGGGCTGTGGGGCCCCAAGTAGGAGTTGGGCCCAGCGGGTAAACGTTGAGACCACAACAAAGTAATCAGTCCTTCCAGTGTTCATGTTATAGATAAATCGCACACTGAAGAACAACTACACGCGGCGTTTTCAAGTGCACAGTAATAATCTAAATAATCACTTATACGATAGTCAAAAGAGGAGTAGATCCACTTGCAAATGCCCTGCTTACCGCTTTGAAATACACAGCAACAAGAGATAGAGATGAAAAATAATAAAGCTCACTGATTATATTGCGAACACCTACATTGACTCGGCCCAAGTGGGTTCAGACACTCATCACCACATTAATTCTTAAAGAAACACCAAGAAGTAAAAAAAATCTCCTTACCTGAAATTAGAGCACGGATGGATGATCCAGTGACCAGCAGCTTTTTGACGGATCCTCTCCTTCATGAGAGCTTTCTTCGATCCAAAAAGTTTCATGGCCAGCTTGTTATCGGTGGGCTGGAACAAAGCCTGTAGCTGATTTTTGAGAAAAGAGGGTTTTGGCTCCACTCCGGGAGTCGGAGGGGCCGTTGGCACCTGAGACGGCACCATCTCTTCCTTCGGCGTGCCGTACAGCGAAATTTCGTCCCCCCCAAAATGCACCTTCCCTGGTTCTTTGAAATTCATCTCGTGTGAGATGAACTCATTCACGAAGGCTGTCTCATCTTCGACAGCTGTTATTAGTGAATCAGTGCATGTTGTCGTGTCCAAAGATATCTTGATGTCCTCTCTGAGGGCTTGTGCAGCAGCAGCAGCAGCGGCTGATCTTGGAGACCGGACTTCTTCATCAGAGCCGGTGAGGCACGCGCCGCTCGCTGCCACCCGGCCATTCGCGAGCCTGAGACTGGGAAGCCTTTGGGCTCGGCGGCCTCCAGGTCCCGTTATTCTGGAAACTCCTCCTGCTGCTCCGCCTCCTGAGGTGTCTCTCGCACCGTGCTGGTGCTGCTGCTGCTGTTGTTGTTGCTGCTGCTGCTGCTGCTGCACGGTTTGTTGTGGGTGTTGGTGATGTAGTTGGTTATTGCTGTTATGTGTTGCATCACCAGCACCACCACCACCGCTGCTGCCTCCACCAGCAGAAACACAGCCGTAACTGCCTCGTCCAGACCCTCTTCTTCCCTCCATACCCGAAGCGCCACCATCACCATTTGAACACGAATTATTACCACCACCGTTACTGTTACTATTGGATAAACTGTTACGACCTAAACTGACGTTGTTACTTGGATTTGCGCTGGCGCTGCTGGTGCCACCACCTCCACTACCACGGGTGCCTGTGGTGCCTCCGTCTCCGAGTCTCGAACATGTTTCAGCCTCACGGTCGGACTCCCTGTCAGGAGACAAGCAAGGGAAGACATTATTGACACGCCAAGGACAGTTCCACTACAAGAGCTTACAGACACACAAGTGCCGCCATATTGGATCTGCAAATGCAGCTGTCATGTTACTGTAAACAGAAACACTCGACAGTGGCGAGGTCACTGACTGAAGATGAAACTTATGAAAATATTAAGAAAAATCAGAAGGCTAGATAAATAGAGGATATATATGTTAAAAATAATTGGCAAAGGAAATGATGATGATATACCATATGAGCCACATATTTAGAAAAAGGGAGGAAATGGGGAAAGAATTAGTACGGAAATTACAGAAAGAAAAAAGACGCACTCAATTGATACGATGGACTATTTATGCACAAATATAATTGCATTTCACTTCTACCGCAGCATACACAATCCAAAACCAATATTGGTTCTATTATTTATTATGAGCACTTGTAAAAAAAGCAAGTAACCAACAATTTCCAGTCTTCTTTAAAGCATCAGCACAAACTAAATTATTTCGCAATTCTAACAGTATATAAATTTATATATCTCTCTATATATATGTCTACCATATGTATTTTTGTAAAACTTCAGAAAACCCAAGCCGAAAACTGAAGATATAACCCATGCCAAGCTATAAGCTGTGATTGACTTTTTTCGAAGGAAACTTAAGCAGAAAAATTTATAATTTTTGGGGAAAAATCGTTCTCTACACACAGGGGTTAGGGTAAGTGGCGCAAACGAGACGCACATGGCCCAATACAGACGCACTTGCTGTAGGAAGGGTTTGGTGCAATAAACGGGCGCTACAAGAATTGTTCAATACCTGCAAAAAAAGAGCTTAGTGTGTCTCCTAAACACCCACCAAAAATGATGGATGATTGGAAATTTCTCACAACGTCCACACGCCGCACAGCCCAATAGGGACGCGGGTGCGTCTCCATTGAGCCAGTGCGTCTCCTTGGGCCCCTTACCATACAAGCATCGATGTGAACACATTCACCAAAAAATATAGATGTCAGAATGCAAAGATAATAAATTGCATATAGAGTTCGTATGAGCTCGTATTTCTGCCAGGACGAGCTTAGTGCGGAGTGTCACAGGCAATAAAGCGCTGCAGCTTTGGCCCCATCTCAATTATCACCCACTAAAGCGAATATTTACACCCAGCGCTGCGTATCACTGATACCCTTAATGCTGCAATCATGGACCGAGAAATGGCGCATTTCAAGTCAATATGGCCACCTGCTCGTGAACGCTCTGCTCCTGCCAGTCTCACTTTGAATCTATCAGTAGAAATTTGCATGATTTCCGAGGCAGATGTGCACTTCGTGAGAATAATACAAGGCCTGCCTGCTACACAGCTGCTTCGGAAACGCGTAGCACAGAAAACAAAATTTTTATTTCGCATAGTGCTTGTGACATTGTGCTGAGCACGTAGGGTAGCTGGGTTGTATTAATTAGACAACTACGAGAGTAAAATACACCGCCTTCAAATTAAATAGAAGAAATATTTGTGATGTTTGTGCTTAAACTTGGGTGGTGAGAGTTATATTTTTTCAGTCAAAAGTGGGAATTTACAATACTTGCGAGGATTGTAGAGGCCCATAGTTCACTGCATTAGATAGGTAAAAGTTTAATAAAAATGCTCCGATGAAGGAAAGATTTTACAAAAAAAAACGGAATTTTGAATGATACAATAGTATTATAAATAATGGCAAAGCAATGTAACAGCCCACTATCGATGTAGTCATTTTCAAGCATCAATTTAGAATGGTCCAAACATCAAAATATTCAAATTACACATGGTTTGATCGACACGACGTCCAACTGACAAAATGTCTAATTTCCATTATAGACCAACTCTTCCTTATAATATCCATATAGACAAAAATCGGGAAACAGTATAAGTCAACATTAAAATTCTTTGAGGACTGGTGTCGAAAACAAATACTCTCGGTAAGCTATATGCATAGAAAATCTAATAGTATATAAATACCGTAATTAACAACAGTACAATGTATGCTGCTTTTAATTCGTTAACAACTATGCTAAGATAGTCAGAAAGAATCAAATTAAAAATTTTCGCTTCTCTGCTGTCTGTCATGATCTTCCTTTGACGTTATATCGATTAAACAAACAAACAAAAAAAAAAAAAAAAAAGAAAAAAATGAGCGCAACTCTAGAACATTGCACTTTGACCGCGTAGGATAACTATTTTTTTTACCATCTAAGGAATACCGGTGAATGTGTTACTTTTCGTCATTGTCTTACGGTCAAAACGGTTAAATTTAAGAAAAATCAGACTTATACCTTCCTTCACTTTCAGCTATGCGGACACAGCGCAGTTTTTCTAAGGGAAGAAAAGGAAAAGACATGTAATATGTGGAAAAAAAACATGGCATCTACACACAAGGGTGGTCTCATGCTGAATGAGAGTGAATGGGAACAGTAAGTGGGGGAAAAGGGCGACAGTGGAAGGAAATGAAACTGGAATAAAACTAACAAGATACTATAACACAGACAGTAGTTAAACCTAGCGATATGATTGTTTTCCACCTAATACTGAGAGCGTAACTGGCGAAAAAGCATCCAACCTAACGAACTACCAGGCGCCGTTCGTTCGTATGCTGGTATTCAACTAATAAACTAAGTAGAAATATGTCCAGTATGACAAAGTGAATTAATCTGCCTTGTTTGCACGAACAGCACCATCTGAAACGCTGCAAAATGCGGCGGAAGAAAATCGAGGGTTATAGAGTTGAACTATTTGCCACAAATATGCGTAGCGTAGCATATGGGGTCTGCATTTATCTTACGTTCACTAGCGCCGGCATATTAAAAAGTAAAAGAAACTATTCATAATTGTAACAAGACTACTTACTAACTGCTGCTAAAAATAAGAGCCCTCGCGAATATGCACAGCCTGCAGCCGAGCACAGCTACCTCGCGAAGGATGACAATAGTAAGACAAACACTGAGCTGAGCCTAAGCTCTCTAGACACAACTTTGACTAAGGCACGAACATACATTGTGGCACACGTAACGAAAGAAACACTCTGAGAGTGCATACCACCGCCAAGTACAGGCAATGTTAGCAAAAAATTAAAATGTTCCCGAAGCTATGATTGCCTTTTCATCAACACCAAAATTTGGTCATATGCCCCTCTTGATATTACTGAGAGTTCCTGTGATTTTCTTAAAGATCCGAAGATGACTTTTTGAGTTATGTTTTGAAACCCCCGAGGCAAACATAGTCAAACACACAAACAGACGAACCGATCATTACCAAAATTTGGTTATTTCACCTCTGAACAATTTGCGCAACTTTTACGAAGATCCCTTCATAACTTCTTCGGTTATTTTACTGAGGAACATAAAATAATACATAGAGATAAATTGACAGATCATTTTAATAGACCCGTTCCTCTTCGCAATATTCCGAGCAATTTCTGCAAATTTCACGAAGAGCAGTTTAGAACTGTTCAAGATACGTTACACAAGAAAAACAGGCAAAAAACCAATCGTTGAATGGATCTTCATGAAAATGTCAATAATTTGTTCCTTATATTAACGAACCCAACAATTCCTGTACACTTCATCAAGATCCGTTCATAACTTTTTGAGTTATGTTGGTGACAAATAGACAAATACACACACAGACTAACTCCAACAAACACATAACCTCCTTGGCGAAGGTGAATATTTGTTTCAACATTCTTCGCTACAGGGGACTGTAAAACTTTTCAAAACTCATAGTCCAAAAGTCTTCTGATAATAATACAGTGTTAAGTCTACGAAAAACAAATACGTTTGCTATCCAAAACCCGCATATCAGGAAGCAACTCCTGAAATCTTCGGTATTCCTAAACGCACGGAACGCAGATAATTGCTCGGTATTTTTGAGGAGAAAGTTTAGAACTACGGCAAGAAAAGTATCAGAAGCCAAACAAGCTGCTTGTAAATTGGGATTTGAGAACGGCTGAACGAAACATTTATATCTTGAAGCCACTCTTTACATAGCAGTATTTTCAGTTTGCCAATATCTCAGCTGGATACATCACTTATTTACATAAATCCATTAGCTTCAGAATAAGTTCACTGTATCTCAGCTGTTCCTGGAGACACAATTCTTTCTCATCGTTTCCGTTGCCATAAGTTTAATTTTTATTCTATCAATGATCTTCTTGAATTTTTGAGTGCACATGCCGGCAGAAGTGGCGGCATGTAAATAGTAGAATCGGCATTATATTGAGGTTATTGTATCGTGAAAGATATGTGAGCGGATGAAAGCGAAGTGCAATTGCCTGATCTGCATCAGAAATATTTGAAATATTCTCATTAGAGAGAAGGCTAATTACCAGAATTGCAGAAAAGATATTCTCTTGAGAACGGAAGGAAACTGACGGATTATGTAAGCAACATTCAACTGCGGGACGGCGAAACTTTGACAGAATTGATAGAAACATATGCTAAAATTGCGCAAGAAACTTATCGAAAGCACAAGAAGCTGAAACATAAACAGATTGTAACGTTACAGTCAAGCGCTAACTTTTGGTCTGCACAAAACTTAGGCTAACATTTTCGGATTATTTTTCAAACGACATCTGCCGTTACCATGACAATAGTTGAACTAGTTGACCATATCCTAGTCGTAATTCATGCTGTGGCTAGTATCTTTAAAGGTGTGAAATAGAAACAGTCGTATTGTTACCACATAGCATAGAGCATAAATAAATTGGTAAGTGAACGTTGCAAAACGTACGGGACCTCATCTACTCCTCAACCATAAAACTCAAAATAAACTGACCTGCTCTCTCGTCCATTTCATTTGCACAGCTGGCATTCAGCAATAAAACGTAGCAGAACGTGCAAAGAATTTTTCTTTAGCTACTTCTGTAGCAAGTTAATTACTTGGAGGTGTCATCCAGTGAGCAACTTAGCGAGCGCGCGCAATAGAAAAATAGCATTGATGGCGCCCTCTGGTCCTCTGGTGAGCAGCGACGTAACCACGTGCAATAGCATGATGACGGTGGCGTCATCTATTGAGCAACTTAGTAATCACGTGCAATACAATAATAATGACGGCATTATCTAATGAGAAGTTACGTAACCACATGCAATAGAATAACATTAGTGGCTCCATCTAGTGAACAATTTAGTACTCATGATCACTACCACATCGTAAGTAGTGCCACTAATTAAGCAACTTAATAGATACATTCAACAGGAGTACATTTTCAGCGCCATCTAGTGAGCAGTTTAATTGTAATACGCACTGCAGGTACCAGCAGAACAGTATAGTTCCAATCTTTCCTCAAAAGATGGGGCCGCTAACCTAAATCTATCGCCCATAATTCCTATAGGGCTCAGAAAAATGACGCCACGAGTTGAGTATTTATGTATTCATTCATTATTGACTTCAGATGCAGTCACCTTACCAATGATGCAATAGTGTTGAATAGTGACTTGAGTTAAAAACGTCACTACAGAGAACAACGTCATTGCTAGACTTAAATAATTAGGATACATAGCGTGTTAGTTCAGTTCATTCTCGTAGAATTTACAATTTACTAGCATATAGCTCTACGATTTATAAGTAACACTCAGTTCACAAAATAAACATTGCATTCCTCGTTTCTAATATACTGCAGCTTCATGCAGAGTTTTCTATACACCAGAACCAGTACAAGTTACCAGGCTTTTTATCTCAAAGTTACATAAAACTAGAACTGACGTATGTCTGGACTTTCTAGCCCGCGACCCACCCAGTAGACTCGCTGCAGTAAACTTATACATTAAACTGCTTAACTGACCTCGCATGCCCTTCCAATCTAGTCCAGGAGAATAACTGCTGGAGCGACACATCTACCTCCTCACTGGACCACGGCCATGCTGCTACTGAGACGCTCGATCCACAGTTCATTAATTACAAAAATTATGTCAGCTCTAAGCGAACACCCTAGTGTTCAGTTTCAGCCAATCAGCAACCGCCGTGACTGGCGTCAATTTTAGCCAATGGGCGTCCGCCACGTCACTATGCTGATCTAAATAAAATATGAGGCCGCGAAGGGCGATGCGTTGTACTACTATATACCAGAAAGACTTTCCTGCCAATTGTTTATCATTCATTACCTCAAATTGAAACTACCCATACACTTAATTACGTAACTAAAGGAAAATAATAGTTCACAGATTTGATGTATTGTATTACATTTTGATTTTCAGCGCCATGAAAAGAACTCAGGAAATTATCCGAAAATGTTTACCCAAGTTAAAGCGCATGCTTTGCGCGAATTAGAATGATTCGCATAGGTTTAAAAAGACAAAAGAAGACGATTTTCATTAACTAAGAATACATTGCATTACAACAAGTTATAAAGTAAAATATTCGGCATATATACATGAACAGCACAATAAACTGCAATTGAACAATTTTACAAACGTTTAAATTATAAACAAAATCGATGCACACTTCGCCTCTCGCACATACGACGCAATTGTTGAAATACCCAAGATGCCTCAGTTTTTGGATTACCCAAGATGCCTTGCTGCAAAAAGAGTGACGCCATTGGCAGATATACTGTGTGTGACATCACTATGCTGCAACTGTAGGCTCTATTGTCTGACGTAACTTCTATAGTACGTGAACTGTGGCCGCTCTTAACGACGCTACCAAGATTGCCAATGGGATGTAAGAGAAACCCTGTGATCTTGGGAAAAACCCGTGCTTGGCAGCTCTGCGTGCCGAAGGACAGATACACAGACACGCTGAAAACTCTATATCTCGGGCGGCAAAAACTATGCCGTGCGACAACTACGACTGCACGTACGACTGCCGTGAAAGATGAAGCTGAGGTGAGCAAAAAAAAAAAAAATAAATAAACAAAAAAACAACGAGTACGCTACTCGACAAACTACCACAAGCGTTTTGCATTTGTCACTTTGAATCATAATGCAGTTTAACAGTTGAAGGATAGCAACCCTAAATGGACTGCTTGCGCAATCAAGTAGGTCGAGTTTTTATTTAGTAGACTAGATACTGCAATTTTTTGTTTGTCCTGATCACATTGTAGCATTTGTGCTGCATGGTTGTAGCCCAGGCGACGGTGTTATCTTCACGGTTTCACCCGATGTCACGCCGTTTAGCGGTGAATGCGATGCGACCTCAGCGCCCCCAAACAGTGTTCAGCAATTTGCAGAAAGCTCATATCTGCACATTGCTGTTGAGCTTTGTTTTGCCTGGCTGTATTTTTGGAAGAAGAGTTGAGAAAACTCAGCGAATGTACTACAATGCAGCCAATATTTCTGGCGGTCATGGAATATTTGCTTTATTTTTGAGCGTCAGTCGACCATAATATTATTATTTACAAACAAAGACAATGTTTGTAATCAAAGGCAGTGTTATCCGGCTCATAACCCAACGTTTTTTGAGGTTGTCATCGATGTCACCCGGTGTTACCTAACTTGTTTCGCATTAGAGGCGGGGGTACGGCTTCGCCCACACCACCGCACACAGGCGCGAAAAGCTACTTTGCAACTTCGTAGAACGCAACGGAACTCGCGCAGCAGCGGCCACACTGTCGTACTGGCCACAGGAAAGTGTACCGCGCGTGCCACGTCCGATCAGTGCAGATGTTCAGCAGCTCACGCTCCTTAAACCAAGAAAGCCGCGGTTTTCGCCACTATTAAAAACTTATTATAAATATATTATCGACAAACCTGCTAGTAAAGCAACCGTTGCGAATACAAATACCACTAGTTTCACTCACCATCTCTTGCACTGCCAACTGAACATGGGCTGAGATTTTAACTCATTTGGTGCCACACGGAGCGTTTTCAAGGGCATAGCAGCGCATTCAAACGACGGGCTTGGAAAAACTTTCAAAATGACCCTCAAATAAATAAATTTTTCCTTGGGATTACTTGGCAAATTTTTGTTCCGCATACGCATTGCAAAGTGTACAAACAATTTGTTTGTCAAAACGTCCATAAGGTGTTTGCTGTCAGGTCAACTTGTTGAACACGTGCTCCTACTGTAGCCCAGTTTCACATTTCTATTCAAATTTGTAGTGAAATAGAACTCGTAGATTCTCTATGCGGTCGTAAGTTCTTTGAAGCAGCAACCACACCTTACAGAATGCCTACGTTATTCATTTTCCGTCAGAGGAGCAAAAAACTCCACGGTGAATCGGCTTTATTTGCAGCCTGAAACATGCGAAAATAGAGCACGCTGAGAGCGCATACCTCCGCCAAGTAAAGCAACGGTAGCAAAAAATTCAAATTGGCTCTGAAACCATAATTTTCTTTGTACAAACTCCAAAATCTAATCATTTGTGCCTTTTTATATTAATAATAGCTTGTTCAATTTTCTTGAAG
>LQNS02278125.1:31518932-31532188 GCA_001587735.2 Parhyale hawaiensis
CCGGAACATACGCCCCGGCACTCTATGAGCTATTGCCATTATGTTAGTAGGATATAGAGGACAGGAGGAAAGAGAGAGAGAAAAAGGGGGGGGGGGTGAAGGTCCATGCCCAAGAGACGATCTTGAATGCACGCAAGCACGTTCAAGAGCCGATGACATGCGGAGCATAGAGACATCAAACTGTGTAGTTGGAGCGGGAGAGAGAAGGAGATGGATTAAGGTGGCCTCGGAAGCTTGGCCGTTAAGTGTTTGCGACTCCCGGAGGAGGAGTTCTTAGTTGCGGAGGATGTCTCTCCCAATATACGTCAAGACGATTTTAAACACGTTGACTGACTCCGCACTAACAACATCGGAAGGGAGTCTATTCCAAATGCAATGTATGGGCATGATGATCTACAGGGATAATGTGCAGCGCGTTGCACGATGAACGCTTTATTTACACGGGATAATTATTAATATTATTATCTAATTTGTTAGTTTAGGGCTCTACACTCGAAAGCTGGTTGCGACTGAGACAAACATAATGGAAGGGACACGTCATATGCAAAGCAAAACAAGAAACATACGCATAGGTAGAACAAAACTGGGACTGAAGCGAAAGAGCAACAACGAAGGGTCACTCGTCATTGTACACACAACGAAAATACCGAAAGAGAGCAAGAAAAGAATTTCTTGCAAGGCAGGAATGAAAGAATCAATGAGTAATCTATATATAGGTTGCTCTATTGCAACCAGGGTTGGCAAAAACCATGTTTTTTTGGTTTAATATATTTTTTGCATATTTCGTTATTTTTATCTGGTTCTAAGAATTTTATCCAACATTTTAAGGATTTTCTACTCTGTAAACATGCAGCTAGCTAATCAACAACAATCTTAGTCACTTCATTTCAACTTCCTTGAGTAGAAGAAAGATTTTAAGAAAAGGGGTTAAGAATGAGCAGTTAGCAGAGTTTCTGTATTTGCTATGGCTACATTTAATATCCAAACTGCAGAGAAGCTTTGATTCATAATTCTAGCAGCATAAACTCCTCTAAATAACTTGAAAATACTTCAAATTATATATACAACTTAACAGAATTAGCTAGCTACTAGCTAATTCAAAACAGAGTAATGAACTAAACAAAGTGAAATAGCTATAGAATCATTGGAAAAATTTTAGAAGCACTTCAAAATACGAAGAAAACTCAATAGAAATAGCTAGCTAGCAACCAGCTACTGAATAGCAGAGTGTTGAACTAAAGAAAATGAAATGGCTATATGCGCTCATCCTTCTCATGAGCTCACTAGCTATTTAATAGCAACTCTAACTAGCTAGTACTTCTAATTTTCAGTAGCTGCTAGCATACAAGAATATAATTAGAAATGCATCTCTGCAATGAAAAAACGCAAAATTCAATAAGTTATGGGTTTTTAATAAACATAAGCAATAGTTGACAATAACTGTCCTAACAGTCGAACGGATTCCTGAATAGAAACACATTAACTCATCCTTTCAGTAATGTGAACAAAATTTAATAATTACTAAAAGTAAAACTGTTTATTTTGCTATGTTTAGGAATAAAAACCAAACAAATCCAACAAGAACAAAAAAAAAATGTTTTTTGTTGGGTTGAACCATGTTTTTTTTATTTGGATTAAACCATTTGGTATAAACTAGCCAACCCTGATTGCAACATATGTTCAATGGATAATAAACATTCACAAGTTCGGTATAAAACGAAAGTTTACCTATACAGTAAGCATTGTCGCATAAAAATGCAATGATTTTCAAAGTAGTTAAGCACTCTCGTAGGAAAATGACCATTTCAAGTTCAAGCCAGAATTCAAAGTCAGCAATTAAAAATAAAAATACTAAAAGTAATAAAACAGCGCGAAATCGTCTCATCAATGTTCTTTTTTGAAATCCTGGTTAAAGTGCTGTCTAAATACAAATTTTAATAGTAAATATATTAAACATTTTCCAATGTAAATACAGTAAATAGAATATCGACATTAGGGTGATGGCAGCCTACTCGTTCTACAAAACACTTCCTGTTATGGCTATTTGATTTCCTCTAAATGGGGTATCGCCAGTCATTAGCATAACTCGGCGAAAAAGATACTATTGATGACGTGCCCTCATCGGAGATCGAGCATTGTTGCCCTTGGGCTTTTTATCGGAACTTCTTTGGTGTACGCTCCGCTCAATAAAAGTTCCATCTCACTTATATGGGGTTCCGTAGTTGAAAATGCTAAACCGGGTCCTATGGAAACAGTTTCATTATCATTATCTGAAAGGAACATACGAAGGTAAGTACTCGCCTGATGAAAAGCTTACTAGGAAGATTACACTCAAGAAGAGATATACAGTATTACCGACTTCAGTTGGGCTATGGAATAAATATTGATATAAGATGCGAGACACTGCAATAAGCTTATTGTGCCATCGCAAGAGTACTTACTTCACTGAAGCAACACCTGTGGAATACTGCCGCAATGTTTCCTTTAGTATCATGGTTATAGTTCAGTCTTAAACTTCTCTAGTCACAGAATACTTCATCGTCCAACGAGAGAACGACCTAAGCAATAGGACTCATGGGCACAATATAACATTTTACTTCTCAACAGGTCCATTCGGTCTCGTTGCCAAAAGCACCATTCTTATAAAGATTGAAACCAAAATCGAACGGTTAAGGGCTAATTCCAAATAGGAACAGCAAATGTGAAAAGAGGATGACAGGAAAAAATTAATTCCAGTCAGAGAAAAAAATCCTGTTCGAGGAACTAAACAATAAGGTTCGTGAACATTCAGAAGAACTGCACTTTATAAGAGCTCTCACCCAATCGGAAACATTAAAGGCATGGATTTGATATTATCTGAGGTCGCCAATTTTAGATAATATATTGTACACATACATCGGATACTTGCTTTAGATTTTCAGATAGGGAAATACTGAGCAAAAAATACACTGGCGTGGAAACACTTGTTTTTTTGAGTACTTGTCGTTTCCTCAACACGGTATTTATTCTCTTCAATAACATCAATAAATGGTTATAATCGTATGATGCCACTGCTCTATTATGAATAATAGTCCCCAATGAAGAATAGAATAGGTACAAACACACGAATTCCAGAAAACGGTGGTAGGGCTTGGAATCCGAACACGACGGATAATGAATTTTAAATGAAATTCCTAGGGCTTTAGCTGTAGGCAAATGCACGCAGTTCCTACACACGAACACTGTTACATGGCATAAAACTGGCTTACAAGTTTCACATGCTGATAGCTCAATGCCGAGGCTGTTGACTTTATTCATTATCGAGACGTCGGAAGTTCGAGCCCACACCAGGGAAGCAAAGTCTTGACGCTTTTGAATGTATAGCGTTAGCAATTCTTGCACTCATAGTCTGTGGGAGGGCACTGGCCTTGTGGTCGGGGGGCGCACTGGTCTATCGGGTATTCCGTCAACATGACGTCATGGCTCGGACAATCTCTGGTCGACTGCAACAGTACACACTACGGGGCAAAAGTGGGCAATTACCCTTGACATAAACCAGTGCATATAAGTTTCCTAGCTAGGGTATTGCAGTCTAGGCGATTTTACACGAGAAACAAACCGTATAAACAATATTTTATAACTGTGCATGCGGTTTGTTTCTTGGTAATTGTACCATTGTTTATTCGATTTATTTCTTGAGATATATAATTTATTTGCATTATATTTGGGGTGCGTTCGACACTCAGATCGAGATAATCTAATTTCCTCAGCTTTAACTTCACCGGAACTTCTCTCTTGAGCGTTGGGTTTACTATTCTCTATCGAGTTTCAAGCATGAGTTGCACATTAATTGGGACTAAGGTAGCCGATTAAATGAATCTTGAGTTTACCCGAAAGTAGGAGCCAATGGTTGGAAACAGAGGCCGGAACAGACAAACAAGAGCAGAAACAGTGAAACAGTATCACACTAGCAGGCAGGTATCTACGAAAGCCAATGGATAACGTGTGCTTACTAGTATACTAGTGGCGTTTGCAGTAGGTACTTATAGGGGTACTCGTAAGCACAGGCACCAAACTCGCCGCGGGCTATGTACGTTAGCCACTATTTTGTGTACGTGCATCTCTGTGCGTGCTGCGTTCAAGGTACGTGTGCTGTGTGTCATTGACACCAGTCGTTGCATCGCACATTAGGTTAGGTTAGGTAAGGTAAGGTGAGGTGACGTTAGGTAGTGCTTATTGTAGTGCTTCTGCTGATTGTGACGCGGCAAGAAAGCTTACTTAAACGCACGCACAGCGATCCACGTACACAGCGCGGAGAGTTTGGCGCCAGTGTTACCCGTAACAACTTCTATATTGCTGCATGCTCATACGGCTAGCAACCCTTTTATTCATGCGCTCGTTTCAGCAATTTAGCAATTCGCCAAGTTGTCAAGTGACTGCAAGTCTCTCCTCACACAATTAATTGCAAGATAAACAAGAGCAGCTAAGGAGCAGTAATAAGATAATCGCCTGTGACATGGACGGCAGGCGGTCACGCTCGGCAGAAATTGCATCTTATCGTATTATCGCCTCACGCTGTACGTGTAAGATATGCCGACCACAGACAGGCATAATCCGTTTGGCATATCAGCAAATGGGTACTGTTCTTGGGAGCATTCTTTTGCCCATCCTAAAAGGATTAATTTTTTATCCTTAAAACTGTGAATTTTTTTTTTAAAGATTAAACATATTCGTCGGTGGAATGTTTTTTTTTTTCATATAAAGAAATTGCTTTGTTCCCCGAGAAATAGCTTTCGCGTATGATTAGTATTCCTTTTTTTCAGAAAAAACATATGTTTCGAGATAAAAATAAGATACATTCCTGACTTCTGAGAAAAATTTCTCTTTCTATACTCAGAACTGTTTCTACTTTCACATTAAGGTATCGTTTCTTACTGAAAAAATACATGAAAAGCCAACCATAACTTCTTGAATAACGTTACTAACAGGTAGACAAACAACTCCCCGTAATGTATAACCTCCTTGAGGAAGGTAATTATCAAACTACAGGTTTTACCGATTTGGATAATTCCAGTGAGATCAGCTAACTTCATGCGCTTTACCTTGTCTGACACCTTACCGTGAGCTGTTCAATATTGAATTAGTTCAAGTGTTAATTCCCAACCGATTACCCTGTCTAATCTCATGAAAATTTCCCAACAACTGGCACCTTATCTTATAGATCACAGAAAAAGTAACTTAAATCCAAAGAGTAAATTCCGTAGACTTTTTACAATCAGATTTATCCCACGCTCAGGTGACCCGCAGAAACAGTTTGGTATGAATAGTTTCAGCCAAGTTTGTAAGAAAGCTTTAATTTATCAGTTTATTATTGGCACCTTTTTCCATTGGAAAAAAGTATGTCGCTTGCAACGTAATAAGGATCTCACAAATAGGTAACTTTCTCAGCAAGTTAGTGTAGAAGCAAACACAAGTTCACGACGATTGACTAAACGCATAGAAATTCTCTATATAAACTAGATGGTGATGTCGACATACCAATATAGGTAGCTAATATTACAATTGAAGGGTACGGGAGACCGTGTTGTTTGGGCCCGTTCAAGGTCCCAGTGACGTCACCAAGGGAGGTCACGCTGTAGCTAGCGATGTGTCTGTATCAATTCGGTCGCATGAATAAGTCCTACATCACCTGCCGGTGGCCTTGATCTTTGATCCAAAGACTAAAGGAGTTTTCAATCAGCTACTGTGATTTATAGTCTGAATTTAGATTATTACTGGATGCGTTCAATTTCCCTGAACAGTGAAATCTGCATTCAGTTTGCATTATGGGTATTCTTAGTTTGACTTTGCGAACAGATTAAGTTTGTATATATTTCGAATCATGGTAAGGCATCTTTGATTGACCAATGCTTAAACTAAGTTTACAGCTGAACTAAGGGCCATGCGGAAACTTACATCCTACAGCACTGCACAGCTCCCTCAATAAGATTCTGAATCCCTCTGGACAGACACTGCTCCGGTATTACCGACAGACGAGTAGAGCTCTACACTGTCGTCCAGACAACACCGCTTACGCTTCGCTACCGCAGGGTGTAGTTAAAATTAGCGAAACACCAAAGGGGAGAAATCAAATCGAGAGCAGGGGAGATGCTCTGAATTCGGTTTACGATTAACTGCAGGGAGCCGAACACATTTTTAATGTAAAAGGAAATTAACCAGGTTCAACTTGATAAAAGAAAAGCCAGGCATATTTTAATAGGAACTAAAGATGACCTCTGTACAGTGCTAAGGTGACAATTACTTTGTGACAACTTAGTTTGGTCTTATAGTCTGCCTGACATAAAAAATCACGTAAATTAGGCTCGACGTTAGTTGTATGTTCCTGAACAGCAATAGAAATAATAAATTCAAATTAAGTTAGTTTCCATGCTAAATTTTAAGGGGTCATTTTAGGCACAGGCGGAAGCCTTTATGATTGCACTGAATAGTTGTTTTTGGTTCTGTAGTGAAGAGTAGGCACCATTGGTATTCACTCAGCAGTGAAATCTTGTGCTTTTAGCAGACAAAAACTCACAAACAGCGATTTAAATTTCCCAACATCTGTGCTTGCAAAAAGGGGGCTCTAACTTATATTGAATAGTTAACTTCATGAATGGTCGTCAATAATCTGAAAAATTTATCAAACGTAAATTTATCTTCACTGAATGGTAGACGATATGAGCGATATGATATCATAAATGTATTACCTCAACATTAATTCTTCTTTGCTAACTCTAATGAACGAGAAAAAATTCTCCTATAGCATCACTGCAGCTCGCTACGGCAATGAAACGACTATTTTTTTACTATTATTTTTTGTCTGGGTACACTGCCAATGTTTTTCCTCTACCAGGGGGCGACTTTTAGAACAGTGAGCTGATTTTGGTGGTAAAATTTTCTCGCCTGACAACACCATTTAGCTTCACCGGGCATAGCTGCACATCCAGTACAAGTTTTAACGACAACCAATCATGCATTGTAAGATACATATAAGTGATTTGAATGTTAATGTTTCATAAAACGTAGTGTACCGGGTCAGCAATACTGATGACGGCTTCTGTAAAGCTACAAATTAAAGATTAAGAAAGGTACCTAATAACAATGATTC
Organism: Parhyale hawaiensis; assembly: GCA_001587735.2. Classification (NCBI taxonomy): domain Eukaryota; kingdom Metazoa; phylum Arthropoda; class Malacostraca; order Amphipoda; family Hyalidae; genus Parhyale; species Parhyale hawaiensis. The sequence continues at coordinate 31,526,059 of LQNS02278125.1, forward strand.
ATTTCAGTGATGTTACATGGCACACCATGCAATGGAAATTTCTAGGCGAACACATTCATAAGAGAGGCAACAATCACAAAAGTACACCAACACGTATAAAAACTTTAAATTCATAATATACATTTATGGATGGCATTGCAGAACTGTTGTCATTTGTTAATTTACTTAACAGACATACATTATTAACATTTATCGGAGCGGGTAGTGATGAAATATCACTGCGGGTAAGAAGATTCTGTTCCTGCACGTGTGTTAGAATGGACTTCCTAGGGAGGATCCGTGTATGGCTCGGTAGATTTACAGGCGCTGCAGCCGGCGCTGAATGGTTTTAGTAAGTGGTTCTTTTTAGAAGAGTTGTAAGCGTCGTGGGGTTGTTTAGCTATCAGATGGATTTATCCGCCACTTGATGGTCGGGCACGTAGTTTGACGAGCAGCGATAATAAACATGGATCAACGAAAGCAGTGATTTGCAGCATTCACAGCGGTCACTACATCCATTTTTTCCGCCTTATGCGTTCGATTAAGCGAAGCAAATGCAGTAGAAAGTTTCCCTTTACTCAATATACAACTAATAAAATATTATTCACCTTGCAATGTCTCTTATTCACAGGAATAAAGAAATAAGCGAGTACTTCCTGCATAAAATTTCCGGAAGTACAAGAGAAGAAGCGAAATCATGAGAAAAACCAGGAGTTGCAGCACATGGCCGCCACAAAAATAGATTGGTTTATTTTCGGTTGGACGGCATGCAAATAGAGAGAGAGACAAGTGAAGGGGAAACTGAAGTGAGAGGCTCCAGACACGGCACACAGGAGTTACTGGCCAACAGTGGAAGAGAAAGTAAACACAAAAATGTATCGATGTGTGTTTGCATGGCAAAAATATATATAGTTATGTAATACTTCATGGTCTGTCATTTTCAGAGACAGCCCAAAGTTGCCATATTTTCTACAGTAGAGTTTCATTTAATATCATTAAATTTAGATGTAATTAGAGCACTGCAAATGGTGGATAATTCGAGAATATGCAAAAAACGGGTCAATTTTATACGCGGGTAGTAAAATCAAGGGCCGTCAACTAAAAATTTTGGGACTTAATCGCAACCTGAATAAAACAAGTCCGGGCTAAAACTAGGACTTCCTCTGCACTATTTACTGATTACTTGTTTACTCGCTTGGTTGGTCTGTCTCAATCATGGTGTTAAGGATTTATATAGGGAAGAATTCATCTACTAAATCGATAAAGCGGTACAAAATTCGGGTCTCAAGTTACTATAACTAGTTCTGTTTCTGGAACATGTTCTCGTTTCTGCGTTTTCTAAAGACCTACTTCGATTGGAGACTCTACTAATACTGGCGGGAAATAAGACGCAAAGCATCTCAAACCTACTCAACTTGGCTAAAGGAATTCGCTTACGCACAGGGCATGAGATGGAAAACGGAAAGGGGAGACAGAAGAAAGGAAACACTCGTGGAGAGGGCCCTACCGTGGCCCCCACAAGGGGAGCAGATAGGAGTCCCATGGGATTAGTCGTTTATCATCATTCGACGGCCCGCCTCGCGGAACAAAAAAGGAAGTATAGAGAACCTACTTAACCTAACAAACTAACCTTCTCAGCAGGAATTGAGGCCAGCTGCAACATCCCCAGCGGAGACGACACTCGGGACAGCCCTTGGGTCCTTGAGGCCCATATATGACAGGGATAGGGCCTACTAGAATAAACCCCCGAGGGTAATAAGAAAAGCGTACTATTTGATAGCCTTCCTTGGAGCGCGGCATACGAGAGGAAATCTGAAATGAAGTTTTCTCTCTTGCTGTGCATAATCCATTTCACTTATGTTTTCCCTAACTGAATTTGTTCGTGGCAGTTGAAACTTTACGTTGAGCCGAGGCCAAATTTTGATCCTATTGGTCAACTGCTGTTATCAACTACGGTTTTCACTGGTCGTGTTACACGGTTTTTAGCTAATAATTCGTAAACGAAGTGTCGGATCACTATGGCATTTCAACACAAAGGCTATTACAGCCCTACTTAATTTATGATTCACGTAGCATATTGCTAAATGTGTATACAGAGGAGTTTACTCTTGCTGAAGCCTGGAAGTCGCGCCTACACGTTCGAACGACGACCCAGTGTTGCCAGGTTGTCGAGGCGAAATATCTGTAGACCGGAGCTAAAATATCTGTATTTTCCCAGAACTATCTGTAGATTTAAATACTGTCACTAATGTATCTTGTCTGTCATTTGTCTATAAATTATATTACACGCCGTTTCGAACTCTGTGAGTGATACGGCCAATGGCAAACTACAGTATATCCATCGATCTATTATAGGTTTTAGAAAATACCAATCTACGGTAGCCACATCCGACAAACACTCAGAACAGTGGCGTAACTCTATATAATAGTAAATCAAGGAAGTCATCTCATTTAAAAAATGGCTCCTTTATTGATTTTTCTGGCAAAATATTTTGACTTTATAGCATAATCTTCCTTTATGTGAAGGTTTATGAGAAGGCATTGGGTGCAATTGTCCCAGATCCACTGCCATTATAGCACCAAAACTGCGAAAAATTGGCAGGGAGCACACCACAATCGGCTAAATATTTGGCTATCAGCTAAACTATACACGCTATCGGCTAGGAAGGGATACAACCGGCTAAATTGGCAACATGAGAACTCATTGATAATGCTAGGAAGTTGCCTGCGAGGAATTTTTGGAGAGAAATAAAAGAACGGACTTCACAAAGAAGAATAGGCACAATGGCAGAGGTACTTATATTGCATTTATTTACTTAACAACAAAAAATAGTCTGAATCCAGGAGAAACTGCCCATAGGAATCTTTTGAAATTTCATGCAGATAGAACAAATCACTCCAAATATCTGTTGATCTTGGCGGTTAAAAAAAAGTCTGGACATTCGTAGATCAGGATTAACATCTGTATATTTACAGATTTTGAAAGCAGAGAAATCGATAAATTAGCGATTTTTAAATAGGATGGCTTCCTAATAGACTATTCTATACAGAGTAATGCCACTGTTCTGAGTGTTTGTCGGATGTGGCCACCGTAGATTGGTATTTTCTAGCACCTATCATCGATGAATGGGTATAGTTTGTCATTGGCCGTATCACTCACAGAGTTCGAAACGGTCTGTAATATAATTTATAGACAAATGACAGACAAGACACATTAGTGAAAGTATTTAGATCTATAGATATTCCTGGCAAAATACAAATATTTCGGCTCCGGTCTACAGATATTTCGCCTCGACAACCTGGCAACACTGGATCGTCGTTCGAACGTGTAGACGCGATTTTCAGGCTTCAGCTTAACATAGGCCTAATATACAGGAGTAAACTCCTCTGAATACACATATAGCAATATGCTAGGTGGGCCATAATTTAGGTAGGGCTGTAAAAAGTTTTTGTTGAAATACCATAGTGATCCGACAATTCGTTTACGAATAATTAGCGAGAAACAGTGAAAACCATAGTAGGATGCAGCATGAACTGAGCATTTTCGGTTATTCAATCGATAGAGTTGTATTTTCTTGGCACGGCTTGACTTTCGAACATTAATTTCATAAACTAATATTCGCTCTGTTATTCTCAGGAGGGGAATTTGGCTCTCAAGCTCATGACGGCATAGATTTCGTTAATTCAATGAAACATCAAGCTTACAAGTATGAGTCATATTTCGCAGTGAAACCTGTACCGCAAGCAAGAACTGCAAAAAGCTTCATTACAAAATGATCGCCGTCATTTTTTATGGCTGAGTACTTCAGAAGATTTAAAATACAATGTTATTTGAAACCGAGAAGAAAGGGACATTACTTTGTTGCTAAGTCGTTCATTTTTTATAGATAGCTATTTATTTTATGGTAGTATTGATTTAGCATTAACAGGTACTAAGTCCATAAACTTAATGCGACAAGTATGACAAGAATGTATTTGAAATTATGCAAAGACGCCATGAGAACACATTTACTCTCACTTTAGCAGCCTAACATTATACAAAAATTACGCGGGTAAGCTATGCACAAAAGAACACAGCGAACGAGAGCAGAAATTTGTAAAAAGAGAGGAAAGGAAATGACACGAACACTATAGATAATGGACACTGCAACAGAGCTCTCGCAGTGGCCTGGCTGAGACTATGTCAACTTTTGGAGATTTCTTTGTGATAGACGATGGGTCAGCCCACAAATTTAATCCTTCCGCATATCTAAGTATTGAAATAGCGCTATAGACAACACTACCTTCTTCGTGAGGTGTCTGACCTGATGAAAGTAAATGGGGGAAAAGCGTGTTCATATTCTATTAGTAAAGAACACAATGGCTATGACGTTGCAGTTGAATTTGTAATGCCAGTGGCTGTATTAGCAAGTCTTGCCACCTTTCATGCTTAACACTATAAGGGCTTCCGTACTTCATAAAAGTTGCAAACAATGTTTTTTTTTTACGAAAAATCGAGCATTCAGTTCAGGTTAACCCACCACTGGGCAGGCTGAAAACTGGCGTCGTAGGAAGTGCATTATGGGAATAACCAAACACGGTTACTTGCCCAGTAAAGGGTTATTCAGATTTTCTAGCAGCTCTACGCAAAGCATATGGTGAGCAAGTAATGATAAACATTCCCTGGGAATGTTTGTAATAGTTAAACTCTAAACTGGAGCCAATCTTGACAGTAATCTACTTTTTTTTTGCACCTCGCCTATTCATGCTTTCAGCATAATAATTTTTGTTGCTCGTTAGTTACAGTACCTTCCTTTCTTGCTTCGCCTCTCTATTTTCAGTAAAAGAATATTCACTGGTAATCAGCGAAGGAACTTCCTTTTTGTGCTTCGTCGTCTTTTCACATCTTGAGCGCAATAATATTTATTGGCAGCCATGGAAGGCACTTCCCTTTCGTCCTTCTTCGTCTTCTTATACTTCGACTAAGAGGAGGAGATCTTTGCCGGCTCTGAGAGGCATCGGCGGCGGCCTTGCCTCCCACGCGCAATTTCTCAGGCCAGCCACTTCAGGCAACTTAAAATTGCGCCACAGGCCCACGGATTCCAAACTTGGAGCCAGGGCCTGCGCCACTTGCCATGTTAAATGGCCTCGTAAACTATAAGGCTAGAGCCAATAACCTCCAGAAAACAATACCTTTGATAGTAAAAACATTAGAGTAAACGCATACGAGAGTGTTACTTTTATTATATGGAGACTTTACTATTACTACTGACCATAAAAATCGGCCGGCAAGACTTATTCGAAAGGAAATCCTTCACATTTTATTCGCAACGTAGCACGAGTCTGACTGAAGTAACTTTGATGGAATTCAGTGCTTCGACGTGCGCACCACCGACGAGAATACTGCAGAGAGATGCGAAACTACTCTAGTCACCCTTTTATAAAATACAGGTTTAAAACTATTTGAGCAATCATATAGCTATTGCGGTTCGAGATTACATAGAAACACATTAGCTAACGTGGGTGCAAGTGGGTTACCCATCGACAGCTCATCTACCTATTCAGTTATTGAATAAACATTAAATAAGTTTCAGTAACCGCTAACTTTTAAACACTGAATGAAATTCGTCCTGCCGAAACTATTGAAAAATTGGTAAGCCGAAAATACCTTACTACTTTTGGCTGTAGGCAAAGGTTGAAATTCCCAGGGGTCGCTACTCTGAACAACCTAGGATGGGTGAACCCGATACATATTGTAATTATTTTTGTTATGTTCTTCTTAATTCGAGCCTTCCCAGCCACTGCAACAGTGTTTCTTAAGACAGGGAAAGGAAGGAACACGCAGAATGTCAAGAGAAATGATTAAAAAAGTCCCGAGGAACACCGGGCAAGGAAACGGAGAGCCTGAAAAGGAAGGCAAAACAGGGCTAAGATGTAAGCAAAGGAACAGGAAAAGAAAAACACAGTAAGCTAGAGGGAGGGATGTCAAGAGAGCTTCCGGGTGGACACAACTCCCCACATCATTGGATGGACAACAGAAAGGAGAATGGCTTATCCTAGACCCCATGAGGTGTGAAGTAATATGAAGTTTTGTGTTGGTGCAGGTGCTATGAAAGGATAAAGGTAAAGTCAAATTGGTGCAGGTGCTATGTAAGGATAAAGGTAAAGTCAA
>LQNS02278125.1:31539055-31553945 GCA_001587735.2 Parhyale hawaiensis
AGTTGAGTGTACAGTCATCAAGTTGAGTGTACAGTCATCAAGTTGAGTGTACAGTCATCAAGTTGAGTGTACAGTCATCAAGTTGAGTGTGCAGTCATGAAGTTGAGTGTACAGTCACCAAATTGAGAAAGTTCTGATTTTAAATGGCGAAAAAAGTTGGGTAGTTTGGAATATCTCTCTTCAGTATTAGATAGGGGAAAATAGAACTCTGTCTGCTTGCTCGAGAAGTCGGGGGTTCTGGTGAAGTGTTAATTTTTTGCCGTCATTTATAATGACGGCAAGGGACACTAGTATGAAAATAAACATGAAGATGATATTTCCACCAATGAAACTAACGTAACTCTGGACGGACCACACAGTTGGGGAAAGGGATGGGTAAGAAACGGCCAAGAACGTCATACTAGTTTTCGTCGCCAGCCGGCCGGAGAAGGCGTTATGATTTGGGCGGGAATTATTGGAGATGAACTTGTCGGTCCTATGCGAGTGCCAAACGGAGTGAAAATAACTTATGTGGATTTTTATTAGCTCCTTGAGTCGGCCTTGCTGCTTCCATGGCTGGATGACGTTCCATTGCAGAAGCGTCGCAAGTTAATATTTCAACCCGATAATGTTCCGTCTCACTGTGCAAAGGATTGAAAGGTGACCGTTTGATGGTTTGGCCGGTATGCTCTCCTGATCTGAATCCGATCGAAAACTTGTGGGGGATTCTGAAGCAGGCTATTTACAAGGATAGAAGGCAATACACTTCAAAAGAAGACTTATGGACAGCTATCAAGAGATCTGCAAGCGCTATTCCTTGTTATGAAATAAAAAAAATTGACATAATTTGTCGACAAGAGGATTGAACTTGTTTTCCAGAAGAAAGGTTCGTATGTAAACTATTAACTATGTACTTCATTGTGTGATTATGCAATTGAACTTCTTTGCTTAAATAAAATTTTGCATAATCAAACTTTTTTAGCAATAACCGTTTTTATAATAACAATTGATAAAAATCTATAATAGCTTATACCGTTGCACGCTTGAAAAGTGATCAGAATCTTAAAACTTGTCTTAAATGAAAACTGAACATTAACATGAGCTGAAAATTTCTGACAAAGTCTCATTTATGGTTCCGAACATATCATGAAAATATAAGCTTTTCAACAGAGATAGTTTTAATTGTACATTTCAGAATGAATGTGGACTATTATCGTGGCACGGGCTGTATGTTCGTTTGCTCGGTTAAGGAATAATTAAGTTACACCTATCTAGAGTGATTTATTGTCCGGTTAGACAAAATTGTAAACTAGGTTAGGCAAAGTAACGTTTTTTTCTTTGAACTAAATCTTCTTTGAAAAAGAGGTGAATGGGCAGTCATAATGAAGTAGTCAAGTATATGTAGCCATTTAATGGAAACAATCCAATTTACAGTATTTGTGTATAGTAAAGACGCGCACTCACTTCAGCACCATACAAACCATAGTTTCTATATTTTCTTTGCTTTAGCAAAACATTCAGATTGGAAGAAGAGCCTTGGTGGACAAAAAAAAAAAAATTGCACAGGGCCACAATTTATTTCCTGTTGTCTCAAATTGAAGAGCTGTTCCGAAGTCATCAGACGCTGATTTTAGATCTGTACCTGAAAGTTCACTAGCAAGTTAATTTTTTTCTATGTAGATATTCGTACTTAAAATTCTCGTATGAATAGCATTACAGGACTCGTTTGAAAATTTTCCAAGTGGGTGTTTCGTAGGAATAGCACTGATGAAGTACAAGAAACAGGATGTGATTGCTTGAAAATGGAACTTGATAGATGAAAACGGTCTTCAGGTTTTGAATCACCAGATGGAACTGATGAAAGAAATTCGACAACAAACTGCTTGTTCCCCAGTGTTATGGGACACGTCATGTAAATGTGGCAACTTTCAATTTTTTTTTTCTCCAACACAGTTACATGTGTTGCTTTTCACGTATTGTGGCCCATAGGGGTATAGGAAAAGTCGCAGGTCATAGGGTTACAGCATGGACATTCGCACCCCAGGGGAACCCTTAGCCTTACATGTAGGCATTCGGGATACATTTCTTTCGTCACCACTTAACAACTTCTCCTGTTTGTTCACTGACGGCTTTCTACAGTTCTTCCTCTTTGTTTCCTCGATTCGCTGCACGGCCTGTACCTATACACGTTGAAACAGTGGAAACACCTCGCGCAAAGGTTCCATATTTTCGGCCGTTGGCTAATGCTTGCACTTTGGTAACAAAAAGGATTGTTGTGTGTTTCTTGTAATTACAGGAAAGTTTAGCATTGAGGCAAAGCTTTAATCCGTCGTGAGCTACTTTGCGTTTCTCGTAGGTATTAGTGGCACTATTTGATGTTATACATCAAATACGCTAAGAGAGAAAGAGTTAGCAACTTTTACCGTAAAAGATGAATAAACTTACTAGATTTTTGTACGAATAACTTTGTTTCAAATATAAACGCTACAGATCTTAGCCACTGTTTGTAGAATGATTTATTGCCATTTCCTTTATTTGTTTTACCACACGAGTGGGTTGGCAACATTGACTGCCCTATTAAGCTCAATTTCTGGTATTCATTGGAAAGCGTCGCATATTCTGGACAGCAGTGACGTCACAGACACCACACGATAGCGGCCGACACTCAGACAAAGAGCCAAAATTAGACAGATACGAGCTCTGCTCGGCTGCATTCTCTCCACACGTGATAACTTCAGCCACTCATATAGATAGAGAAATCACATAAGTGGGATCTTTAGATACAAACACATATAGAAATTTGTTACAATTATTGAAATTTACCTCGTAACGGCTAAAATAAGCAGGTTTATGTTTAGATATCCTCTCTAAAGAAAACTATAATTTTACCGTTGAAAAAATTTCTTCGTATGGAAGGTAACATAATATATAGATGAATGAAACACGCAACTTAAGCTCTCATATAGGCATATCTAACAGAGATAATTATGATTATATTAGATATTTAAGCTTCCCTAAACACAACTGTGGTGATTCAAGAGAAGAAAAGAAAGAGACATGTAGTACAGAAATGTGGAACCCATGCACGAAGATAAATCATTAACAAGTGGGAAAGAAGAGGAAGAACAGATGAAAGTAAGATCAGTAGGAGTACAAAATCAGGAAGGAAGTAAAGTGGGTACAAAAGACAGACGTCCAGAAGGCCTAACTAATGGCTTAGGTAACCTGCACAAACCCCCTCGGGGCGCTGGTCCTCATAACAAACACAAGATGGGCGAACCTAACCTAACCCAATTGCCCATCTTTTGCCCCGTCAGGGGCTGTGATCCTAAAACAAAAAACATCTAAGAAGAAACATGTATTATGCCAAGCAAAACGAGGAACTCACAGGAAAAGAACGTGCAGTAATTTACTAGACAGCGACTCAAAAGGTAGAATCATTAACTTAATCGACATCAGTTACGAACAGAAAATTAAACCGCACTTCAAATTGAAGTGTATCACAGAGCAGGAAGGCGAAAATTCAACGAGTTATTTATGTGTACATTCAAGATTTCACACAATGCCGCTAGACAAAGTTCAAGTGCCCGACAGGAATTGTGTTACGAGAAACGAAGAGATAATTTGACACTAGGCGGCTTAGAGTTAAGTCACTAATTCTCCATACCTATACGGTTCAGCTTGGGCAGCACACTCGTCCATCTTCTATTCACCTAGATCTTCTGCACCTCTGCATGTAGATATACACAAATATCTTGGACATTACTCCGCATAATCTTCATATTTACAATATTTAGTTGTAGGAATTGTATATCAGCATTTAATTTACAGTTCAGTTTAAAAACTTTCTCCACCTTCCTGAAGTTATTCAGAGACTCACTTGTCAATTTTCTTAAAATGACGTTAGTAATTTGCTAGCATAGTGCCAAGTTATGAGCCATCAAGGTAGTCACTTCCATGGACATTTTTTCTTAAAATTTACGAATAATCCCAGGGTCCACTGTGTTATTACTAGAGCACACATTTATTGCGCTTAAAATATTGCAGTTACAGCTCCTAAAAATTGCTCTCATTGCACCTAAAAATTGCTCTCATTGCACCTAAAAATTGCTCTCATTGTACCTAAAATTTGCTCTTATATCACCTAAAAGTTGCTGTTATTGCACCTAAACAATGGGGTTGAAGGAATATGAATCAAGGAAAAGACAAATACAGCAAAAACTGAAGGGACAAAAACGGTCGGATAGCAAACGGGAATAGCATGTCAGTGCATCAACGAATACTTATAGCAGTTCCAAATACCCATAATTTGTTAGTATACATTGCGCTTATGCTAATTGACAATTCTTCCAAATGGCGTGAATGATTCTTGCGAATATCTCGCTTTACCTGTACCCACGATGTATCCCTCGAATGAAAAAGGTTACAAAAATTCAATACTCAAATTTTGAGATTTTGCAACTCAATTATATTCTTACCCCAACAAAAACATTGAACATTAATTTATAAGACAATCAGTTGTCATAGCGTATGAAATCTTGTGACACTTGGCATTTATTATCAATGATAATAAGTGCCACGTTTCACATGACTTAATACTATAATGCAAGTTATTAATGCAATATTTTTTTTATCAAAGACGACTTCACAAGTCTCCCATCATAACGCGTTCAATTACGAAAATGAACGCGAACTGTGCGTCAACTTTGTCTGTCCCTATCCACAGGTAGAAGTTCCATTCATATGAACGATGCCGCACGTTCAGTTATGATATAGTTCCTTTACATTGTCGCTTATATTTCGCATCGGTTTTAAGTCACATTCGTATCCCATATTCTTAAAACCTGATTTTGATAGGAACAGCCCATTTCCAAAATATTTATAGCCTGATAAACCGACAGAAAAGAAATCAGCGCAGATCAATCAGTAGGGCTTCCAAATCAAAGATGGCGTCCGTGTTCTCACAAGATTCTCAGGTTTTATAGTTTTCTTGTCTTAAACGAGATAATAGTAATTCTGATAATTAAAGTGACGACAAAAAAATGTCTTGTCCATGATCTGTGAACGCTGCCGAGGATAAATTTACTATTTATAGTTTTTTTTCACTGAACTTGAATGATGAAGCGCCTTCAAAAAAGGGCATGCTTCATCCTTCAGTCTACCGCGTTTGCTGCAGCTGCTTCTATCGAATCAGCACGCCGCGTCCATCAGTTTGACTAAACGCGTTACGTGTGAACGCGGCCTAATATATTGCATTCATAGCTCTCGTTGCAGTTATCACACTTATAGCTTTCATTGCACTAACGGCGTAAACTGCAATAAATACGGGTTCTAGTTATTACTATATAATTATCGGTCTCAAAGCTACATGCGCAATGTTGTGCTAAAACTCCGTTAGTGCCACCTCGACTCCAATAGCTCGCCCGCAGGTGCAGAATAGAAAAATATTCCACCACAAAATAGATCTGCTGTAGTCGTAGCGTGGCCAACGTAATAAAATACGGTATTGCAATGTCGAAACAGTTCCATCCGCAAAACAAAAGCTATTCATAACAAGCGGTAAAAGCCATGGCGAACCATCCGCTGAAATACATCGCATGGTAATTTATCAGACCGATCATTCGACAACACAACTGGTACAGAATGCCTTCAATAAATGGCGCAGTGCAACAGAGAGCCATGCAAATAAATCACGCTGTATTTTTCTCAAAATTAATCGCTCACCACTAAGCCCGTAGGCGGCAGGACGAGCGGGAGTGATGAAAGAGATGGCTGTGCGATAACGTAGGGATTACGCGAGATCTTCAGCAACACGAACTGAGGGTGTGGAGCGTTTTGAGCGATCAACTAGATACGTCGAAAATGTTTGGGGTATACAGGAGATATTATAAGAGTTGGTCTCATGGATACAGTCATTAGCTCTAAGAAGGATTTGAAGAAAGTATGCTGTTTCTTGGAGGAGTCTGAAATATGAGAATTTCAGATAATCTAAGAAATCTAAAACTGGGTTTCTGCAAGGTGCAGAATAAAATTAGCTGTGAAAGGTTAGCGTAAAGACCATTACTTAGCCCGAGCACGAGCAAACGTTTAGAGTAAAAGGGAATTCAAATGATATCAAGAATGAAACTTTGGGTGCTATGAAGAATGAAAATCCTAGAAAAAATTCAAGAGGTCAGGCACAATTATATGCATCATAATTTGGAGAGAAATAAATCGAGGGTAAGGGAGGAGACTTCACTGATAAAGATGGCAGAAAAGTAAAAAAGTGGGATCGCATAATGTCAGAAAGTGCTAATAAAATCCAAATCCATGCCTCGGCACGTGGTGCATGAAGAGCCTCAGAAAGCGCTAATTACATCACAATGTGCTCACTGGATTCGACTGCCAGCGCTGAAAGACGATGCATGTCATGTTGCTAAGGAACAGGTCTATGTTTCTGACGCAGAAGATTGCCGGGACAACAAAGAACGATCCTAACCAACAAGTGTGTCTGGGTCGTCAAACGTCTTTAATTTCGTTTTGGCTTAATGTTGAGGGCACAAACGGGCCCAAAATCATTCGTGGTCAAGCATGGCATAATAGCCTACTAAGGTAACCAACGAACAATGCCCACCTTTCTGACACAGAAGATTGTAGGCACGACAAAGGCAGGTCTAAAACAAACGAGCTGGCCGACGCAATCAGTGCCCGGTCAATGTTTAGGTAGTCAAGCAAGAAACTATCGCCCTACTGTGTTACCAAGGAACAGTGCCCTCCGTTTCTGACACAGAAGACTGCAGGCACGACAGAAGCCGGCCGGTCCTGAGCCAAGGAACTGTCCGGCGCAGTCAGTGCCCGGCCAATGCCCAGGTGGTCGAGCGAGGGAGGGAGCCATTGCCCAACTGAGGTTGGATATTGATCGAACAGACGGTGCTGCATTGACTGCAGTGTTTTAACGGCGCCGCCACCGGTTATTTTTAGAAACTGCAGTTGCTTGTGCCACGGACGTCTGCAAATGACGGGGATACTGATAGCTCCAGCGGCTACGGCAACTGATGGGAGCAGGTGTTGACGTCAGAGACAAATGAAGCCAAATGCAAGCTGCACGGTAGGTACCGCTGCCTGTACTCTGCATCAGACTTTTTCAATTCCATATGGCAACCAGGGCCATTTCAGCACTAAGCGGCTACAAGGAGGACCACATGAATTCATTAAATAATGCACCCCGCCATCAATAATTACATTAAAGAAGTCGCATCGTCAACCATTACTGTACTTGCATCTGGTCACGTTTTTGTTAGTCGGGATGATGCCTGGCACCCGCCGTAGTTGCAGCCTGATCTTCATTTGAAATAATACTCGTCAACTTATTTTTCAAGAGCAGCCTCAGCTATCAAGCAATAAATAAATTTTTGTTATCATGAATTCTAGAAAAATAGAGGAAAATGTGTCATGAATATACAATGGCGCCAGAAACAAACTCCACTGGGAATATTTTCATATGATTCAAAGCTACGCTAAATTTTAGGCTACTGATCATAATAAACTATACGGCAATCGATCGATTGTCATTTCTTCTTATAATTACGGCACCGCTTTATGAAATATCAATGAAATTAATCATGTGCTGTCGTTCTTAAAAATAAGATGTAATGACAGCAGAAGCTGAACAGACAATGAGCATATTGGAAAGATGTTATTTTAATGAGTTTTTTATCAATATTATATTAAAAAATGTAAGGTTGTCAACATTTAGTCGCATAACCCTTCTACGTCCTGTAGCAATTTGACAGCACGCAATCTCTCAGACATCTCCTTGTTTAGTTTACCCAAAGAACTTCTGCGAAAAGGCTTACCAATCTTATTTTTTCAACAATTCATCCAGATTATTCATATTTGCTTTGCGCAATAGTTATTGATTCTTAATGAAACACTATACATATTCTATTGGATTCAAGTCTGGTGACTGAGAAGGCTAATCTAAATATGCGATGTGATGAATCTTTCGCAGTGTTCGCTCTGTGTATTGGAGCGTTACCCTGCATAAGAAGCTGGAATTTACTGGTCAACTATTATCACATGGGAAATTAAATGTTTGGCAAACTTGCTCTTGTAGTTCGACGAACTAAGGCCGTTTAAACATACTAGTAGCCCTGAACCGTGAGCGCTGATTGTTCGTTCGCCATAGGTACAATGACAAAACATCGTCCATCTTGTAGCGTTAAAGCAGTACACCAGGTATTTATAAAATTCTTCACCTTTCCTTCATCGAACAATCTGCCAGCCATCACTGCGAAATCTATTGAACTTGCTTCTGTCACCAAATACTTCGCTTTGCCAGTAGGACGCGTCACGATCTTCATGCCCTTCGACAAACTGCAAAAGATACTTGTGTACTTTTGATTCTTCATTGATATTATAGGTTTGAGTCTTGCAATGCAGCCTCTCAATCCAAACTTTTCGAAACTATCATTGATTGTAGAAACAGAACACATTCCCGCAAGGTCACAATGTGTTTCAATTTAATGAGCAGTTCCAAATCTGTTTCTAATATTTCAGATCTTGAAGACGAGATCTGCTCTGTAGGAGGTTGCCACCTATAGGAGAGCCTGATCTCGAACACTGCCAGCTTCCTCATGTTTTTGGACAGTCAGTCGAATATAGTTTTCTCATCACATATGACTCATATTACTTTTTCTCGGTTGAATAATCCAGTATCATGAAGTAGTATAAGTTGGGGGAAAATGATATAAAAATATATCAATAAAGTTGAATAAAATGGAGCAACTGTTAAAGTTAAAAATACATTATCATGTATAATGCGAATGCGAAAAAATTATTGCGTTAGGCCTGGTTTTAGAATGTGGCCGACCGGTCACGCTTTGCTTAGGCCAAAGCCGTTAGGCCAAAAATAAGTGAGGTTAAGATAATGCTAAAATAATGGTAAGCTTAAATTTGAATCCACTTTTTGCTTTGCAAACGTTGAAGTTCAAGCAATTAAGATAGCTACAGCTTCTCTAGACACTCTCATCCATCTTGATTTGCTTTCTTTTTATACCCCTGCACTGAGTTCGCGAAGAAACTGAGTAGCTCATCAACGGAGCAAAAAGTAAAATATTCATCAGAGCACAGTAGCACCAAGAAGAGAAACAAAAAAAAAAAAAAAAGAGCATTTTGCTACAGCTATTTTTTTTAGCGTAGTTTCTCTTTTTGATGAAACAGCTTCCACTATGACGAAAAAATATCGACAGATATATCACGCTGTATCAATGCAATACAGCTAAAATTTGGATAGTGTAAGACTATAAGCGATTCTTGACTACTTGCTTATATAAATAGATTTTTCTTTGTGTCACCGAAGGAATGGAGAGGCTACGCTGCTGAGCAGAATGAAGCAGAAAACGTTCACACGCATGTATGATCATCAGAAAGTAAATAATAATAAAAAAAAAGATTCGAGGTACTGACTGGCAGTTTAAAAAGTAATTATCTCGTTGCTTCTTCAGCTCAGCTCTATCTATCGGAGATATATAAAAAAATGGCTTTAGATGGTCTTTGTAACGATACATTACTAATAAGGGAAGAAAATGAATAATGAGCCCCAACAGTGATTCAGCCTTTAATGTAGGTATATGTATTTTTAACTATGTGTTTGATTCGGGAAACATTAAATTTAATTCACAATGAATTGCGTATTGACATCATGCAACGAAATGCACCCTTGAGTTAGATCAACTTGTTGGTAATATTTGTTAGCTAGCAGACCTGAGATAACAAGAGCCATCTCTTGGGAGGCCAAATTATTTCAAATGTAGTTAGACGACGAGTGAGGCTCGGATTACAGTACTTCAGGATACCAAGACTTTTACTGAAAGAATAACGTCTGCTATTAGTCAATTGTTTGACGGTATGATTATATTTACTGCACTATTGCAATTCTAATATCGCACTTTTCAAAGATGATTGCAGCATTATCTCTCAATTGGTGAATGCTGAATGAAATTATTATAATGGGTGCACTATTGCAATTCCAGTACTGCACTTACATTTATAGCTAATAACATCATCTACCATTCGTTAATCGTTGAAAAAAATTAGAATTGAATGCACTATGGCAATTCCAATAGTGCGCTTTTACTTTGTCTAGTTTCAACTCTGCTAAAACGGACTCTAAACGCTAAATGTAATGCTGTCTGTATTCCACTAAATTTAATGTCGCGCTGCCCACTCCCACACAACTGCCTCGTTAGACCGGCACTAACATGATAAATTCAGCAAGCCGGCACGGAATACTTTTTTTTAGCTGGACGGTGCTCGATAATTGGCGAGAAAAAAAAGTAAAATCATGCAACTACAATACCTGCGAGAGGGAGTTAGCAAACGCTAGCTTTTGACCTACAATTACAGTACAGGGGAGCAATGAAAAAAAGCTGAATGATGATCAATTGAGGTTCAAAATCTCACTAGAAAAATACTTGAGAGAACACCTGCTATCAGTCCATGCATGAAACACTATCTCTATTATTGGTCAATAGCCCATTAACGCAGAAAGTATAGTAGGAGACGGCATAGCATGTGGCCTACCAGATATTCAGGAAATATATGCCTGCCTATAAGTCAAATTAGGTACTAATTCTAGCTGAACCGGGTCTATCCTAATCCAGCCTAACCTATTCTGAACTAACAATTTCTTCTAACATTGCTTAACCTAACTTAATCTAACCTTATCTAACCTAATGATTATAACTTTATCAAACCCAATTGATTTTAACTTTATGTAGCCTAACTTATTCTAGCCTCATCTAACCTTTCTTATTTTAACCTTATCTAACCAAACTTTTCTAACCTACTCAGACAGGCTACTCTAACCTTACCCAACACATGCTCTCAACTAGGTTGCTTTCTATGCAGGGACAGTAATGTTTCACTATTTGCGAAAATGCCAGCATAAATACCGTCCATAAAAGTGAACGTTGAGTAGTAATACTACAGTGTTGTAATAGATCAACCCTACAGTAATTTTTCGCCATGCGTGTTGTCAAACTGGTCCATGAATCAGTTAATAGAACATGTGTAATGTTTAGACATCATGGAGCTTACTTAGTACATTCTAATACAGTAAACTAAAGTAGAATCCAATTTATCAATATTATAAACCATATGAGATATACTGGGAAAGTCCAATTTTTTAGAAAAAAAGGAAAAAAAGACCATCAAATATTCCAACAGACAAAAACATTATTTGAAAATGAATAAAAACTTAAACGTCAACACTTTCGTAAATAAAATATACCCAAATAAAGGAGAACATGGGTTAAATAGCACGGCGTCCACAAACTCCTCATTATTTTATTAAATTTACCCACACACCATTATGTCATGACCTACTTTACTTTGAGATTTTATTTTTTCATTCATAATATGGTGAGTAAAACTCTAATACATATATATATATATATATATATATATATATATATATATATATATATTCTTATAGCGCGAGACTTAACACGACATTTTGGGTCATTAGCCTACCAAAAAGCCGTTGGCGCGACAAGATTCGTNATATATATATATATATATATATATATATATATATATATATAAGCACTCGTATTTTTTCAGTGCAGTTAAACAACAGAAGGTGATGAGTTTAAGTTTGTTTATGCAGGGCTCTTTTTCATTCTCACAGCATTTCGTTACCTACGTCGTTCACAAGCTTGCATATTCTTTTCAAGAAGTATGAAGGATTTTTGGTTGCTTCTTTCACCCCTTCATCCGTAGGATATCAAAAAACTTCATAAGCTGTCTTCGAGAGCTCCGAAGTTACGACAGTTGGCAGGGGCAACCCATTGATGTAGGCAGGCTGTTCCACCTTCTCTAATCCCAAATAGTTTAAGTTTCACACCGTGTGGACCGCCGTTCGTAAAGACCTCCGTTCGTAGGTGAACACTGCCATGTAACAGAACTTAGTTCGAATGAGCTTTGGCGTTTGGTGTGAATCCCTAGATTCAGTTGGTTGGCAAGCAAAGTGTGTATCTTGCACTACCGATCCTAGGTGGGCCTTCAGTATTGGACCTTTTAATTAAGAAAAATTGTTTCGAAGAAATAGTGGATAATTTTCAACTTACTTTGTAAAGACTGACTCAACTCAGCTGATGATAAATTATTTACAAGACAAATATCATATGGACCTATTTATACCCAGAGGAAAAGCAATGGGGTAAGTCTGTGTCAAATACTGACCAGCTCTACTGTCGGCATGTCTCAGTCCAACGTAGTGGTTGCTTGTTGGCATAAGTGCATGAGGTTCAAAGGAATACATTATGCAGCGGCCGATGTATGTACTCCAGGTAAGCCAATCTTGGATAATCAACTCAGTTCGGAGATCCGCTCCATAGCAAGCAGGTCATTGAAATTATATGGAAATTCAGCCAGCAATACGACCGAGATAGCTTCAAAATATTATCGACTGGTTCAAGATATTCTGGACTTATGGGATGTATCATGAATTATCGGGAAACAAGTTATCATGGTTCAACATTTACGTCTTTCTCTAACTGAAGCCCTTTTACGACCCGAGAATTTCAATGTCAGTTGTTTACAACTTGGCCAAAAGTGGACATTGAAGGAATTACTAAATGAGCACAACAATTCTTATTTTTGAAGGGAATTCTGAACCACCCAAGAAGCTAAAACAGTACATTAGCTTCTGGGTAGGGCAATAATATTATATTTCTAATTTAAGCCTCCCTACCAAGAGAGTACACTGTGATTCAAAGAGAGGAAGAAAGAAGGGACAAAGAACGTCAAGACAAACGTGGAACCCATGCACGAATCAACGGGCATGGGAACAGCAAGTCGGGAAAGAGGAAAACTGAATAAATCATAATCAAGTAGGAGTATGAAATCGAGAAGGAAGCAAAGTGGGAACGAAAGACAGACGTCCCGAGGGCCTTGCTAATGGCTAAGATAACCTACACGAGCCCCCTAGGGTCGACGGGTCCCATAACATATGATGGGCGAACCGAACCTAACCCTATGGCCTATCCTATGCCCCCTGAGGGGTTCTGGGCCCAGAAAAAAAAATTTGTTACAGTTACATTCAAATCTATATTATAATTCTACTTGTTCCTCCGTAAGTTACTTAGTTCGTACGACCGTGACGCTTTCATCAGTATTAGATAGGGGAAAACTTAGGGCCTTCTCGAGGTACCCTTGATACGACCTGGAAAGAAATCAAGTTCATTTTAAGTTGCTCCTGCTCGCAGGTCTTAGGCAAGGAGCTCCAAAGGGATGAGTACGCGCAAGCCTTCCCTGGGCGAGTAAACACATGGCTTTGTCACGTGACTGAAGTTGGCGTTTGGAGATCCTAAACTGGCTGAAGTGGCAGTGGTCAGCACATATAGTTAAGGAAGATACAGACAGGCAGTTCGTCAATATTTTTGCAAGACAATCGTGTTTGAAGATTTATAACCCACTGCTCACCCTGATACTTTCATCGTAAGCTGGTATACAGGATACAAGTTTCCATTACATAGGTACTTCCATCCGCTCGGAATTTTGTCGATAGTTAATGGCTGCAAAAATTTGAGTTCAGGACTCATTCCTGCGTGAGGCAATGCCTCACGTAGGCAATGCCGCTCTCCGATTGGATAAGCCACTCAGCCAGTTTAAGGGAAAAGTTTACTCGCAACGCTCCCGTAGGATAAATAGATAGGGTGCACTCCTCTCTATTAGAACCTCCTTGGTCTTAGGTCGAAGATTCACTGCCTGAGTTGAAACATTTTCCAAACTTCGTATGCATGTGACGGGTCCGAGGCATCTTAGTTGAGGAA
The DNA here is from genome assembly GCA_001587735.2 of Parhyale hawaiensis. Taxonomy (NCBI): domain Eukaryota; kingdom Metazoa; phylum Arthropoda; class Malacostraca; order Amphipoda; family Hyalidae; genus Parhyale; species Parhyale hawaiensis. Next base: position 31,552,852 of record LQNS02278125.1, read on the forward strand.
CAATTCTTTTGTTTTATAGAATTTTATTTCAACAGGTTCTTTCAGTGTAAGAAAGGGGAAAAATAGGATCATCGGATCTGAGATATCACTGAAAAATATTGTTTTCGTCTTGTGGAATATCCACAGGTCCCAGCTGGTACATTATTCTTAGTGTATCAGTTCATTGACCTTATACGCATTGCATGCAAATGGAAACTATGAGCGTCAAGCAAGTTTAATTTACAGGGCAATATAGTGCTGCTGTAGTTTTAATTTGAGCGTAATCTTATATCAAGATGAATCACTCAGTCAACGATTTTGATCCGAGTGCCGACGAGTATTTTTGTTACGCGAATACGTTGGTTGGGCATCTCTAGGCACAAGAACGGTGTTTAACGAGAGGACAAGTTAAGGGACCTGTAGTATATAGATTGAATAACATTTCTAATAGTAAAGAAAAGTTTAGGCTTCCATCTCCACACCAAATGCAATCTAATAGAGAAAGAAATAAGGAACATACACTATGTAGATACATAATAATGTGCAACCCTTGCGCGAAGATATACTTACTGTAGCGGGCAAAATTAAAGAACGATTTTCATTATTTGAAAATAAAGTTTAACCATGTAGAGTAGGTTAATGAATCTTTTAATGGTGCCTTAAGGAATGAATTTAACATATTTCTACAAAATATCTGGACAAAAATAACTATATTTAATACATTAGAGCAATCTAACAAACAATAACAAAAATTGAACAGTTCAAAATAAGAGAACGATCGTCTCTAAATACAATTTTACAAACATATAACATGAAACAATGGTCAATTTTAGGTTTAGAACAATTAGTATGGAGTACTAAAACCTTTATTTTCGATAACTTTAGCACAGCGACGATTACACGACATCACAAATTTCTTACAAAACTCTGGAGTTATTTTTTTTTTTTCATTCCTCTTCAATTTTCAATTTTAGTCCACAGATCCTTTACTATTGATGGTTGTCGTTCTCTTACATTGTCACCTATAATTTTCCATAAATTTTCAATAAGATTAAGGTCCGGGCTTTGGGCAGGCCACTTCATGACTTCGATATTCTCTTCCGCAAAATATTCCT
>LQNS02278125.1:31553950-31570903 GCA_001587735.2 Parhyale hawaiensis
CAGATGAAAACATGCCCCACACCATTACGCTACCTCCCCCATGCTTTACAGATGTTTTGACACATTTCGGGTTCAGCCTGTCACCTATTGCACGTCTAACATACCGTCTGCCATCAGATCCAACCAATTTAAATTTACTTTCGTCGCTGAAATGCAGTGTTTCCCAATCTTCATCTCTCCAAACGATGTGTCTTTCCGCATATTCAAATTTTGCTTTCTTATTCTTCTTACTGATAAGTGGTTTAGTGGCAGAACTGCGTACCTTCAACCCACATGCATTGAGGCGACGAGAAACTGTATAGCGAGAGCGAGACACTTCTATGTTGTTATTGACCTTCAGCTTGCTGGATATTTCCGCTGCAGTTTCGAAAGGATCCTTTTGGGCATAGCGTTTCATAATCCAGCTGTTTCTTTTCATCATAGAGCTTCAAAGCACGGGAAACAACGTTCTTGGATCGGTTTACTTCTCTTGATATGGCCGAAAGAGTCATTCCTGAGGACCTGAGCTTAACAATTTCCTCCCGCAGCTCAGGAGTAAGTTTCCCGTGAGGTGCCATGTTTCTAGAATGGTGTAATCGTAAGAGTGGCAGTTCTAGATGTTATGTACACGAAATTGAATGTTGCCAGATGACCGGGGTAAATGTGAGAATGTTTTAGAGACGATCGTTCTCCTATTTTGCACTGTTCAATTTTTGTTATTGCTTGTTAGATTGCTCTAATGTATTAAATACAGTTATGTTTGTCCTCATATTTTGTAGAAATATGTTAAATACATTCCTTAAGGCCCCATCAAAAGATTCATCAAGCTACTCTACATGGGTAAAATTTACTTTCAAAAAATGAAAATCATTCTCTTATTTTTCCCGCTACAGTACACAAGACCAGCGAGGATGGCAAGAGCAAGTCGGGAAAGAAGAAGATAATACAGCGTAACAAGTACCTATAGGAGTACGGAAATGGAAAGAAGCAAAGTGAGCACGAAAGACAGACGTTTCGAATTCTTTAACTATTATTAACAAAGGTACCCAGTGCAATACTGTATCAACCTTACCAAAAGAAAATCGATAAAAAGTAAGACTCGATCAATAAAATATACCAGTTAAGTTCGACTTTCATATACAATGAAACAATTATAATCAAATTTTACTTTATAGCCAATTTCATGTGGATTGTTTGAAATCTATCAGATCAGAAAACGATGTACAGCTTCCGGGTAAACAATACACTTACTGAGGAAAGTCTAGCGAGCTATAGCATGCCAGACTTCACTACGGTAACAGGTTACGTTCCATCCACCACTTGCACTATCAACAAACAAATGTTACACCGACAGACTGATAACGCCTATCTGCCACCAACAAGGGCGGGGGCAATGAGAAAGCAAATAATTTGCATGAATTAATGCACGACAAGGACTGCCAAGAAAAACTGTCCACTCTTGCCCGAGGAGAACACGAATAATTGAATTTGGAAGAGGATGTCCAGGAACACCGTTCGTTTCCTCCGTTGTTTATTGCCGTGCAGCGTTAATTTCATCAGTCGAGAGGACGTCCAGCAGAGAGGAGCAGGAGTGTTTTCTCTGGTATTTATCACAAAAGACGAACTACAGAGAGTACAGCAGAAAACTCCTAATTCGTGCCGTTCCGAAAGCAAACTATGTATATATTTTTTTTCACCTTAGCACTCCTATTTCACAATATTTGTGAGATGACGATCGAACGAATTCCAAACTTCTACTGTACATTTCGACACTTAAGTTGTATTGCAGAGAGCTTTAAAAGAAGAAAAAAGTAACAAAATACTGATGACTTTTGGCTCCTAAACCCAGCGTTTCAAGTTGGAGCATATTAATCAAATTAGTAAGTGTATTCCGTGGGTGTTTGCTCTTCCTTATTACTGTGAAACATTCATCGTCCACATCAAATAATTTTTGCAAGAATAGTACTGTTCAACAATTACCTAACCGAAGAGTCTGATTTTTGCTCAGTGAATGGCTACAGCCAGAGGCGCAACCTTTTTCTTCCCATCGTACCCATGTGGGAACAATGAATTTTCGTAGGCATTACGCTATATTATCCCGGCAACACTGGGAGGAGAAAGTTAAGTACCCCTCGGTGTTACAGTCGACTCCCGAATTATTGCTAGAGTTGTAGTTTGTCACCCAATTTAACCCATGCGATTACCTGCGTTCTTCAGAGAGGAAGAGGGAAGAGACAGGTAGTACTAGAAGTAAATTGAAGAGCCAAAACAAGGGAATAGCAAAACGAGAAGGAAAACGAATGGAAAGTCAAGATTATCGGCAGTAGAAAGATTATTGATTAGTTTAAGCCTCCGTCTCCACAACTTAGGTGATCTATAACAGAGGAAGAAATAAGGAACATATAGTACGTGGATGGAAGCGCGTGCACGGAGGTGTTCCCACACTAGATCAACGTGCATGGGAACAGCAAGTCGGGAAAGGAGAGGAAAAACCGAAGAAAGCAGCTAATATCAGAAAGGGTATGAAACCGGAAGGAAGCACAGCGGGTACGACAGACAGACGTCCCGAAGGCCTAGCTAATGGCTAAGGTACCTACAGGGTCTCCCTGGGGGGAGGGGGGGCGCTGCTCCCCATAGAATAGGATGGGCGAACCTAACGCTACGGCCTATGGCCCATCGTATTTCCTCCCCTGAGGGGACAGCAGCAAGAACGAAGTTGCAAGAAGCCCATGGGCACGTCAGACAGAAGCTCTCCCGAAAGCCTAGCCCAGGCTAGGGTAACCTGTGGGATCCTTCTAGGAAGAGGGAGTGCAACTCACCCAACATATGTGGGCGAGCCTAACTAACGGTAATTCCCGCTTGCGTTGAGCATAGCGGCACTTCAAGTTCATCCATCACCAGCAGACGCCGCATTACAAATCCCTATAATTGGTAGTCCACTTCAATCGACCTCTCATCAGTTCGGCGCGCCGCGGCTGTAGCGCAGCATTGACTGCTCGCATGACAAGAAAATCTTCTTGCTTCTTGGCCGCAATCCTAGGAAGGCATTTGCGGCGGCACGCAACTACGGCTGGCATAAGAATTAGTTCTCATAAATTAGAGCTTTCTGAGCGCAAAAGCAGCAGAACATTGCCAAGCAAGCGCCTACAGACGGACATATTTGCTAACATTAACATAGAAGGAGCCATGACTGATGCGGCGTGCAGGATGCGTAGTAAAATGTGGATACTAGAAAGACATGCACATTGTTACTTTCAGGGCGATAAACGAAATGGGACAGTGTATTTCGGTAATTATGGTATTTATTTCAAACGAATAATTTTGTTATTATGCAATTACACTCTTTTGAATATAAATTACGCAGAGGCTCAGCACATTGTTCCAGATTATTAAAAAAAAAAACTAACTGCATTTATACTTTCAAATGATTTGGGTCTTTCAGTTGTTACGTTAGCTCTTTTATTTTAAGGATTACGGTATTAATGAATGAAATTTAAAACAACTAGCGGGACCCGTGAAAATTCCGCGGTTAATGAAGATCTTTATTTCCTATTATGTACCATTCCTAAGCTACGCTATTACTACCTTTCTTAGTTCAACCTCATCCAGTTCAGCAAGCATAACCTTATTCGTCTAAACTAAAACACGTCACGTAACCCATGGCGGACTACGTCTGACGTATCGTCTTAGTCCGCATACCCTTACTCGTATCGACTAAAATAACGCCAAGTAAGCCATACAACCTAACGCTCCTCATATAACGTAACGATCTTCATTTGACTAATACTTCTAATCTTATCGACCCCGTTACATCTAACCTAACATTAATCAACTGATTTAACGCTTGTGATCAAGCCTAACAAAGTTAACGCTCTTTATTTAACACTGCTCTATCCTACCTACAGCTTCTTATTCAACATACCGCACATTTTCTGACCTATCGCTTTTCATGTACCCTAACATTGCTCGTCTAGCCCAACACTCCTCGTATAGCATTATTCTCATCTAACCCTATGATCCTCATCTGATCTAACGCTTCTCTTGCAAAACCTAGCCCAGTTTTTTTTTAACTTAATGCTTTTCCTCTTACGGTACTTATCAATTCTATCTAACGAAGCCTATATACCGCTCAAAAAGTACGTGGTCGTCTATTCCAACAATTCTCATCTGCCCTTTAGTCCCTTTAATTGACATTAGCTAGTGATTCTAATGTGTCCAAAGGCTCCAACTGTAAATTAAGACTCCTTATCTAATCTAACCATTTTCATTCAACTTAATGCTCACAATCTAGTTTAACGCACTGCTCTAAAGTCCCTAGATTAAGCTATCGTGTTTTATCTAACAACTACTCAGTCTAACCTGTTGATCTTCATCTAGCTTAAGGCTTCACCTAATATAACGCTCCAAATGTAAACTAAGGCTTAAATGGACCCGGGGAAATTCCTGGGTTACATATTTATAACTAAACTGTTACACATCCTCTTGGCAAAACGCATCTCGTGTGACCAACCAATCTTTGATACTTCTTATTTACCTTAACATGTCTTATCTACCCTAGCTGGCCCACAATGTCTACCCTCCTGCACCTTGTCTATTTATAATGACCTATTTGTCGACGACCTATTTGTCTATATCAGCCTACCGCAACGTATGCAGCTCTACTACTACATTGCATTTCGTCTGCCCAAGGAAACTGTGTCTGCCTGAACGCACCTAGCCTGAAATAACGCCCGTGGCCCGTAGGGGTAGATTCTGGCTTGCCCTTTCCCTGTCACGCAAAATATATTTGGGCATTACGCACCCAAGGGTCCCCAGTGCCTTTTCCGCAAGAGATGTTGCAGCTTGCCGCAGTTCCTGCTGACGAGGTTAGTTTTGTAAAATGAGGTAGGTTCTCTATTTTTCTCTCTCCGTTCCTCGATGTAGGCTGTCAATGGAGATAGCAGACCTAGTCCGTGGGACTTCTCTCTCTCTCGTGTGGAAGGCTTCGAATGGAGCGGTTCACTCGAGTGTCTTTTTCTATTATTTGCGCCTTTTCGCCGCCAGCAGTAGTGCATTGAGCCAAATTGGGTTTTTCCGGCAGGAATGCAGAGATAAAAAATTCCTGCTCATAAAAAGTAATAATAAAAATTAAATTTTCTGTTGAATCCCCTTAGGTGGTAAAACTGAAATATAGCTAATTAATAACGGCCGCGGCTCGTCCATTCAAACACAGCTCAGCAGGCGCATATAAACACACCTTTTTAAATACACTGCATTGCGTTTAGCCTAACCCACCTGGTCAAACTTTACGCTCTCCATCGAAGCTCACACTCTTCGTGTTACCTAAAGCAAGTACCATGTGAGTATCCATATGAAACCAAATGATTTGATGAAAGTAGAATAGTGCTATAAATATGTTCCTTAGTTTGTAAAGCTCATTGCGATGATGTTTTACACTAAAGGTGGCAGGTATACTGAACAAGTATTGTAATAGTATTTTTGTATAAAAACCTTCCTACGGGGAAAAATACATGCTTTTCCATTTTTCTTCTTTGTTATCGTCGTCTGTTCACCGAGACCTTGCTTTATCTAAGCCAATACGCCTTGTTTAACAAAACGAATTTAATTTAGCCTACTTCACGCCATCTAATCTACTGGGACCTAACGCATTGCAAATCTATTGCAGTATACAGATGGGAGCAAATTAACGCAGAACAGAATACAGTGAAGCTCAAAAGCTATACTTATAACAAAATATATGGCATTTTATTTATTTATTTATTTTTAATGCCAAAATTCAGTTTCCTAGCTTGACGACCTTGTATTGGTCATTAATTTTAATACCTCGGACAATACTCAATGGAATCATGGAAATGTGCTTACATCGCCTGTATGATATATGGTCATGCAAGCTTAGTTATAAGTTCGCTGTGTTATTGTATCAGTTGATATTGCAAGTGTCTGAGCTGCAAGGCATTCACAATCTTATCATGACACTGTCTTGCAGAAGATGCAAAGAAACTGCAATATATTATTAAGCAATGCTTTTTGTATCTATTGGCACTATTCCCATGTGATCATAATGCAACCATCTCATGTGACCTCACGGGATTCAGTATTTTGTTCCTGGTGTTTCCTTTCCTCCTGTGAGTGTATGTTTTGTTTTGCCTCTCGATTCTAAGGTACATTCATTTCTATTTCGTAATGCTCTTCAATCTTTTCAACTCACATTTTTATACCTACTTTATTTCTCAAATTCGCGTTTGCATCCATTTTGTCAATAGCTTTCAGTAAGTAAGTTCTCAACAGTAAGTTGAGAAAGAAGAAGAAGAGCAGACGAAAGTAATATAAGAAAGGGAGTATGAAGTCGGATGGAAGCAAAGTGGACATAGTAGACAGAAGTCCCGAAGGCCTAACTAACGGCTAAGGTAAAACATTCCAGATCGCTGTTTGATATCTCTTTTCCGATTTCCTTTCTTGACAGAGTTGACTCATTTGCCGAATTCTTTTCAAGTGGAGCAACTCATAAACGAATGAAAATTAGCAGAAATTCACATGAATTTCTGCAGTGAAATTTGAGGCTATATCTGCACGGTTTCGTATTTATATCAAGTTCACGTGCATCTTAGAATATATGACGGCACCCAGTCATATTCATATTGAAGGAATTTTGAAAGTCTTCTAAGTTTTTAATACATGAAAAACAACTATCAACCTTTAACTACAGAACTTCAAGACTGAACAATGGAAGGTGTGCTTACCATCAAACAGCAAATAGCAGGAGATCTGCTGCATTCTCTTCAGATATATTAAGCAGCTGATGGAGAATGAAGTACATTGAGCGATGAAAATTTGATGGATATTCTAAATTTTTTCCTGGTCGGTAGCCAGGATACGACTCTTACGTACTTTCTGAGCTCTGTTGCTAATTTTTTCAAAATTTTGTTCCCCTGAAGACGGGCAACGTTTAATGGTCCGAAAGCTCGGGGTTCGGGGTTACTTACAAATAAAGAACCCAGAAGACTTTCAGCACTATTAAACTATTAAGAAGTTCGCTGCAGCTAAATATAGCTGCAGTTAGTGAAATTTCAAGGAACTCGTGGATCGACTTGGAAGCTGGAATGAGAAGAGCTACAAAACGCAGGAAATAGCGGAAGTTCTAGAGAGCAAAAGCTCAGTTTTTCAACATCTGAGACCTGCATCATCCGAGAACATACGAAGCTCGAAAATTATGACGCGCGAAAATATGAAGCGCAAAAATTTCAATCCGTCAAGACTATAGCTGTTCGAAATGACCTGCAAGCAGTTGGAGCACTCCTGCTCTACCCTTCTGAGATGGTACAAGATATCGTAATTTTTTTCCTCTCTAGCCTAATTGTGAAAGCGTAACGGTACAAATCAGACTAAGCCTGCGATATCTTCATTGTTTAAATTTCAACTGTCCCTGATTAAGATACGTTTGCCATCTTCTGCAACCCGGCGGCCTATTTTCTACCTAACAGTTTTCAGTGGAACTTGAGAGGACGATTAGAGCCTCCAACCTAGGCTAATTTTCGCCTGTTTTGTTAAAGCGTGAGAGAAAATGGACAATCAGATAAATGCACATCGGTCTTTATTATATTGTAGATGTTATTTTTGTAAGAAACTCTCGTCTCGTTACACTAGGATATTGTAGAGTTAACATAGGTTCACAAAATTGGCTAGGTCTACCGGTGGTACCTAGATTGGGTTTACCACAAAAGTAAGCCGAGAGTGACCGCACCTACACGAATGCTTGGCGCATCTGTGCACCGTAGGAGGTCAGAGCCGACCTGTAGCTGAAATCCGTCGCTACCAGGTGAACAATAAAGTTTAAGTGTTTTTTTTTTTATATTAAATTAAAAGGAAAACGCAAGAAGTTTCAGGGTTACCTAAATAGCAAGGCATTTTCGAGTCGCAAAGTGACATAAAAATTCTCTAATTCGCTTAGCTGTAGCTTCTTTGAAACTTCAGTCGTGAGCATCCGATTTACCGCTTTCGGTCAGGACGTAATTTCTGCCTGAAAGTCGATCTAAAGTAGAGAATCGAAAGCTCCCGCTAGAAATTTTGGGCAAGTTAAGGCGAAATAGATTAGACAATCTCAATATCAGTGAATATGAATAAAGTCAGCCGTTTTGCCTCCGGTAAACCAGTAAACCAGTCATTTGCCGTAACATGTATACCATATCGGCCACTATATACAAACTCTACATACAACAGTATGTGTACAGTCAGGAAGCAGCCCTTCTTTTATATACGTCCAGTTAAAAACTACGCCCTACATCTTAGTTAAAATATCTTTCTAACACTTCTCAAGATATAGGAGCTTTAAAATTGCAGTGGTTCTGCGCGGTGAAGGAGCTGGCCAAAATTGGGGAACTGAGACCTTCGGTGCGACTGGTTTCGACCAACACCTATGGTTATGTTCAAGGGGAGTGTTCAAGTAGTTGAATTTGAAGATCAGACAACCACAGAAGCGAGAAAGTTGAACTGGAATGAAAGTACGCTGTATTTACTACTCTTTTCGGAAGCTCATTGGCTATTTTGGTAGAACGTTCAGTCAGTTACAGCGCCACGTCGGCAACTGCCAGGGGTCTCCGTGCAGTTTCAGTGTTTGGCTTCACTCACTCGTTTGGGCGTTGTTGGCTTTGATGACCAATGATTCTAATACCGGGGTTATACAAAGTATTTGAGCGCACACTTTGTTGCGAGCATGTGAAGCTTGCATGTCGTTCCAACACATAGTTACTTTTCAGTGCAACTCTTGGACATGCTCAGAAAAGGACGTATAGCTCCAATAACGATACCTTCTCTACAAAAACTGTTCAACTACAGATGTAATTAAAGTAAATTCTATGAACGAGCAAAAATACGTTCGATCTGTTACTAGCTGCACGACAAAATCTTTGCTTCTCCGTTAGCCTCAGGGCACAGTTTGCTCCTTTCAAAGAAGTCCCAAAAGTTTCCATCAAGTCACTTGTCACATTTATTAAATTTTCAACTGAACTTCTACCAAAAACGAGAGTCATAAATCTCCAACTTTAGCGACAGTGCAGCGGTAATAGGTCTTACCACGTCCCACATCGTTAATTGCTTCCAAAAGCTTGACTCAGCAGGTGATGACGCAAATCAGACTTATGGCCCTAATATCCTTTAACCATTCCCCCAGCATGAAATAGTGTGAGTTTCTAGTAGGAATAACACTATTTGAAAAGTCGCTCGTAGGCAACAGTATGAGAGAAAAGGTTAACCATACCAGGACCAAACGTCAGTATTTCACAGAAATAGCAGTGCTTGAACTGTCAGTTATGAAGTGCTGAATGCTGGTCGTCATAGGGTTGAAAAGAAGGGCATAAATTTCGGCGAACTTCACTAAATAATGCACTTAATTGGAGCAACACCACATAACGTTCTTAATTGTAACCCAACGATACTTAATAAAATGCTAGAGCAAAAGTGATCGCAAGTCAAGAGTTTTGCAAGTTAAGACAATCAAAACTTGCTTTGCTCCATCGTATTTAGAAAGGGTGTTGGATAAACTAATTGTTCATGGTTGTGTGTATTGTTGCGATATACACTTCAAAGAAGTCGCGCACTATATTTTTATTTGCTCATTATGTTTTCCATTATTTTATTTCATAGTTCATTTACTTCAGTACAGCTGTATGTGTCAACATTCTAGAGGTGGTTTTTCAAGTAACAGGGACCAGCCTTTAGTGCATGTAAAATTCTGAAAATATATTCATTTGCAACGGAGAAATGAAGACCCGTGGGATCATAAAGGACGCATCATTGGGTTTCATCCAAGTGGATCATCAACTCGGAACATCGGTACAGCAACCGGCATCAATATCAGAACGTTAGCGCACATTTAGTACGCTTAAACAAGATGACAAACCCGATTTATCTAGTGGGAATTGTTGAAGGCCCAACATTCTAGATCACAGAAACAGATGCTCTCTGAAGAGAAGATTGTTAAAGAAAAATCAGCATTTATCAGCGCAAGTGATTATTAGCGAGTATTGAACAGAAAAATTTCAGTATCCTGTGCGTCGAGAGTTAAATAAAATGCATTTAGGGAAATGCAAATCCACCTTGTAACCAATAGCGTTGGCAGTAAATCGAAAAAAGGTTTGTTATTTGCTTGAGAACACCGAGTTTGGAGTGTTGAGGATTAGAAGCATGCAATATGGCCCGATGAGTTTAGATTTATCTTCTTTCTGAATGATGGGAGTGTTTCGGTACGGTGAAAGCCTTTCACAAGGTCTGCATTTCTCCGAATTGTATACTGCAGAATTGTATATCTCTAGTCTCTACATTTCAAAATTGTATATGCACTCACATCATGTTGTTACTAATTGATCAACACTTCTGGAATGTTGCAATATATATTTGTACTGAAACAAAGGAACTCTATAATAAAATAATGCATAAAATATAAAGTAGGTATAAGTAAAAACATTCGTATAACATAAAGCAGGTAAAAAATGAAAAAAATAAGAGTTCTTAGCCGACTTCTATAGAATACTGTTTATAGTCGCTGATATTTGACAAGTACAAGTGATGCTAGATGCAGTAAAATACCCTAAGTGAATTGCTATGTATTACCCAGTACATACACATTGTATAAACACAGGAATAAAATATAACGCAGGAGTGAAATTTGCATCAGTGTGTGGAACAACATAAAATTATCAAGGCATTGTTTACACAAATTTAACAAGCGCGGATTTGAAACTTTTTATCGCCCAATGTAATTGGCTAGAATTCAATATTTATCACCTAACAAATTCGCATCACTTCATTGCGCGTAGAAGGGATGAAACTGTAAATTTCAATGTGGTATGCTGTAGACTGGTCCTGAGCTATCCAAGAGGTACGATGGCGTCAGATTAAACGTATCCGGAGAATAAATCTGCGCAGACGGCCGGAGCAGAACCGACGGATTTATAGCAAAATGCACCCGATTCGAAATTACAGTAAGTCCAGGAACCAGTGTAAATACCCTCGTAATATAGTTCTCCTATGAATGTTTCGTATGTCGCAGTTTGTATACTATACCGCTCAGGTTGCTTCAACTTGGAAGTGAAGGCTACAGACTGCATTTCTTATCAACATAGTGTTTTTATGGAGATCGGTAGTGAAACCATACGTGCGTTAAGATTCAGTGAGCATAACACTTACCACCTTAGCCTTGTTACCCAGAACTAAAAATGAGTTTTTTTTAATATAAAAAAGGTAGTATATAATTTAAGAACGGGGCACATAGTTTTTTTTTTTCAATATTAAAAAGGTAGTATATAATTTAAGAACTGGGCACATTCGATGCCACTGAGTTATGTCATGGCTGAGTTCAAGTAGCAAAATAAAAGCCACATTGTCAATCCTCACTGACCTACGTGTAGAGCACAATTGAGATCGACGTAGAATGTACCACCAAGTTTACAAGCACTTTGAAAAGTGGCTCTTTTAGCACCAAAACCAAGCAGCTCGCCAAAAACAATGATCATCCTGAAAGTAGCTAGCAACGTGCTGGATGATCTGCTATAAGAGTTAGTCTCTTGGTCACGAAGCTTACGTTGCTCGAAGTACTCGATAAACGTCAAGTTTCTTCAATGCTGGACGTTTCAACTTGTGCTCAAATCACTAAGCTGTTGCTGGCAACACCCACGAACGTAAATCGTTTATTGATGAGCAAATTATTACTACCGAACGGGATGTAAGTACAGAGAATAAAATCAAATAAACTACGACTAATAATATTATAAATAGATGCAACAGGATTCTCTGCTTAGAAGCGCGTTGTATGAAACTCAATGCTATATCGAGAGCTTCTAGTAGATCTAAGTAATGCCTTTGGTCACCTTAGTCTTAAACGTTATCATAATTATATTAAACTCTGTAAAACACCACCAGGACTTTTGTCGTAAATGAATTAATTATCTACACTACCACTGATGAACAAGACAAATCAGAATAACGAATGGACATGAAAATCTGGAGGAAATTATTATTGTTGTTATTACACTTTGCTTAACTTTGATATCTGCTTCAGTAGTACATGTAACTGGGAGAGTAATATGTTAATCTATAAAAGTATTGTATCATTATTGTTATACCTCAAGTCTGAGTTTCCTTACCCGAAGATTTTGCTACTAGTCAATGATATGATGAAAACAATAGATGAAGTATTATCTCACAATATGAGGAACTCACGCTCCAGCGTTGTAGAATATCCAGCACAGTAATTCACAGTCGCATCGCGCAGGAGGCGCTCGTCTCATAACTTAGGCTGGACGAACCTAGCCTATAATTTCTCCTCTAAATTCCTTAATTATTCGAAAACTTCAGAGCTTGTAACATAAAAAGTATTGTGTTTTACGTGTACATCCAGATAAGCACTGGCAACAGACAACCATTTTTTAGAACAACTTTACCTATCTAATATTACAAACACACCACAAACTAAACATAGTTACATACCCTATGCACTACACCACTGAGTACATGTATGAATAAGATAATGTATATACCTAATAAATAACATACATTTACAATCAGCATGGCCCTACATGGTCGAACTGGGGCCATAAACTGATTGCTCAGTGGTAGAGCAACAAGGTCCAGAGTGATCCAGACAACCCAGCTACGTCCGAATCCCGTTCGGTGGGCTCTAATTTTTTTTTTTCAGTAGACCCGGTCTAGCAAAGGGTTTCAGTAGACCCGGTCTAGCAAAGGGTTTCAGTAGACTCAGTCTGCAAAGGGTTTCAGTAGACCTAGTCTAGCAAAGGGTTTCAGTAAACCCGGTCTAGCAAAGGGTTTCAGTAGACCCAGTATAGCAAAGGGTTTCAGTAGACCAGGTCTAGCAAAGGGTCTCACGAAGAACTGTTACGTATACCACATAATAGTTCCTCTGAAGCAATCTACGAAGTACCATAAAGAACTTTTAGGTGGTTCAAAATCTAATACCGAGCAAAAATCCTACAAAAGTTCTCTGTGAAATCTGGCATTCAGAAAGTGCATGACATTAACGCACGCAAGGAAGAGTGAACGGGGGGGGGCTTATTCTATTAACTTACAGAGCAACATGAGTTGGCCTAACTTAATACAGTATAATAAATGAAATTCTAGCATTTGGCAGCCCGGCCATACAGTGCAGTGAAACTATCAATAAAGATATTACCTTGGGCACGCATTTATTTACAAATTGTAAATAAAGTTCATATGAAAGCTGAGGCTGGGAGCAGCTTAATTGAAGCTGCCTCTGAAGCAACCACTGAGAAAAGCGCAACCTCGGTGCCGTAAAGGCGCAATATTTTACAAGGCGCTGGCAGCCGCTAAATGCGAGAATGAGGTGACGAGACCACATTAGGACAGCGGACGCATAGCGCACCGTAAAATGGGCCATAATATAAGCCGGCGAGTCATAATAACGCTAATTTAAACCAGCAATGAAGCGAGGAGGCCAGACACAGCGTCGCTGTTATGACGTAAATAAAAACCTTCACGCAACATTTGGGTTGATCAATGAAATATTATGATGCAAGTATATGCAGCTGCTAGCATAAAGCTGGAAGAATGCCAGTCTAGTTGACCATGAAATCATTAAAATATACCGCACAGTTTTAAGAACATACCGATTGTATTGTAGTACAGGAATAGTGCCATCTCATGTAATTCATACGATAGAAAAGACAAACTATATGATTATCCAAATGCATACGTTGCCGTAAAAATTCTAAATCGGCCAGATGCACACGGTAACTTTTACATAAGCCATGAGAAATCGAAATCATTGCACTGAGACACTCGCAGCTGCGACTAATAGGGTAGGGGAGGTCCCAAGTCAGTGAGACGTAAATGATAACCTTCACGTTAGCCTTGGGAAGATCAATAAACATGAACAAGTTTGCCAGTTGCTAGGAGGCGGGCAGGATCGATACGCCACCAGTGGGGCTTCAAATTGCGTGACCTGGTAAAATATTGTAGTCCAAACTCCCAGCTGCCGACATGTGCAGTAAGAGCCGAAGAAAAAATTTGTGGGGCAAAAAATTAAAACGTCAGTAATGGAGTCATGAAAGCTGGAGCAAGGCCAGCGAACTTTAAGTGTGTCTGTCACTTAATTGCGAGCCACGCGGTGGTACGTGACGGCTACTGTGAAGTGCCTGCAATTACGGCCTGGGAATGATGGTACTTGTCAAAATACTCCAGCCGTAATCATTATGTCAAGTGGCTAATTTCGAAAGCTGCGAGAACATATCTGGGTCACAGAATTCTGCTGAGAGCCACGTTCATATGCAAGAGAAATAATAAATAAAGTAGTCGTGTTAATGCAATAGAGAGCATAAACAAAACTGTCGATTTGTACCCATTATGTAGTGGTCCAAGAATAAAAAAAAAGAAAAAAAAGAAAGAAACTGGATACAACAAATGTTGAAAACTGATATGAGTCATGCTTATACTTATGAGAAATATGAGAAACTCAAAAATTAAAACGTTTGTTTCAATATAACTAAGATGATGCAAATGAAGTGGCGCTTACCCTGCGGTGTACAGGCACTTAGCAAATACGACTTTCGGAGTAGCAACTTTAATAAGATTACCACAGTTATGAATGACTGTAGTGAATTCCATGAAGAAAGTTCCTCCCTTAACTATTCAATTAATAGCTTCTGAAGGTATTGTGTACTACCATGGTAGTGAATGGCACTGAATTTGGACACGGACCGAGATTGAATTATGTGCCTCCTCTAGCATAATCAAGAAGATCATGCTTTTCTGAAGCAACGAGTACAATATAAGTGAAATAGAAAAGCATTGCACTGATGTAATTTAGAAAATGTGTTGAACGTCACAGCTGGTTGGTCCTAATGTTCTGCTGAAATATTTCATAATTTCGTGATGATATTGCGCTAGTGAAAGCTTTTACGTAGATCCGCAAATAATATATATGAGTAGTTTAAGCCTCGGTTTCCATAAGATAGGCGATGTCACAGTAGGAGGAGGAAGAGATATGCAGTATGTTGACAAAAACATGGAGCCCAAGCACAAGAGTGTTTCTACACAGGATCATAGCGCATGAAATCAGCAAGTTGGGAAAGAAGAGGAAGTACAAAAGAGTAACATCAGTAGGATTTTGAAAGCGGAATCAAGTGGACACGAAGGAAAGACGTCCCAAAGGACTAGCCAAAGCTATGGTGACATGCAGGGCCCCTCCTGGGGTCGCTGCACCCAATACTGTAAGATGAGAGAGCCTAACTAACCTAACCCTTTGGCCACCATATATGTCCCCAGAGTGGCTGATTGGGGTTAGGTTACTACAGTAGAAGATAAGACGATAGTTAGCCAGTGGCGCAGTTTTTGAAATTCATGGCAGATCACGGTTGTTGACTTAATGCTCGACTCAGTAACTGCTGTGATTGTCATGCGAATCCCTAGACACAATTATTGATCGCAGTTAGCAGTTGTTAGATTTAAGTAAGCGACGAAAGTTTCTTTCCTGAAACAGCTGCAAGATGAGGTCGACGACCGACATCAGTGGTTATGACAGTCACAAAAGTATCTTCAACTAGAGAGCACTCTGAGAGGCCATACCTCAGCCAAGCAAAGCAACGGTATCAAAAAATTCAAATTGGTTCTGATACCATGATTTTCTTTGTATCAACAACAAAATCTTATCATTTGTGTCTCTCAATAGTATCAACAGCTTGTGTAATTTTCTTGAAGATCCGTTCATAACTTTTTGAGTTATGCTGCTAGCAAACAATGACAAAACATAAGTCACACATACAAACGGACCAATCGATCATCACCAAAATTTAATCATTTAAGTTTTTTACCATTGATAACAAGTCCTGTAAATTTCATAAAGATCCATCCAAAACTTTTAAAGTTATTGTGCTGACAAGCATAAAATGAAATGTAGCGATGAACGGACAAAGAGATTTTTACAAAAATTTGGTCATTTACTCTTCGTAATATACCTTACAACTTGAAAATCCGTCGAAAACTTTTTGAGTTACGGCACTACGGAAATATAGGCAAGTTAATCATCGGTTACTGTCAACATACCTTACAACCCTTGTAAATTTTGTAACGATCCATTAATAGCTTTTTGAGTAATCATGGTGACAAAAAACAGACAGACAAACACGACAAAAACAACCTCCTCGCCGGAGGTAATTATATACGCAGTTCTATTGCTATACGGTAATATTACTGAAGTCCATTACCGCAAGAGAATACACACAAAAAAGTACATCTGGTACAATAACACCGATAGTCAATTATTGAATTCAGTTGTTCAATACAAGCATGTGAAACGACACAAATGAGTATCGACTTTGTAAACAATTGAAATCAAGTGCTTCAGTACATGGAAACGAGAAGATTGCTGGCTGCAATAGCGTCGACGGAAAGGTGTTCGCGTGGGTGCGGCCTTGGTTCACATACAAAGCAAAAATTCTCTAATGGAATGTGTGATTGTATTCTTGTTAATATTGAAAAACTTAGGTTGATGTGCGTGGTGTGCTATCGAGCGGCAAAATGTACTAAAAAAAATTGCCGAAATGTTGCAAGTGATCAACACACACTGCAAAAAGTCCAGAGTAAGTATCAATTGTATATAACTGGTGATGTCAACTTCCCCTCCTTAAAATGGTTAACGACAGACTTACCAGATGAAACTGAAAGCTTCGTACTATCCAGAACATCATCGGCCACCTGAGATGAAAAAGATCAGGCTCTCTCTATAGTGCACATGATGGAAAAATTTTCACTGACCCAAATGATCTCGTCACCAACGAGAAATGAAAATGTCTTAGATCTTTTCTTCGTCGACAACGCACAATTGATCAAGAATATTGAAATCCATGATACAACATTATCTGATCATAGGCTTGTTGAAATAACGACTCAGCTTGGCGAACGCGATTCCCATAGACCGCAGAAAAATTCTCAAATAAACTCCATCTCTAG
>LQNS02278125.1:31571831-31588523 GCA_001587735.2 Parhyale hawaiensis
GTAATATATTTAGATTTTGCCAAAGCATTCGATAAAGTAGACCATGGAATACTGCTACTCAAACTCTTCAACATGGGCATCCGTGGAAAATGTCTTAAATGGATCGAAGCTTTTCTGACAAACCGAACCCAAAGGTGCGCATTCCGATCAAAACTGGTGGTGATGCGATAGCCACAAAGTATTCTAATATTTTCGTAATCCGAGGGGCGAGATTATTCAACAAAATGCCTCCTCGCATTCGAAATGGCACCGGTACAGAGACTGCGAAATTTAAACACTTACTGGACACATGCTTACTGAAAGTGCCTGATAAACCTGTTGTAAGCGGCTACGTGAACTGTGGGGAAACTCGCTATTAGCCACCCCGCTGGCCACGGACTGCAGCATCACCTCTGCACAAGATGGGCGGCGTGCGTAACGTCGCCTAGACCTCGTCCGAAGTATCATCAAAGGTATCAAAGGTAATCCTGATGCTCCCAACGCACAAATAATTAATTGTCACGCTGATTCTTCAACATAGTTTAAGGTGTATTTTCTAGTTTTTTTTCGTAGTTCTTTTACCGGAAAAGCACTTAGTAGCGCGTAGATATAGGCATGAGAATGATGTTATGGTACATGTAACATTTATTTTCAATGAAGATTGATTATCTGAAAGAATATCATCAACGAAGTTGTTGCGGGATTGTCGATTACTGAATTTAGGTATTGAAACAAAATAACGGGATACGATTATCTCCTTCATGAAGTATACCTCAACAAGTTACCACTAATGTAGGTTGTTCGACTTGATAATGCAAGAAATGCCTTTGCAGGGATGCAGCTGCAGTACAGGACCGTACTTGACATCCATTTAGCCTAAGTAAAAATTAGCACCGACTGGCATCGAGCCAAGAAAGCCAGTGTCGCTTCATAGCACTTTGGTTAATGCGCTGCGTACAGTGGTTGACGATAAGCTGTCAGCAAGCCAAAAATTCCGGTAGACAAGCTGTAAAGTGCATAGTAAAGTGGGGTAAAAAAATTAATTACCCACATTAGGGGTAAAAATGAACGCCCACTGTGGCCGATTTTTTACTGCATAAAAGGGAGTCAATTTTTTTATCCCTAATGTGAGTAATTCATTTTTTACCCCACTTTACTATACTTCAGTTTCACCTCCTACATTTACATTAGGATGTTCCAATAAAGTGAATTTAATAACAACTTTCCATTGGGGACAATAGGGGTGTTTCAATAGAGTAAAAATGCACGCAACACGTAAACACATATTACGGCGCTGGGTAAGCAGGGATTCTGGGCGTACATAAAAATGAGTCCCTAACGAAACGGAGAGAGAGAGAGAGAGAGATAAAGCGGAATGCTTTAGAATGAAATTGAGAAAACCAAGGTGTCTCTCTAGCGACAGCATCGTCTCTAAACGTACATTAAATTCCCTAAACTAACGTAAACTCAGAAGAAAAAAGTTAAAAGTTGTCAAAGACTAGACGTGGCAATGTTGAATGACAAACTGACCTAAGCAGCAGCGTTTGCCAAAGTAGGGCAGATATGCAAGGCACGGAGCTCGCAAGTTAATTCTCAGCTCATACTGGGGCACTTAAAATGGAGCGGGACGCTCCTTTAACGAACTACTTCCAGGAGTATAACGAGGGAGTATGCCCCTGCTGCACAGTACTGGTATATTCGGCAGGCACAGTTTGTAACAACAATTAGACAGTCGCTGTCTTACTCTCGGGTAGTGTGAAACTTTCTGATCACCTAATGATTGTTCTGCTTAATCTTTCGTTAGTTAAGCCTATTACATTCGGGACGCTTTTGCATGGTAGGGTAAACGAGTTTGGACGTGATACGCCTGTCAGCATAACTGCTATCGTTCACGAGCTGCTCTTTCACACAGATACCGGATGGACGGTTCAATACAACATAAAAGTTATAGCATGTTGTATAGATGAGTTCATTTATGTGGTATTTTTGTACAACCAGTACGTATACGAACACATATTAATAAAACTGATAAAAGTTCCGTTCGAAACGAACAATATTTTATACATATAGAAACTCGGTCCGTCAAAATAGTGGCAAAGAATATGAATCGGCACCTCTCCAGTGTTCATACTTGTGGCCAACATTGAACAATAAGGATCCAATGCATTCGTCATAGCAACAGTCTGATCTTCTGTTAAAATAATGATGATTCAATTTTAATAAGTGCACAGTTCTTTTTTTTTAGAGCAGTCCCAAATAGCTTACAAAATAGACCAAGTGCTGCTGCGGCAAAAACAAAAACTTTTAGAAAATCGGTACAAATAAACTGATTATTAAATAGCTAGCACGTCAGGCATAATGGCCATGAAGGGTCAATGATGGATTTACATAGGGCTATTCGCGAACTATGCCGATCCCCAATTCATGTTAAAAGGAGACTCAAAAGAGGTAGAAATATTAAAAAAATATTCTACGGTTAGAAATGAACATGCCGAAGTCCTTCACTGTGAGACAACTCATATAATTAAGAAGACACAGCTTTTGGTATGCTGCCTCATCTGCCTCAGTTCTAACTATCACATAAGCTACCTGCCTATGCACTTCGGTGTCCATAACTAATCTGCATAGTCTTAGCTATGAATACGGTGTGTTCTTATGGCCAGCATCTAAGCTTGTTCATTTGAGGGTCAAATGTTTAATTAACTTATCTCCTTGGATGAAGAGGACATAAAATACTCAATGGTCTGTACTAACTACAGTGTTGACGAAGTTCGGTGGTAAAACACCCTAGTTGTGAGTCTGTTTCTATATCTAATTTCACTTTTCAATGTAAAATGGGAAGGAAATCACACAGATCGAAAGAAATATGGTTTTATTTTTACATTGCTTTCAATATTTAGAAAAAAAAACCGTGAATAATGTCGTGCAATTTGCAAATATTTCAGTGAAAATTTAAATAGAGGTCAAGCACTAAACCCAATGTAATTAACAAGTGTTAGCGGCAATATGTGATTAGGTACTCCCATTGTGATTCGCTAACATTTTGATACAAGATTTTGACTGCCCCCACAAGTGTCTGATAATATTTTGAAAGTTTCGTTCTGTGTGAACTTTACTACAATACTGCCGACATACAAAGCGCACTTACTATTATACTCATCATATAGCTAGTAGGTGTCAACATGTAATTGAGCGCAGTTATGTTTCCCAGGAGCTATTCGAATGGTATTCCAAAGATGAATCTCTGATCCTACATAAATTTCACCGCAAATCTGCGTGTACGTCAGGCACTAAATTCAAAGTAACTGCAGCTTGCCTGTGACTCTGAAATTAGAGTCCGACGCAGCTGCCGCGCGCCGAAGATATATGGGAGGGCGCAAGCACCTGGGTCTCATCAAAATATGCGCACTATTTTATCCAAATGAAACTGAACTTGGGCCGACTTGGGTGCACAGCAAACGGTAATTGGAACCTAAACTGCAGGATTCTGTTCAAACTTTAAACTTTGAAACTACAATGTTAGATGATTCTGTTAATGTAAACTGAAACAGCGAAGAAAGATGTCAACCAATCAGAAAATTCTAGGCAAACAGACGATACCCACAGAAAAGAGCGGAGGATAATACAGGCGGTTAGTAAATAAATTAATTGACGTATATATAGTATGGTTCATTTACGGTAATCAGACAATGTAAGATGGGAGTATTATCAGAGTAATCAATATTGTAGAATATACCGATGCATAAAAAAGTGTGAAGAAAATGTAAAATGTAGCCTTCCTTTGGTAAAAATTTAATGAGGGTACAACTGCAAAAAAAGTTACAACTGAAATTAATTAAGCGAATGTCTACGAGGTGCCTTTATGGCTTGCTATCATAAATGGGTAGAATCGTCTAGTTAACGCTCTGTGGCCGGATGCACAGACGCCTTGTGTTACGGTAACGTAACCTGTACAGTTCCTTGAAGAAGTACCACTATCACGGCTCAGATTTTGTCACTTGCTAATACTGATCTTCACGAAGTTACGATCAAAGTTGTTTGAACTTTCAAGTAATGCATACCAAAATAATTAACTGAGACTCAATCCTTGAATTGAAGAGAAAAAATTTAAAACTACCGCGGTTACATGGTTGCATTCGTGCCTGCAGCTGTACAGTTACGATGCTTGCAACTTTACAAGGCGTTTGAGCATCTGGGTTCAGTCCGATACAGAAAATTAAATTATCAATGTCAAATGGCTGTATGCTTGTGACACACAAATATATTTGTTAAAATCTCCCCAAGTAAATTTGCATACATCTCTTCTTTGGCCCGAACGGATTATTGTTACAGATGCTAGTTGAAGCCTTGTTAAACCTTACAAAGGAGTTGCAAGAGAGGAAGAGGAGCAGAGGCCGCTAAGAAAAATGCGGAACCCAGACAGGGACGCGCTCCCACACGGAATTAGCGCGCGTGGCGGCAGCACCAGTAGAGAAACACGAAAAAGAACAGAGTTTAACACCAATGACAGCAGTTGGCAAAAGGACGGAAACAAAGTGAGCACGAAAGAAAGAAGTCTCTACGGCCTTAGACTAGGGTGACCTATGTAAGTGATCAACACCCTCCCCTTCCCCAGGAGCGACTGACGATAATATAAAATGACGTAGAAGACTGCTATCGCCAATGGTATGTGCCTCGTGTTGGCTCTTCCAATAAAAAAAGTCTTACCCATTCAGTACGGTTAACAGGGTCATTCCACCGTGACGATCGTTACATCCGGAGCATACTTATTGCCAAACTCCAGCCTATAACCTTAAAAGTTGTATCATTAACCTGATATGGTTTTAACCATAACAGCATCAGTGTCTAATATTGCTAATGGAACTATCCCCAACTTTCTATGGTTATTATTGTTTTAGCTATTTACTAGTAAAGTGGCCGTGACGATCGTTACACAGATGCAACCTTGAGTTCGATCTAGTGCTACAAAAGCGTGAAACTCTCTGAAATACAAATAGAAATCTGATTACTTTATTTAGCAATTATAGATGGAGGATTAGGCTATCTAAATGTGTATAGGTTTTTTCAGGTGCAATTACCATTTTTCCTCAGAAGCCACAGAAGCGCAGTGATGATCGTTACAAAAATATCGTGACTATTGTTACACTGCGAATTTTTTACCAAAAATAATATAAATAAAGCAATTAAACAATCTTTAGGTAGTCTTGGCGTCTTATAACGTATTTTAACAATAATGTTTTTATATGTGAACATGCAATACATGACTTACCACGATAATAATTATTTCAACAGACTAATAAAAATTTATAATTGGCTTCCAGGTACAATCGCTATATAACATAGCTTGAAGCATAATTTTTACGTAGTACTGTGGAAAATTATGAGTTGATTCTGTTGCATTTTACTGACTGTATAAAGGTTTTTTTTACAAAATTGTTCATCTTTGACAGTGTTATAAAAAAATTTTGTTCCATATTTTGTGTTTTCTTTTCAGATTCTTAAAGTAGAGGTCTTCAGCTTTAATTTGCTATATATAAAAGCTACATTTGGTGAATTTTCAAATTTTAGCCTCAGGTTGACTACAGCGTAGAATGACCCAGCAGTCCCGTTCTAATGCTCCAACTCCTGACGAGGACTTCCTAGTAGCTAGGAAATTGTTTGTTTTTTCTAGAAGTAACGACGAGTTTACTTGCATTCAGCACATACCGTACTGGACCAGGACCCGTCGCCGACAGTTGTATAGAAATTATTCTCATTGTATCATATGAACTTAGAGCCGAACTAAAGGTGAGTGGCAGTAGTTTTTTCTTTACTTCAATGTTAGACATTATGATTTAGCAAGGCTATTGATGACGTATAGTCGAGTGTGTACCGAACTGCCCGTGCTTTATGCATAAGTTTATCATCCCTTACTTCTCTATTGTTATCATATAAAAAGCTAGAATTACTAGGAAAGTTCCTTTATGATTAAATAGCATAACACACAGAGCACACTGATGGAGCTGAAAGTGACTAAGCGCTTGTGGGGCACATCATCATTACAAACGACATATCACTTATTAGGCACCAACCTGCCATGATAATGAATAATGAGCGAGAGTTTGTCGTCTGTTAGTAAAATTACCGGTGGGGCGTACATAATGCGCATCAATGACCAGAAAGCTGTTTAAAATTTTCTAGATACAGGGGTCAGTGCATTCAGATTTCCAATAGGCCACAAAATGTGACCTTCGTCAGAAAAAATCATACCATCAAAATTTCCAGTCCGGTTAGTGCTGCAGCAGAAGTTGGGGCAGCTGTTTTGATGCTGGCCCACTCATCCCTCTCTACCATAAAATACAGTAATGGAGGGGATTTAACTTGGTTCGGTAGTATTTGACAGTTTTGAATCATTTTTCAACGTTCGGCAAAATTACCTTGCTTGACATTGCAATTGCCATTGGGAAATTGTTTTGACGCTGCCGAAAGTCTAAAAATAACACCGAAGGACATGATTCGATGTTCTTCTGCAGTAACGAGCGATTTTTAGATTGATTTTTCATACTGGGCGTAAGGAGAGATAGCTAAAAATATGGAGTTACTTAATTCCCTTTCGTAAAATTGATAAAAAAACAGGAAGAAAAAAGTTACGGTCAGTAAAAGTAACAAAAAATTAACTGGATTATATAGTATACTGCAACTATACGGCAAAAAAACCTGACTAATAAATTTCGGACATCACATAAGAGTACGATGGCAAAGGAAAACCTAAATGGTAAAGAATAAAAAAAGAAAAAACACAAAATTATCGCCAGGAACAAACTACAGTCCTTTCGTAAATCCACAGCCTGCAGCATAGCACAAGCTGGTGAAAAGAGGAGCAGGGGACGTACAAGGCCACAGCTTCAGGCCAAACACTGTAAACGCAGCCCTAGCTGGGCCTCGAACAGACACAGCGAACACACACGGTATACTGTTGCCTAGATCAGTGTTGTCCAAATTAGGGTCCGCGTACTCCTGGGGGTACGCAACATGGTTCATGAGGGTACGCAAACAAGCAAGGAACACACACACATCCGAAAAAAGTAATTTTCAAGCATTTTGTTATCAAGTCATTATTTTTTGTAATGATTTGAATTTAGTGACCAACACTAACACTTCTGTAGTCTCTTAATAATTAATGTTGGTACTATTTACATGGTTATCCTAAGTAAAAATGAGTTTGTTAAGCCACGGTGAGTGGAAGTAGTATAAGGTACGATAGGCGAAAATACATATGTTTGGACAAAACTGGCCTAGGCAATCTCGTTTTCACCTCGTTACTGCGACCTGCGAAGAAACTGTACTAGTAAAGAAACTAACAAATAAGGAATTACTTTCGAAGCCCAAGACAAAACACCAAAGGCCATAGAATCAGCAAAACATTGGAGACGAAAAGCAATAAGATGAAGTCGAGCAACGCCTGGCCAAGATAAACAGGGAACTTCCAGAGAGAACCAATAGAAGAAGCAGCAGTAATTAGGTTGTGCAAGACAAGCTGCACAAAGTTTGAGTTTAGCTGTAACAGCAACCCATAATGCTTGCCATCCAACTTTCTGACTCCAAGTTTGTTCGAAACAGCTTCTAGTCCATGAAGCCATCGCTGCCGTGACCATTATTAGCTCCTCGTATTCAATACAGACTTTCACAAGTCAATAACAAGGAGAGCATTAATTTGAAGCGGCTTCCACTCCAAGAAGATATCATTCGAATGATCAGTGTTGGTTGGCTCTTAGCATCTGATACTGAATATCAGAAGCCAATAATAACAAGGAAGACATTGGAAACTGGTTCATTTCCAATGATAATATTGGAATGATTACTGCTAACTGTTAGTATTTCATACTGAACCTCACGAATCAATAATAACAAGGAAAGCATTTCTTGAAACAAGGTCAAGTCTGAGAACTCTTTCATTGGCATGTTCAGTGCTCTGTCTCTTAACATTTGACAGTGAATTTCACAAAAATTCAGATTGAAAATGAGAGCTGTGGAAACAGCTGCGTGCACTTCAACTTTGGTTGAAGTAACTTCAAGGTCAGGAAAATGTCGCTGGCAGCAGTGTTTCTTCTCCGTATTCGTTATAAGATCTTATAAGCGAATGATAGCAGGAGCGAGTTACTATGGTCACGAAGGCATGTGAGAATGTCCAGCACATTATTGTTCTCGGACAAGCTGCTGATGAATTAAAAAAAAAAAATTTCACCATCAAAACATGAAATAATGATATATGATTAGAAATCTCTGTCGCCAGACTAATAGTTATTGGCATTACAACGTTGCTGAAGGTTAAAATCATATAGTGCTATGGAAAATATTCGAAACAGCCCCTCATCTTTCTGCATAACATTCGTGTGAGCATTATTAACTCCTAACATTCATTATCAAAATGTAATAATGATTTTCACGATGGACAATGCATTATTGACATTAAAATTTGGACCTACAATAGAATTTTTTAAGCCTGCAACTCGGGGAGTTTAAGCATATGTTATTTTAGTGTCGTTTGATTGTAAGACGTAATTTATCATCATGAGTATCATCATAAGTACAGTACTAAACACTTAACGCTAGGAAGAAAACGCTTGGATAAATAAGCAATCTTCCAAATTTATTATCGTTATTACGTGATTAGCTTAACCACGGAATCCACCAGTGCGTACAGAGTTGCTAGTAGACAACGAACCTTCAATTTGTTGTTAGTAAATTATGATTCCTAATTTCAGCAAGTCTGGAATAAGAATTTGCAACTGCGTTTTGCTGAAAGTCTCAATTTAGCCACTAAGTTACAGTCAGCAAACTGGCACTTTTAAACTTATTCAAAGTTAGTGCAAATAAGAACGCCTCGGCATGCCCGAGCGGTGGCAGCGTTAATTTTGATTCTGTGTCAAGCGTAAAAATGAATGTAGAATTTTAGTTTTTGCTTACATCTAATAATAAAAAACGCTGCTGTGTAAATATTACTTAATTTGCTACGACTAAATCATTTCTGTAGGTATATGCTGCTACTTAGTATAGAACCAATCTGATCGTATTATTGAGGAACGGAGCCTTAATCGAGGATAGTCACAGGTCATTTCATTGTATCAATTTAAAGTACGCTAATGCACATGAAATTAGTATAAAATACTACGGGAAGTACAGTATTACAATGGCATAACACAGAAAGCTGCTAATGAATTTGTAAGCAAACAGGCGGATTGCTTTAGCAGAATTCGACAAAAAGTACACGTTGGTTCTTAGATCTGTAAACTTGGTCCTTCGACCCTTCAGTTCCTCAGTATAACATGTTGAAGAAAAGAACGATACTTTAACCGTTTACCACTTTTCCCTCAAAAACGATTACCGATTCTTTCCTGCAACCTTGTTTTCTTATTATCAATTATTACATTGACATTGTAGCAAAATGAACGTGGTAGCTCATGATCTTGATACTATTACAGTTGATGAGTATGACCCAGTATGTATGTCAACAACCATCCCGCGTGGACTCCCATTTCACCCTCAAATTTACTGGAGTATGCATGAAATCACGGCACCTTCAAAAATCCAGGTCAGGCTCATGCCTTCTATCAACGATAATGGCCTCATCGATGAAGAACAAGCGCAATGATTTATAGTCTATTGATCCTGCGCAGCGACCACGAAGAAGGCCTACACCCAAATGTTCTTCGAACTGCTGAAGCTACAATGATATATTGTACCTACGAACCGAACGTTATAAATGCAATGGCCTTAGCTAGCTAGTAGTTAGAGCTACGTTAGCAATGTTAGGAAATGATGGGTACAACATGAAATAATTGCATCTCTGTAACCACTTACCAGAGGCCAGGTGAATAGCTTAGGAATAATATGCGAAATTTACAATGGATGATGAAACTTAGCCGCTCATAAAACAGAGAATTTAGTGGATTGTCCAATGACGTGAATGGAAATTACGTGGACTCCATCGTTTCGAAGCACTTAGTCTCCTCAAAAACTCAAAGTCATGAATGAACGTATATTTCAATGTTAAAATAGTCTAGAAAGCCCAAGCTCCAGCGTCTGCAAGAAGTAACGTTGTTGATGTAAATTTATTAAAAAAAAAGAAGACACAGCATATACCCTAGCATTTCCGAAAATAAAAAATATAAAATGACGATATTTAACTTTTCCGGAAAAAAGAGGAAGAACCCTCAGAGCTTCTATTCCGCAAGTTAACAGTGTATTTGTCTCGCAAAAGCTATACGGTAATAGTAAATTTATCCTTCTTTAAAAATAGGTGCAAGCGGGAAAATATTTTAAAATTGCGTTTCCAGCAGCCCAGAGTACAAAAGTTTAACGAATAAGAGATACATTACTGCAGCTGATAAAAGTGCGACGGGAAAAGAGGATTAGATGCTTCCCAATAAAATTACAAGGTTAATGATACGTGTAAATTTTAAACCGTCGAGGTTCGCAAGAAATGCCGAGCATTGCAAGAGCAGCAGTGAATTCAGAAGTGAAAATGCCAGGAGAAAAGCAAATATTGCACTAATTGCAGTGCAAACATTAAGAAGTCCCCCCCCATAAAAACACAAAAAACCAAGAGAAGAAGAAATATTGCACCCATCAACATCATTAGCTCGAGAGAAAAAATGAACAGGTTATTTAAAAAAAAAGCCAAGAGTACGGCAAACAATTTGTTGCAGTAATTTGAAGAACAAAAGTTAATACAATATTTCAAAATGAAAGGGAAAGCGGCAGACTTACTTATCGCAGTATCGGCTGCATAGTAAAATTAATCACTTTGTCCCCAAGAGACCACGCCAGCAATAAACACATCACACTGAATAAACCAAAAATGTGCAACAAACGCAGCAATTTTCCAATATCGAAGAGATTTAGCAGGCAGGATAAATCTAGCCTTTCCATCGCCACGGCGCGTCAGTGTATTAAAATATTAACGCAGCTGCAAAATACCGGGAATGTGGCAAGCGATATATTCGGACCCGCGACTACAAGGCTGCATCAATTTTGAAAATAACAGAGTCGGGGTGTCGGCGGTGCCGATGGAGGGCGCGACTGTTGGTGTGCGTGGTGCTGCAAGGTTAGTAATGATAGGAATGACACTTCTGTTGAGTTCTGCAACTTCGTGTAGTACGTACAATTGGGTTATCGTTTCGCTGAAAGAATGTGTTATTGCAAGAAACTCGCCGCAGACATAAATGTATACACGAGGGTGTTTCACAGTTATAGCGGTAAAAATTCAAATTCATCTGATACTGATGAGCAATCTTTTATTTTGTTCCTCGTAACTAAAAAATCAAATGAGAAAAATTTGAACAGCATCGGCCAATGGTATCATCCCGCCCATTCATTTCAAGTTTTTCATGAGGCAGGATTGGGTCCGACTGGATAATTCCTTGTGGTGGGCTTCGACTACCTGAAGAAAACACTGAAGTTGATCTTCTGCCTTGGTCCTTCTACTCTTCGTGAATGCCTGTTCTAGAGCCACCCCACGCTCCGCTGCATCATTGGCCACAACTAGCCCCTCAACGCCTTGCAGACCAGTCTCATAGGAAGGGTTATTTTTACAATTTGCTGGATCCTCCTAGAAAAACTTGTGTCGATGTTCCATGAGTTCAGAGAATCTCTTGGTATTTTTTGTTGCAAAGGAGGTCACGATCTTGTCTTTTATTCCATTAGGAAGAGCCCTAAGACAGGACAAAGTTTCAGCATCCGAAAACTGACTTCATGTTTGCAACAAACTACTCCTTCTCCTGAAATACAGTTCTTCATCACAGAGTGCCATTGCAACGTTAATCTCATGCTGATGCCAAATATGGCGTGCCAGCGTCTTCGCCCCTATAATCCTGACGATCTCGTTGTCTTCCTATTCCAGAGGATTGAAAATGGCGATATCATGACGGGAAGCAGTAAGGGCTGAACGTGCCAAGAACCAGGCAAGAACGTAACGTAATGGTTGGCAAGGAAAATGCAGAAGTCCCTCAGATTCTCCAAAATGCCCGACCATGCTACGCGGGAAGACGAGGGTCTTTGTAGTCGAGTTTGAAAGAACTGGGGAAGAAAGATCCGCCATGGTCCGCGCCATCAGTCGGGCTCGATGCACAGCCCCGAGTTTCCGAAAAGTGATGTTTGGCCGCCATGTGGCACCCCTCTAAAAAAGACAATGGCAAACTTAAGGAGGTCTCTGTAGTCATCGCGCATATGACTAAAGTACAGCTGATTTTGGCAAAAATGAGGACATCAGTGGCCCACGATATACTGCGAATTGGATCTTTGGCTGTCCGATAGTTTGTTTTCTCCACAGAAGGCTAAAACTCTGAATTACTGAAAATTGTGATTTTAGGGCCCGGTTACACCTGTGGGACCAATGAAGAGAAAACCGCTTCTAGTAAAAGCTCCAAAACATTACGCCGACAAGCTCTGTAGATTCAAAAGATCACATCAAAAGATCTGCTGCAGACGCAGACAGACACCGCCTTTGGGACCTGTGTTAGGGCCAGTCGTGTCGAAACAAAGCGCTGCAAACCTCTCGAAGGTTTCATTTCTTGATGACGTTAACAATTGTGGTGGCTGCCAGCTCAGCTTTATAGTCGGTGACCGGAGAAGCAAGCGGCTTGAAAATTCCTCCAAAAACAAGACTAGGAAGGTGATCCACTACTTGTCCATTAGGTAGTCCGGGCATCAACTCCCATATTAATAGACAGTCAGGGAAACTGCTGGAGAGAAAGATTCCTTGATTTTGGCGGCTTTTTCTTCACGATCTAGCGCATAGACTGAATTTTTCTTCGGTCGACCCTAGGGCGGAGGCGAAGGGGACAAGTACCGTTACTGCTCGGCGTTACCTGGCTTCGATCAAGAGCTACAGCGACTTGTGCATTAATACCAGTTGCTTTCCTACCTCTGCAGACTTCTTCAGAGGAGATCTACATGGACTTTAATCTAGGGGACTTCAACAATATGACGATGACGACTCATATTTTGTTTCCGCACCACATATTGCACTAATTATCAAAACTATCAAACTATAATATAACAATTATAACTTATACAAAATACAATGAATATCTTAATAATAGTCTTAGAGATAAAAAAAAGCTAACTAGTCGGTTACCTAACATGGCGTAGTCAATAAGCATGTCAATTATGATGCAAGATGTCGTATTTAACAATTCGTTGTAGTAGTGATATTATATATATAAATATGTAAATGTATGTATATATATATACTTCATATGTATTGTCAAATGTTTGAAATTTGAATAAATAATTATAAATACGTACAATTAAAGTGTTTTATATACTTTACAGAGCTATACAACGCATTGTTGTATCAGACAGAGAAGAACACATTAGGCCTACGTAAGTTGTGTATAGGTACTGACTTCAGTATCTCAGTAGTGAGTAAAGCCGCGAGATGCTTCCTCGTGACCTTTGACCTCTGGACCCCGCCTGCTTCCGGTTTCAAAGGCCTCCCCCCCCACTTTCGGTTCGCCCCCCCCCGACCCCCGCTACACCAGAAGTGCATTGGCCGTCCTAAACCGGAAGGTCAAGGTCACGCGCAAGGTCGCGAGGGTGAAAGGTCACGAGGTAGCATCTCGCGGCTTTACTCACTACTACTACTACGTAGTAGTGTGTAATGGGACGAAATGCTATCTCGTGACCTTTGACCTCTGGACCCCGCCTGCTTCCGGTTTCTCAGGCCCCGCCCACTTTCGGTTCGCGCTCCCCCCCCCACTGACCCCCGCTACACCGGAAGTGCATTGGCCGTCCTAAACCGGAAGGTCAAGGTCACGCGCAAGGTCGAGAGGGTGAAATGTCACGAAGTAGCATTTCGTCCCATTACTCACTACTTAGCTCTGCGCGATATCAAGATGTAGACTTTACAGGATGAAACTTTGCCGAAATAGTTTACTGTTGAAAACAAACGAAATAAGAGGTTGCTCATAAAAATCCAATAAATTTAATTTTGTTCAAACACCCTAGTAAACACATTTAGGCAACATGTACGTGCCTTCTACTAAAGCTTTCTGATGACTTACGAGAACTAATACAGTTAATGTGCACATCTACTTAAGTTATCCCATAAAAGCGCAATAATATAATATCACACAAACTGTCTTGAGATACACAGGCAATAAAAGTGAAGGAATAACACGCTAAACGTACAATTGAAGGTCATCAGCATCGACTGGTCACATATTTTGCCTAACCGGCTTTTATGAAAAGAATAGGAAAAGTCTGCATGCAAAATTTCTGACCCTAAATTGCACGTGTGATATGAAGTAGTCACTTTCCTTCAGTTTCTAAGATCGCAAATAGTCGTTCAATTTATATGTACCGCATGAGCTAAATCCCAGTATATCTGTGTGTCGAAAATACACACGTTTCATAATGTGCAGCAATGTGAAGGTGAAGAGATCTTATATTAAAATAATTAGCAAACTATTCATCAACGTTTACGGAGTACATTGGAGTCACCACTTTGTAATTGTTTTTCGCCGAAGATTCGTTTCAAATGCGATAGCTCTAAACTTACTGATGTCAACAGAAGCTTAATTCTCAGTGTAGGGAACAAGAACTGCTTTCTTTACAAGACTAGCCTCATTTAATTAAAAAAAAATCACTGACAGGACAGATTCAAATCGTGGCAATGGAAAAAATGCCAACTGAAACGTCCGATAATCACGTACATATCATTTGTGATATTCTATCAGATCATTTTTTCGTGCTATTTAGCTTAGTTGTTAGCGGAGAATTGGAGTGTCTGGCACGTTGTCAGACTGTACACGTCATGCTTCTAAATACATCCCTTGCAAAATAAAAGAAGACTTTATGATTGCTTCCAAACTTCACAAAGTTTTTCTTATTAACCCACGTAACTGGGCTCCGCAGCTGCTATCACTTTTTTACTCATATCCAAGGCGACATTAATTTTCTTTATCTTAAAGTTCCCACTATTTACTTAACACAGCATCTAACGAAAATGAGCGGTTAAAATCATTATCTTTATCTTTCTCGCTCCTACAGTAATCATTTCGTATATACTCTGAAGGTAATTATATAGCACTTTTGGAATTCCACTCATTAGCGCTATGCGCTCCACAGGCTCTGGTCGCACTTCTGATTACGACGACCACAACTTTATTAGATTAATAACTTTCAGTGAAGCGTCACTCTTGCTAATCAGCGCTCCTTTCATCCAGCACCGTGAAGAGAAAATAAGGCCAAATTTATCCGACCATTCGTGGAAGCGCGAGCACTGATCAGGTTTCTATTAACTGTGTTTCTTATTCGGCAAAGAAACCAAGCGGAACCATTGAGGATGCAGCATGTTCTCTGCATGGACCCTGGGCCTGATTGGATAGCGTTCCTGCCCTAATGAAACGGACGGAATACTTTCGTTGTCTTGCCTAGGCTAATTGCATTGTTTGTCTCACCACAAGTTGGCCTCATACAGGAAGCTCGACAAGCTTTGGAGTCTTCGATAACTGATTCTAGAAACTGGGTCCCTCTGCTGTTGCATTGCCACCCACAACTTTAATATTGTGGAGGAAATGAAGCAAGTTAGGGATACAAAATTGGAATTACTGCTAAAGTATAACTGGAGGCGCCTCGCTTTTGACAACTTTAGTAACTATATTATAGCGATGGAGGGTTGTGAAATACTGAAGATTTCTTGTAGGAGAGGAGGATCTTGTGCATGAATTGAGTACAGCGAACAGAAGAAACGCTTTGCGTTTTAGATTTCGGTTTTACGTATTCAGTAATAAGTGTACTAGAAGCCATAGTAGCGCAAGCGCAGTTAATTACAGTATATTAGAACATTATTTAGTCAGTATTTCAGTGTACGAGCAAGTGGATGAAGGCAATGAATCGAAGCTGTTCGTACTTTTAACATTTAAGTGCTCTCAGAAGACAAACCAGGAGTAAAACAAACAGAGAAAATTAACAAATAACTCGGAAATCATTCACATTAATGTTAAATCGACTCTGTACCTAGCATGTATAGTCGACTGGTAAAACATTTTCAGTGTAAATTAAAAGATAGAATAATTTATCTCTTTGTGGCCAGAGTGAACGGTTCCTCAGCGTTTGAAAGATTTTCTAAAAATACTGCTGCTTACTGCTGAAGGTCATGGGTTAAACCTACAGTAGCACAGCGTTTCCACTCAAAATTTTTCAAATTCCCCAGTTGGGAGTTCTAGATTTCCCCAGATTTTAAGAAACTTCTCTAGATAGCTATAAAAGAATACAAATAAAAACTTAATGCTTATCTCAATGTCAATTATATCTAAAACTCTTCTGCATCGCAGGTTCACAAGGAAGGTGAAGACCAGGAAGGCTGTACGTATCATCGTATACTAAATTCGTATACGTTTCGGGCATCCTGCCCATCATCAGCAAAACTGTTGAGATAAAATATAAGAAATTCACTAACAAAGACTAAAGTTTACAAGTAAAAATAGCAATGAACACACATGAATAGAAACTTAAAATTGTATAGAGATTCTAAAACACGCAGGCAAACAGGCGAGGACTGCGTACCTAAAATGGAGAAATTGTCAAGATCGACTCGGACGCCACATCGTTCGGCATGCTGTCTCACCATGGAATGAGGAGGACTAACTAGCATGCTTCCCGTACGAGCACTCCTTCCGCTGTGTTCACAAACTCTGGTCATAATAGTACGCACAGTAGAACCAATGT
>LQNS02278125.1:31615066-31630783 GCA_001587735.2 Parhyale hawaiensis
TGTCGGACATTTCCAGGGATCTGTGTACAATCCTTAATGCAAACTTCTCCATTAATGTGAAATCAGCAACTGAAGTAATTTTTTGTATGTCTGCCATAAAGTTTGAACCATTTACTCTGCAATGAAGCAAAGAAAACTTAATTCTGGCTATACAAAGGATAACTGCAATGAAAATAGTATACCCTATTTGCTGTTCCTTAGATGGAACACTGAGCGCTCGTGGGTTAAGATGAACGACCACTCATACGTCGAGCACCAGACTAGATCGTATAGCCCTAGGCAATCTCAAATTATACTAGGGGATGAAGATGGGCTACCTCCTAGTATCTGTCGGACGTAGCACACAAATCCTACTGCAGTTCTAACGCGAGAATCCAACATTGGTCTTCGATGATAGTCTGGGTATCGTGTGACTGTGTGGTCACAGAGGATACCAGAAATTGAAAATGGAACTGATGAGAGAATGGGACCTATGAACAACGCAATTTCGGCATTACCTAGATTATATCATAAAGGTGATGCCAGATCATTTCTTATGGATAAGAAGGCCATGGCATTTCGAGCTTCCGGGTTAGCTCGAGAATCATAGAACTGGATCAGTGTGATCTCCGTCTGCTTGTGAAGCGCCTGCCAAATAAATGTCGACGGGTGACATTTCATGATACTAAAATGAGACGAGTTTGGCCCGGCACCTACGTGCTATAAATGTGAGTTCATGTCTCTAGACCCGAAGTAACGGTAAAGTCAACTTGACCGCATAGCCCAAGTGAGAAAAGCAAATGCAGAGAAGTACTCGCTGACTCCTGAGGTATGCACGGCTGCAATCGACCACAGACTGTGGTCAGAGACGGCAGGCTAATGTGACAACTGCGACCCTCCCTATTATTTTTGGTTAGGGTCACTACCCCCGTAGTAACGTCTGAAAACCCGAAATGCTGACTAAGCAAGTCAGGCACTGGAAGATTGCACCTGTCTGGAACAGAGGCTTGATCCTCTGCACCAGCGTGCGTGAAGCTGGCGCTCTAACATTCTGCTAATTTGGGTAACTGTGTTTTAATAGATGAAAGCTAGAGATATGTAGAACGCTTAAGAAATTTGAGAACAAAATCTCAACAAAATACCGCACACGAAAACATTAAGTCAGAAAGAGGAAGGGGAACAAAAAAGATTATCAGTAGGAAAAGAACAAGCCTAGAAGGAAGTAAGACTGGTATGGGAAGGAAGAGGGTCAGAGGGGCTTAGCGAAAGCATCCTCTGGCGTCTTTCCGTGGGCAATCTTCTCGAACATACAGTGAGCAAACCTAGCTCAAGTAAACTTATGACCTTTGCCCAATATGAAGAATAAATGATATTCTATATATGCTGAAGCCACGCAATAGCTTCAAAATGAAGTTACACGTCAGGAAAAGTAAGAGACATAATCTGGTGCAGAAAAGTATCAAATTACGCTCACATTCGTTCCAAAATAACTCGGTCGGAACTGGGATCGACCGAATTACGCGCTCTTTGAAATATCCAAGTTATTCCCTAAATATTGTAAAAAACGCGTGTAGGCCTAGGAGAAAATGTGGAATGGAGGACTTCGATATTAACTTGGTATAGCACTTGCAAGTAACTGGTCCTTGATATGCTGTCGGAAGAACGCATACGCAATGTAGAATTACATACATAATTATTAATGAGTGGTAAGGTTAGCGAATATGAGGAATTATTTTATAAAAGGTACAACAGCGAATTTTGATATTTTAATGAGATTAAATATAGGTCAATAAGCACATTTTAAGACATTTTACACCAATAACATTATTGGGATGACGCTTCGTTTTCGAGATATTTGACTTTGCAGTTCTTATTGTGTTTCTATGGGAAAAAATAATCGGTGACCCCCAGGAAACCTAATCTTCAAGTTAGGTTGGGTGTCTTGGGAACTGGTTATTTTTTCCCCTAGAAAAACAATGGAAACTTCAAAGTCAAATATCTCGAAAACGAGACGTCAGCCCAATAATGTTATTAATTTAAAATGTCTTAAAATGTACTTATTTTCTTATAGATGACCCCAAAATATCAAAATTCGCTGTTGTACCTTTATAAAAATGATCAAAATATATATTTAAATGACAATTTCATTTAACCAGTTGCTATAACTTAATACATACGATAGTATAAAACAAATTAGAGGCAAAATCAAAATATTCTAATGGAAATCTACGCAGTTAAGTTTCTAGACTTAAGAGCTCATTAGAGCATGAATCAATGGAATGAATTGCTTCTCCTAGGACCTGTCGTAATTTCTTTCAGACACTTTAATTGATGAGGGATGTAAAGTTCTATGTTACAAAATGGGTCAGATGCATGTTACACGCGAAGTGTGGAATTTGGAAAAAATAACTTGAAGGTTTTAGCTAATGAGAGATTTGCTCAGAACAATGCGAAAAAAAAAATTCCCTCAGTGATGTAGGTTCTTAGTTATTCATGGATCAATCGAAAGAAATTGCATTACTGCTAATTGAAACCAGTCGCAGGTGCCATACACTTTTCAGAAGGAGAAATTATACACTTTTCCCGCAGTTACTGTTTAAATTTGCATAAATAGCTTTAGTTACAGAACATATGGTGTAATCTACACTCTTAAGTACATTATAGTACATAAAGTGATTACATACACAGCGTTAGCAATCATTAATGCGTGTTAACTACAATCAAATACTAATGTGTTCCATGTGAAACTGCAGTGAGAAATATGATTTTAGTCACAACGCTGAAAAAATTCTTGTTTTCTATGATGTGTAGTTAGA
This sequence comes from Parhyale hawaiensis, assembly GCA_001587735.2. Classification (NCBI taxonomy): domain Eukaryota; kingdom Metazoa; phylum Arthropoda; class Malacostraca; order Amphipoda; family Hyalidae; genus Parhyale; species Parhyale hawaiensis. Next base: position 31,617,862 of record LQNS02278125.1, read on the forward strand.
AATTTGAAAAACATACACACAAAACTAATGAATTTAGTGTCTAATGTTCTTGGTGGGAGTCTCTTGGTTAAAAAAAAATATGCGCGGATCTTGGTTAGGTGGTTCTTGGTGCGCGCAATTTGGTCCTTTTTTGCACAGGAAAATGGGAAACCTATTAACATACAACACCGCACAAAGCAAAAGTAAAGTTATAAATATTATTACCATTATAGTTTATATACTTTGTTTTACTTCAGTGCAGCAATACTTCTGCACAAGATGGGCGGTGTGAGTAACACCACCTGGGCTTCGTCCGAAGAATCATCAAGCTAGCTAGGTAGATGTGTTACAGGAAATCGTAAAGAGGCGAGGAAATTAGAAAAAAACTATTATTTGTAGGAGCTGAAAGATAAAAGAAGGAGCGTGGTTCCTGAAAGATAGATACCGCATAGGGTTAATTTTGAGATACGCACGCAGTTGGTTATGGGAAACTGAGTAAGCTAGCAGCATGTCCTGCTTTACGCTTTTGGAGGGAATTATTATTATCATACTGAGTAGTTTGAGCTTCCGTCTTCATAACAACGGCGATCTAACAGAGGAAGAAGCAAGGAATATATAGTACGACGAAAAATGTATGGGGAACCCATGCACGAAGGTGTTCTCATACAAGATCAACGCGCATGGGAACAGCAAGTCAGGAAAGAAGCGGAAGATCAGAATAATGGAAGGAAAGTGGGCACGAAAGATAGCATTTGGAGGGGACGATGATACAACAATCAACTGAAAAAATGGAAACTATGCAATGGCACAAATAAAAAAATATGTACTGAAATATATAACCCTCAGTGAAAAACCTACCGTAATTTTCAGCCCTCAATAAGTACCATATGTAAAATGAACAAATTTTTTAGCTTTTTATGTACATCAGAACAAAACACGTGCACGTTCATAGTACTCGAGACGACATCAGAGAATTCAATTGTGGTCAATAAATTTTCTAAAGGTGTGACAGTAACTTCGAAGAAAAACACAACCCGATACTTAAGCACATTTTTTGTTTTGTTTCGGCACACAATCAAGTGTTTCTTGTTTCGACCGTACTTTAATTTAAGGATTAGTTTACGCACGTGCGTCATCAGGCGCTGTGCATTAATTAGCACCAACCTTTAGTAGTTTCTGACGGTGAGGAATTTCATCAATAACCAAATATTCAGGTACAAAGGACAATAATGGGTGGACGAAGTTAACCTTTGGGCTGCAAGATAGGTAGTGGAGCGCCGTGTGGTGTGCTGGCCTTTACAATAAAGGCCTTCGCCTGGCGCAAAGGCCATTCCTAAGCTCAGCGATGCACGAGAATAACGCTGTACTACTGCAGACTGGAAACTGTGATGCTCACAGAGGGCTACATGGTAGGAACGTAGGAGATAGCCAGCGGATGTGTTTTAGGTGTCACAAAGACTACAAAGAAATTCACTAAAGTGTTGGGGCTGAAGTCACAGTATAGCTTACTACAGAGCATTGAATTAAAAAAAAAAATGTCGTGCGTCGTAGCGAATAGGCTCCAGCTTGTGTAAAGACTGCAAATTAACTGAGTGATGTGCAAAATACAGCAGGACTCCAGCTACATCGCATGACTGCAAACCGATACCAATAAAGCTTATAATGAGCTACAAAAGATGGAAGAGATTTCATGCAGAAGTGTTTTAAGTTTTGTAAAGCCTGCAAAGGCACATATCGTTACCACACCTCTGTAGGCTGTAAAAGATATTAGTAGTGAGCTCCTGCAGACAAAGCAGTAGTGGAGACAGGAAGGAAACACAACTATAGGAACACAATTCGTCGAGAGAACAACGAAGCTCAGCTAAGTTCATGTGAGCCAATACAAAATTGCTACGCTCTGTAAAATGCAGTGTTCTCAAAGCTCTGCTGTATGCTGTGCGATCTCTGAAATATCACTTTTTCCAGATCAGCATAGGATACTAAAAAGCCCAGCCAATCGTAGGAATAAAATTAGAACCCGACGATACTGCACACGGTAGAGCTACTGTACTGGACCGGTAGAATGTTTCAGTCGGCTAAGGTATGAGGTTTTAGGAATCAATGAAGATGCAATGGAAAAAAAATGTGGGATGACCTTGAAAAGGAATGTACGAGAATAATGAACCACCTAAGAAGCTATTTCTTGACCATGTGCATCACGCAATATGAGGAAACCGAATAATTTTTATTTTGCAGCTTAGAGATTTGCATTTTTGCACAGAACAAAGAAATTATCCCACAAAGTGCACATGCTATTGGCTGCCAGTGAGTTTTTATACAAGCTAGAAGCTTGTCAATAACACTGGTCGACAAAATTTAAGTGACTTCATGGATCAATGACCAAAAGAACTTTTCATAGCTAATTTTGTGGTGCTGAATCCGAATCTATTGTCAGAATTCCGCTGTCTGGTGTCAATTTCGAGATCCAGGCACCCCCAACTTTGACCCCTTATTGGTAAAATCTTGGTACTAAAATCAATTCAAGTTGTTTAATGCCCGTTATTTGCCTGGCAATGAAAATAATGTCTTTTTTCTCTTTTTCAGGGTAGCTACCTTTTAGAAGGTGAAAAGAGTTCCTGTATGAAAATATGGCTGCCTGCATTTTAAGTAAACGTCGAGAGAAATGCATAAACGAGCCCAATTTATTCTGTTACATAATAAATTATGTGGCCTCTTCACCTCTAAAAATATGCAAAGAATTATTACGAAATTCATAGAAAAGCTGTTTATGCATATTTTCAATTTCCTCTTGGTCACAAAACTAAAGACTGGGCCACGCATTCAGTTTGCAACTCGTGTAACAGCCTCCTCACTGATTGGTTTCACGGCAAACGTCCATCTGACTTAAAGTTTGGGGTGGTTATGATCTGGAGGGAGCCAAACAATCATTTGGAGGACTGTTACTTTGGTCTTGGCAAGATCAAAGGATTGCCAGCAAAAAATAGGGGCAAAGTTCACTATCCAGACGTTCCATCTGCAGCTAGACCTATTCAACATGGCTCAAGTCATTAAGTTTCTATGACCCCACAAGACTTCAACCCTATGTAGTGAAGGTGAACGCACGACTGATACGCTCTCATCAACTACACATTAATCAGAAGCTTAAGATGTTGCGCATTTGCTTACTCAAACAGCGCTTAATGACTTGATCAGAGACCTGGATTTGTCTAAATACAAATCAGAGCTTTTAGCTTCAATGCTCAAGCAGCGAAATCTGTTAATCTGCTTTGGGAAGAAAGTCCATATAACATTTCACTATATTTCACTATATGTATGTGACAACTACAATCCCCCCCCCCCCTACAGACAGCTCCCATTTCTGGAAAGGGTCAGTAGCTACCTCTGCAATGGAGTGTGACTGTCCAAAATACTGCCATCGCAAGCCAAGCATTGTAAGAATTCGCAAGGCTGGTGGGGATGCGAACTCTGGTACTAAAGCAGCACTCTCTACAACCCTCTAATGAGGGGAGTGGGTACATAGAATTTCTATTTCTAGAGAGAAAGTTTCAAATACAGATATAGTCCTACGTGAAACCAATGCTCCATTTTGTCGTTACGTACTTACTGAATCGATAAAAAACTTCAGAATTCAAGATAACTTGGTGAGACTTTCGTCCCTTCTTCTCCGCCAGCACCAACAGCAGCAGAGTGCATGGCTCGTGATCTCACAAACATCGGAGAAGAGGCAACTTCCGAGCGCACTAACAAGTCCAGCAGGAAACTTGAGCGAAAGAAAAGTTTCAGAATGTGATGACAATTGAAAATCATCCCAGGGATGGAGTAAACATTTTTACTGCTCCGTAAAATCTCACACCAAGTCAATCGAAACCACTGCAGTAAAAGTCATTGCCTTACTTTATCTTTGGTATTAAAAATTAGAAAAAAGCAAGCGAAGTACGACATTTTAAAGTTAGAATTATATGAAATTATGCTTACGCTGAATAATTTGCCCTGTTTTATAACTGATGACGAATGATAATAATAAGAAAGGGAGAAAAATACGTCATAGTGAGGATAGGAACGAATTATCCAGGTTAAACAATACCCATACTTTTATCGTTGACGCTACCACTAAAAATGCGTTAAGTATAACATTCTATAGTGTATGCATGATTGGGAAAGTACCTGATTCAACAACAGTGAAAGTTAGCAAGTAATGTTGGCCGTCGGTGATTCAATGTCCTAATTAGAAAAACTAAATACCTACTTACATAGAAATACTTGTTAACTAAACTTTTTTCTATTAAATGATCGTTTATGGTTCGGTAAACATACGTTAGACCTAAGTAACACAAAGGAATCGTTTCACATTTAATGAAAAGAGTCAACAAGAACAAATTTAGCAGTATTCTTCATCTAATCAAGCCATGTATGCACCATTCTTGTAATGTAATATACAGTACACCTAGTTCAATAAATAACTAGAATGCCTCGTGATCGACGTAAGGCCATCACCCGCGGTGGGAGTAAATTTCATCGCTGACATATTTGATGACCAGCATAATCCTAGTTTGTTTGCATGGGTCACATCGAAGGCAACCCACCAGACTCCCTGCAAAAAATTATGAACATTGCTCAACTGCTTCCCCAACTTATTGGGTGGACAGACAAATATATATACATACTTAAATCTTCAACGAAAACAAGATCACCTTTCTCTCTTCGTTCGCGGGTGATAACAATCCATGCAATGCCGTCTAAAAATTTTTACTTAAAATACTAATGTTCCATCTTTACAACGAAAATATTTTTAAGTGGGTAAATAGTGTACCGTCGTTGTAGTAAAAAACATTTTATAAGTATATGTACTGTAACCGTAAAGTACAAAATGTACTGTAGCTATAGCTGCGCACAGCAGGCTAAAGTTCGGATTAAATTGAGGCTGGTTTCAAACTTGAAGAGACGCAAGTCAAGTGTAAGGAATTTTACCGACTGGAATATCAGCAGCAACAAGAACTTGCGCGCCACCACCGCACAAATTTCCTCAGGAAGTTGACACTGTGAGGAGAATTGTTGGTGAGAGCTGAAAGATGGCGGAGCATCTCGAGGTGTTTGAGCTGACGGCCAAACAGGAAGAGCTGTGCAGACTGCAAACAGTCATAGGAATCGAAATGGCTGATATTGTTGTGGAAAATGCCGCCACAGTTGGCACAAAGAATGGAAGTTTCTAAATACAAATGGGATGCTTGCACGACGGAGCTAAATGTTGCCAAGATCAAGTTTTGTGCTGTCTGTAGGGAGTGCTTAGGAAGAATGGAAATGGGCGATTCTTCTACGTTGCTATCCTAGGAATATTTATCCACGGAATTATTATTAAGCAGAACAAACATAGCGTAGAATAACGAAATTTGGCACGCATGTTTCAATGTATAAATGCGAATATATTACATAAGTCAGATATGACGATTACCTCCTCTTGTCTTAACCATAAGCGCCAATCGACTGAAAAATGAATAGAAAGAAAACCGTACTGATGCTTCATTCCGTAGCAAACCATGAAGACAAATTGAATGTTTTTCAATGCAACCACATTTGAGGAGCATTTAGCAGCGAGACCGTTCTCAAAACGTTTCAGATAGCAAACAGCACTAGGATAAAATGTAGACTTGGACGACGACACCTGCGCTTGTTCCAATTACCACTAAAATTATCCTTGTGCCACTGCTGGGTCAAATTCCAAGTGGGAACACCCCCTTCATTCGAGCACCTTCTCCAGTGAAGACTTCTTTTATATCCAACAACTTTCAGTGATCCAGAGTTACAGCATTTCTGTCAACATTATTATTTTATTTATTATTTATTTATTTATTGTGCTAGCCAGTACCCTATTTCTTATTGCCGTCGAAGATACGCAACGCCTGTAGTTGCTATAGATACAGGAGCCCGACAGCGAACTATGCCTATTCACACCCGATTGCCCGGCCCAAGCCTTTATCGAGCACATGGACACTATACACACTGCTAAACCATTGAGCCTTAGTCACTCCCGCGGTTTCAAGTCCCGAGTGAGAAAGGCGTCACAATGCGTTCACCTTTATGATTGGCGTAAACTTAAATCGAAACTCAATGAAAATTTTCAATTTCACAATACTACCTAAGAATGGTAGGTGACAATATAGTATGTTGCCTACTGAGATCCAGATATAATATGTGCAGCATAACGCGAATAATGTCTTAGGTTAAGCACAATAATATTACAGGTGACCCGATACTATACAAGCCTAGTGTAGGTACTTTATGCTAATCTAACACATACTCTCAAGTATCCCACATGCAATACCAGGATTGAATCGTCTTCACTCTCATGATCCCCGAGGAATGTTATTGAATTTCAAAATTTTTCAATGAATAGCCGGTTAACTGCTACGATTTGAAACTTCTGTGTGGTTATAATTATAACAGTGAATAGCTTAAGACTATTAGACTTAGCAAAAAGGAAAAGCAAAAGATATATGCTGCAGTATGTCACCAGGTACGTGCATGGAAGTCATGCATGGAGGTGGATCAATGTGCATGGGTACAACAAGTGGGACAAAAAAAGGAACAACAAGACATCGTTAACATCTGATAAACATAGTCGATCGTGCCTTCTGCATGGTAGTCAGCAGGACTATTGCAGCGCATTATAAGAACACAATTAGTGATGAACCAAAATTATGAAATTATTTCCCCACTAACTGGGTAAGTGAGAGCTCTCCAGGCAGCCGCCTCCATCGAGCAACTCGATTAACTTTGTGGAGACCAACGGAACCTGAGCGGACGCGCCAGACTTTACGCTTCATCATATTTCTCGAAAATTATAATTATTATTCCCATGCTGAAATTCATCGATTTTTTTCTTTACCTACGTAGCATATCTGCACAAAGATATAAATTAACTATAGAGCCTCAGAGAGCGCACACCGCCAACCAAAGCTATGCTAACGAAAAATTTAAATTGGTCCTAAAAGCAGGATTTTTTTATCTTCACCAGAACTTTGCAATTTGTGCCTCTTGGCAGTAATAACAGTTTTTGTAACTTCTTGAAGAACCGTCCGCAACTTTTTCCGTCACGTTCTGACAAGCACTGAAATAAACATTAGCCAAACACACAAACGGACGAACCGATCATCGCTAAAATTTGGTCATTTGGACTTCTTAACATTTCTCACAATTCCTCAAAATTTCATGAATATCCATCCATTACTTTTGGAATTATTCTCTGAAAAACTGGTCAAACATACAAACGAACGAACAGATCATCAACAAAGTTTGGTCATTTGTGTCTTTTAACATTTCTAACAATTCCTACGTAATTTCATAAAGATCTGTTCATAACTTTTTGAGATATGATTCTGACAAACATAAAACAGAGTTAGACAAGCAGATAAGCACAAAAATTTGGTCAGTTGCTCCTAGTAGCAGCCCAATAATTCCAATGAATTTCATAAAGAACCGTCCATTACTTTAGGAGTTATACTGCCAAGAAAAAATGCAGACAAACAAACGGTTAACGGATCTTCACCAAAAGTTGATTATCTATTCCGCCTAACATGCCTAAAAATCCCTATGAATTTGGTAAAACATCCGTCCATAACTTATTGAGTTATTTCGGAGACTGCCAGATATACAAAAAACTCGACAAAAACATAACCTCATTGGCGGAGGTAATAAATGAGAGCATACCACTGTTGCCTAAAATGGCCTGCTTGGTCAATAGTTTTAGCCCTATTTTGTCCAGACAATGGGGATGTGTTACAAAGGTTCTTTAGTCGATTGTATTGTTCTGGGGAAATGTAGAGCGATGTAGCACAGCTTGGTTAAGATAAGATTGGGCTACTATTGGAACTGTGAGAAAGTTAACATTATAATAAAGGTTGCGGACACCCATCGTGCTTGATACAGTGGGTATACACTAACTTATAATGCTAGTGCGGATAAGTATACAAATCGTTTTAGAATCGTATAACAGCATCACTGAGTTAAAAAAAATTGAAGATTTTAATACAGTGATATATGCAAATTCTACTTTTTATTCACGACAAGTTTCACGAAAGCTAACAGGTGACAGTCTCGCAATTATTAGGAAGGTGGAGAAGGTCTTAAGACGGAACATCGTATTTTTTTGCGGTTTACTCTCTGATTTTTGAACCTGTGCGCACGGGCCGCTGCACTGAAGCGAACACGACGATGTGTCTTCAGGTGCCAGTTGCGGTGGTTTCTGTAATATGAGCCTACCGTGTAGTGTCTGTTGGGGGCTCAGTACTTGTCAAAATATTGTGCTATGCTACGGGCTGTGGGCCTCCGTGACGACTCAATATATGTAAATGTGATGGAAAAAGCACAACATTATTTTTACAGAGGAGTCCAAAAGAATTACTAGCTGTCAGTACAATACAACACTCATACTGCGTAAGAAGTTTCTCTTCCCTATACAAGTCACAGTGGAACTTTTCAAGCAAGCATACGGTAAAATCCTCAGAACATTTGTGTTTCTTTAACAGACCAGGTGCAACATTACGTCCAGCTCGATCCGATTGCTTGTCGGCGCAGGGCAGTAAACCGAAACACAGCGCTAAATGGCCTTCTAAATTCTGCGGCAGCGCACTCTATTTGACATTTTTGCTGCCCCAAAATCCCTCGGTTGACACTTCCCTACCAACTTATTATGGGGACTTGAAACTTGCCCGAAAGACCCTGGGAAAAACACTGGACGCAAACACACCACAGTGTGTACTGAACTGGGCAACGAGTCAGGCAGGCATTCATCATGCAGTGCCAGTCCACCACATTCATCTGTAGTTGCCAGAAACAATACAAGTAACCTTGTTCGAAGGACCCTAGCAGAAATACTCGACTCCAACGCACAACTTTGTACGTTAAGCAAGGCAACAGTCCTAGTCCTTACAAATAATGCAAATTCAATACACTCAGCAGTAAAAAAAAACAAATAATCTAGATCAAGAGACTTTTCTAAAAGCGCCAGGATCAATTACACAAAACCGTCTCAATTGAATTGAACCACGAGTCGAGCATTTCATATAGAAACGCGTCTTGCAATAATCACAGGTCAGTAAAATTCCAAATAAAAACTGATAATTCGATACTAATAAAGGGTTAAGATTAGAAACAATCTAATAGAATCTTCACCGAATAAACAAAAACCACGTGCAATTCCACCATGTATTATTATAGCTATGTTGTTAATGACGCGTCAGATAAAGGGGTGCATACTTAGTGAGCAAGATTCAAAATACAAGCCTCCATAACCTAAGAAAATCATTCAAGGAGAAAATAAGGACAACTCGATGTGTGTGGCATGCTCAAGCAAGAAGAATGACAAATATATGGAGGACTACCTAGTATTTAGGAATTACGAGTATGGGAAACAAGAAGAAAAACGAAGCGCAGAATGATAATAGGAGAAAGAGACGGGTAAAAGTAAAAGGGGCACAACAAAGTAAAATCTCACTGATTTTAACGTAATAGATAGGGATATTCTGGGTGGGACTCCTGATAGTAAGAGGTTGGGTGCACCGAGAACTAACCTAACCCTATCGCCCTCTCTATGCTCCTTTGTGGAGGTGAGACGATAATTTGCACTATGTTTCACCATCACATAAGAAATGAATAAGAAATTAAGGCTGGCTGTTCATCAAAACAAAATTTACAAGATTTACAGCTGCCAATATTAGTGAATCATAAACGAGCGTGCCTGACTATGATAGAAAAAAATACTAGTCACACTGCATAAATATTTCTCCCTGACCACTCGAATGCTAAGAGCACTGTCTGGAAGCGATGATTATGCCGTCAATATCACCGATATGACCATCATCAATCAAGGCACAGCGCTACCTTAAGATGGTCTTGGTGCGCAGAGCGGATATATCGACGCGTTATATTCTCATCAGATCAAGTTCCATTTTCACAAAGGACAATAACACACCCGTATTGAAAATCGACATGAACGAAAATCGTAGTATTCCTAAGTCTCCTCTGTTTTCAGAACTCCGTATGCAAGCAATCTTCCTGAATGAATTGACTCTTGCTGGACTATAAAAAAAGATAGTTGAAAATTGTAAATTTTAAATATTTTTTGAATGATCACCACTAAGTCACACACATCAGATTTGAGAAATCGCTGAAATACGCAGCATGGTACAAGCTCGACGACCAGGGACTAAGAGGCACTGAACGCTGCCTGCGCAGCGGGTGGGTAGAAGACCAAAGTCCCTCAGCGTCACCAATACAGCACAGCTTTCGCTTTGCTTCAGCAGGGTGTTATAATTCGCAAATTAATTTATAAATAATATCAGATTTAAGAAACATAAGATTCTATCGATAGAAAATTCATATTAAGCTGATGCAAAATTTTTCATAGTTCATTTCTAAACTGTAGCTTAATTGTTTACAGAACTTCATTGCTAAAAAAAGCAATACTGTGTATGTAAGCATATTACAATAATGCTTCAACTAAACCATCCAAAAAGTGAACTGTCTTCTGACAAGAGTAAAACTATGATTTTATGTATTGACTTGCACTAAAACTATCAAGCTATTAACGAATAATTAATTGCAATCCTTAAGAGGGCCAATTGTAATTAAAACCTTTTCTAACCAGAAGCGAAACACTCATTAACGTCCAGAGATATACAGAAGTTTATAGACAATTTTCTTCTCTTTTTTTTTAACCCAATCACTTGGCGCATATATGTACATAGCTTTAGAAGTAGAAACTTCAAGATGGATATGGTAGTAGAAGTAAAAAATTTCTAGTTGACATACAACCAATCTCGGCACGCAATATGGAGGCAGTAGGTAAGTGGAGTCCAACAATAAATTTCATAGACCTTCCTTCAGTAACAGAACGGTACAGCTTGGAGAATGAGACCCGCAGAGCCCAACAGCAACTGGCTGAAGTCTAACTGCAAATCAGGGAAATTGCTTGGTACTTTGCTGCAGAAAGTAGCTCACGACGGCAATTGCAATGGGAAATAAGGGCGTTTTGTACGATAGAACCTAATAATTGAATACATGAAGAGCACGTACGTAAATAGAGGTCAGGGTGTAACCACAGTAACACAGAGGATATATCATCTCTCTGTCAGAGTTTTACTTTTACGTGTATTTGGCTTGTTACTAGATCTATTACAAACTGTAAAACAGGAGACGGGTTAGCTGTAACCAATTTATGAGCAAGTACGTCTTTAGCATTGAACACAAACTTTGGTCAGTTTGGTGCCCTTGCCAGTTTAATTTGCATTTTGGATATAAATTTATTATTAGGTTAGGTTACGATAGTTGAAGAACCAAGCAATACAAAAAGAAAATAAAAGAAGAACTAAATATTACAGGACAGTGGAAAATTGCAACCACAATTCATCGTCGTTTCATTTAAAAACACACACATCTCAAGGGCTCAGTTCTAGCCCTAGACAAAAAGAACTAATAGGTGTCATTTGTAGCTGAAATGGAGCCAGAAAATTCATAGACCAAATTTCAAAAAAGATGACAATGGAAGCCCTAAAAGAGTAGAAACTCCTCGGCGGAAGCTGTTGTAAATCAGACAGTTTGATCAAAGAAGTTGTCTCCTCTTGGTATCTCTAACGGCAGAGCTATAAATCGGAATGAAACCAACACTAGGGCTCATTTCACATGCAATATTCGAAGATCAATGGAGTTGAACTCGTTGCTGAGTGGGTCACATCAGTATCATCATTATTGCAATTCCAGCTTGACTTCATTAACGAAGCTCCAACAATGTAATTCCTACGAGACATTGACTTATTTGGTCCTTATGGGCTCAATTCTTCCAACCCTCAAATTACTTAATGACCCTAGCAGAGAAAAGGTTAATTTGCTTGGAATAAGTTTAAGGCTTCTTAGACGTGCAACCAATAATTTAAAGAAGAACAGCCGAGAGAAACGTCGGGCCCATGCACGAGGGTAACAGAGGAAGAAAGAAAAGACAAGCTGCGTGTTAAAAAAACACACACAAAAATCAAAGGAGGTTAACCCATGAACATTTGAAAGCGAAGTGCCACTGGACACAAGAGTCTGATGGCCTCACTAATATTGAGTTCCCCTAAATAGGCATCTTCCAGTAACATACGGATGGGCAGAAATGACTACCTATAGGTAGTCATTTCTATAGGTAGTCATTTCTGCCCATCCGTATGTTATTCTATGGTCTACCCTACATTGACATAAGGAGAGGAGGCGAAAACGTAGTGAATCGCTTGACAAGGTGTAATAGTTGATATGCTTCCGCATTTGTTGCAAACATGACAACTCATGGACATCGATGCAGAAAATGAAATAATTCTCAGGTCGGTTTTTATAGTGAAATTAGTCCGTTGCTTTAGTTAGGCACAGCGAACGCAACCCTAGATTAGGCACATGTCCTTTTCCCTCGTAGGATGGGCAAGCCTAAAGAGAAAAGAAACAAATGAAGACTCTTCGAGAAGCATCCGCAGCGTGAACAAACTAAGCAAGTAGTCCCATAAAAGAAACTAGAATCATTATCTCTAGCTGGGGCCCTAAAAATTCAAACTAGTTCATGACCATAAGCTATTATTGAGAATGCAGAGTGCGCCCATACAATACATATTTGCTTCTGTAGTTTGGAAATTGGTTTGAAAGTGTGCTATTTTCTTGGCGATACAGGCTTCCATTTCTTCAGTCTCCAAGATCTTATAAGTCTTGCAGCTTACCAGAGTTTCTGCAGAATTATTGAAATAGTGCTGAAGCCTACCGATCTCAAATCGCCAGGGACAGCATGTGTCCAAAACTTTGAGAAAGTTCATTGAAATTTCTAGTATTTGCTGGGCCTCCTCCGTATTTCTCGGTACGTGACGTGCGACCGGTGACGGGACTTTCGTGGTCAACACTAATACTGAGTCCCGAGTTTCAGAAACAGAGG